>JASMMZ010000001.1:18009087-18047483 GCA_038502455.1 Anisogramma anomala
CCCGCCGCCGTTACGTCGCCTAGCCATGCCGCCGCCTTCACCCCCTTTCCTGCCGCCGCCATACCCCCTTCCCCCCCCTTTCCCTCCCCCTTCCCTAGCTTTTAGGGGGAGAAATAAGGGGTCCTTAAAGTTATAAACCTGACTTTCTCCCCATGGGTAAAGAACTTATTACCCATAAAAGTCCTTTTATGCCGAAAACGTAACCTGACATAGCTACGTTAAAATACGTATATTTTAAGTCTATTCGTATATAAACCTTTAACTATCCCCTATAAATAAGGAATACGAGATGGATTTCCTTCGAAGCCTTGAACTTTATATCTTTAAGATACACCGTAAGGCCTTTTTAACGCGTTGAATGTTAAAACGACGTATCCAAGTCTGTAACCCTAGGTCGCTAATAAATACGCCTTATATATTGTATATCGTGTTTGCGATCGTGAGTAATCTCATCAACGATTACCACGAAAGCGAAGGTTGCTTAGATTTTCATTAACGTTACAAGCGAATAAGTAGTTTACACGCCCCCGTTCTGGTAATTTTAAGGCTATAAGTTGAGGCCGTATTTCGTGTCCGCCTGCTTTTTAATGAATTTTAACCGAGTTTCAAAACTTTCCTCCAATAAAAATATACCATTTAAGGCGATTCGAAAAACAAATCGTCCTAAGTAACCAAAATAAGCCGATTTTAATTAGTTATAAACGCCAACCGGTAGACTAGGGAGATGGCAGCCGCTATCGCTACCCGGAAACAGGGCCTACATATGTATTACATAGGTGAGTTCGACGATGTTATCGCACGTCGCCGTGAAAAGGGTAATCCCCCCCTTACACTTTTATCTAATGGTATAACTAATAAGGTGTAGGGCTATATCCTCGCTAACATTGATAATATCGTTGGTGGTAATAGCGGTAACGCCAGTACAAAGAGGAAAAGCGACGAGGAAAACGGTAAGGATGCAACGATGATTCTCTTTCCTTTTAATAGTGGATAAATACCCCCGGGACGGGCAGATATACCAGGCCATAATGTAGTACGTTATATAGTAATTTGACAGCTTTTTCCAAGACGATTTTTCAAAGTAATAAACGTAACTTGAAATGTAAAACAAGAGAGGTAATATGCTCAAATCGGTACGATGTTGTAAAATCAAATAAAATTTAAGAAAAAAATTGTAAATCGATCCGAAGAGTTGTATTTAATAAAGGCAAAATCGGAAATCAGCGCGAATCGTTCGTTTAAATAAAGGTAAAACGTAAATCGGTACAAAATATATCGATAGGCCAATTCGAGTTAAAGAAAATTAATGTGATGTAATAGTTTATTAGGGTCGTCAACCCTTTGTAATAACCCTAATAAACAATCTACTTATAAATATAAAAGTTTTTAATACAACGTTTGGTGTAGCCTTTGTTATTACGTTTGCCGGATTTAACTCATCATTGATTTATTTTGTCTTTTTAATTTACCGTCGTTCATACTATTAGCGTAATATTATAATATCGACTATTAACCGTTTCTTATTAGTCATACATAATTTAACTAGGTACTTATAAAACGAAAAGAAATTAATATAAACGATAAAAGAAATAAGGTGTAAGCTAAGGTTAGAAATAATTATTCGGACCGTTATTAGCATAGTAATATCAAAATCGAAGCCTTTAACTATATTATAGATTTCGGAAGTTAGGACTCTTTTCGGAACCCTTTTACACTTAGTAAAACTTTAATAAATATTTTTAAACATGGAGCCGTTTCTGACTGGTATTTCGTTTTTTAAAATTAAAGCGAATTCGATTTGTAAATTATAGTCATTATTATTAACAAAAAAGCTATTAGTAAAACCAAATAACTTCATAATACCTATATCTAGCAACAAGAATTATAAACCGCGTTTCGAATTATATATTTATTATAAAAGGCGTTGGTTGAGTACATTAAACATATTGTCCGTCAGGTGGGTTTAACATTACGCAGCGACCGAAAGGTTAAATACCGCCTTTTATTATATTACAAAAGCAACCCAAACGCAGCTTATACGTTAACATCTATTTTTTTTGGCCTATATTACGTTATCTAAAACGATAAGGGTAACTTTATCTAACTGCCCCTTTTACATAAGGCTTGAAATGCTGTTCCGAAAGGTAATAATAACGTTATTAAAATCGATTATATAGTTTTCCATCAGGTACGTTTTAGCTTTAACTTTTAAACCGATTTCCAAAAGTTTCCCATTTTTAAATACTAAAGAATAAGGGTTATATAACTTTAAGGTGTCGTTCGTTTATATAACCGTTAGTATAAAGCTTTCCGAATGGGCCGTTAATATTAATAAGTATGGGTCGAAGATAAAGCTAGTAATTTCGAGTCGTTTTTTATGATATCTTTAATAAATATTATAATAATAAACACTGGCTTTAGCTAAGTTATAAAGTGGTTTTATAACAAGTAGAATCGTATTAAATAGGTAATATTATTTCAAGTCTTTATGTATATCGGCGTAAATCCGTCGTTTTGGTCGTTTTTCAAATTGAATGTAAACTTACGTTATATTTCGAAAATTAATATACTGGTTTTATAAATCATTAAAGAAGGTAGTGAACGCAAAAATCAGGCGATGACTAACCCGTTATTACATAGGTAACTAGGTTATAATATCCTTTTTACCTTCGTCATTATATTTTTTTATAAGCAGAAAAATCTTTTCGTAAGGTTTTCCGGTTTTATCTTTAACGTCGTAAACGAAACGTATTGTAAAATTCTATGCGTATCGTAAATAACTATATTAAAACGTTTGAAACGAAATACGCATTGGTCGATTAGAGCTTGGATTTCCGTTTAGGTAACTTATACAAATAAGGTACTTGGGGTGGTAATAATGCCTTTACGGCGGAGTTTTAAGCTAAGCTCGCGGTTTGCCATTTCCCTTTAAATAATAAAGGAGTTCGTGGCAAAGTTCCTAAAACGTTTCCTTGTTTTCGAGCCGAGGGGGCGCCCTTGGTAGCGAAATTCTAACGGGGTTAATACAGATAAACCGCTTTTGTATAACGTAATCGGCTTAGATTCGCGTTTTAAGGGTAAAAATAAAGTTAGTTTGGGTTTCAGTTTTTCGTTTTAGGTAACCATTTTCAAGAAGTTTTACTTTTCCTATGGTTTCGAGTTGTTCCTTTCCACCTTTTTTATGTATTTTCGTACTATTACCCAGCGAAATGAATTCGTCCCGTTTAGTAAGTTAAGTAAAATATTATTAACTCTCAATCCGTTAATCCTTTAAATGTTAATTTATTTATCTTTCTTTCTCCAAACTAAAACTTTAAATTCAAATGGTAAATTTAAAACACCAGTTTCATATGGGCTATTTCTTATAGTCAGCACTCTAAATACATCATCCTTTATTCGCAATAAACGTAATACCGTTATAACTTTAACCATAATATTAGCCCTTTATACTGTAAATAGTAATATAATAGAGTTTGCTCAAATCCTCGGGTAGGTACCAAAGATAAGAAGTGTAGGGATAAGCTTACTTGGGCCAAAAATATTGTTAACGGCGTTAACCGATATCTAAAGGATAGATTCCTGGAAATTAACACCTTTTAAATTTTTTTTAAATAATATTATATACTTTTTTTTGGTGGTTTATAATATATTTTAAACTTTTCACTACCCTATAAGACTTTTACTAAGATTTGCTTAGACTCGTTATTAGTTATTCAAACCTTTGTACGTTAATTGGTGGAATTAAAAGCCGTACCGGCATCGTATGTAATCCAATTTAAAGGTCAGAGGTAAAAGTTTAACCAACAGTCAACTAAAACGTCCTAACAATTTGTAATAGGAACGCTTCGTATATATTTGGTGACCTAAAATAATGTTACCGTATTAACAATGTAAATGACCGGTTAGTAATTTAAATGTATAAAATTAATAATCACTTTTTAAATAAAGTTTATAAAGTCTTAAAAGCGAAATTTAAACTTTAGTAAGGCTTTTAAGTAAAGCTAATACTTATAGCAAAACTTTTAGATAACCTTAAGTACGTCTTTCCTTACATTTGTATGGCTTACAGCGTAAATTAAACGTAAAAGGTGTTTTGTAATTAGGTATCCTAATTGTTGGTATAAAGCCTGTGATTTGGCTAAATTAATTAAATGGCTTCAATCGTACTTTTTTTTGGAAAACCTACAAGTAGTCGAATTTGAATCGGAATAGTACGGATACACTATTTAAAATGCGGATAAATTGGTTAATCGTATTACGAACCTTAATTCTAAGTTTTTTTTATATTAGTTAATAAAAGTAAAAATAAATTTTTAAAATTCATTACATAAAACTTAATCGGTTCGAAACGCGTATTTATAACGATTGTTTTTAACGATGTCGCTTTACCTTTACTAAATAAGACCTTTCGGTATTCTTTTATTCGATTTAGCTGAAACTTCGGAAATTTCGCCGTAAATACATATAATTATCGCTTTCCTTTTGTCGAAATTTCGACTACGCTAATATTAGGCATAATGCCTTGGAACCTAATTCCGTATCTATTAAAAGGGGTAAATTACAATGTTATATAAACGTTAAACACTTTGTTAATGTGATTCAAACTTATAATATATATAAAAGAGATATCCTATAAGCCGGTAAATATATGTTAGGAGTTTCCATCGTTGTAGGTCAATAGGTAGATATTATTTTATTCAAGGTCGTTCTTTCTAGATATGTTTTCATAAGGGTATTTGTTGAATCTGTTATTTATTTCTTCGTATTCGGTTGTATATATTGTAAAATTAGCTTTTATTCTATCCTTAAAATTATACTCGTAAACAGGGTGGTTTGTAAACTAGTAACCGATTTTACCGCATACGATATATTGCTTTTAAAAAATTATAGGGTTTCGTATAATTTTTCGCAAGTATTATCATAGTTTCGGTACGTTTTTTCCGTTTTTAAAAGATCGTCCCTTTTTCTTATTACCAAAGTTGACTCCTTGGTACCTGTACTTTAGGCCCTCGTTTTACCTTAAGTAAACCTTAAATCTTCGGTATTGAAATATGGTAAATTATTTTGGTAAGGTTTATTTTAGTAATTTAAGGTTCGTTTTTAATATTATTTACTATAAATACTAATTCGAAACTTGCCTGTCGGCGTATAAAGTTTTGAATGATGTTCAAAGCTTATATAAAAGGCTTTTAAATCTTTTTTTAATTTGAAAAGTGTAAGGTCAAAATCTGGGGTTTTATGGTAAGCTTTTATTACTATTTAAATAAACAGTTTATCGCCTTTATATTCCGGTCCGAGAGCTGCCTAATACTTTCGTAACTTTGTTAATAAGGCGGTAAAGATTTCTTATATGTTTTTATCGACATTTTCTTACTGATTTTTCATAGATTTCTACGTCATATTAGTCTAGTATTCATCGTATTACTCGTAGTTAATTTCCGTACTAAAGTGGGATTTCAAGCGTTTATAACACTTTGTAAATGCATTTACTTATATCAAGTAGTATATATACCATTTCTTAACTTACCCAAAAAGTATATTAAGTAAAATAACGTAAAAATATACAAACTTAATATTCGGTTTTTTTTCACGTGTTAGGTATAACACGTATTGTATTGTCAAATAAGTCGTACGGTTCGCTGTTATAGCTATTATCCTTATTTTATAACTTAATAAAGTTGGTTAACTTTATAAGGTCGCTTTAATCAGTGGGGAAACGTTGTGGTGGAAAATCGCGGTAAGGGTCGTGGTTAATAGACATTAGTCCGTACGGCACGTATTGGCGGTTTACGCCACTTATTATTTCCTGAATCGGGTTATTTCCTATTTTTCGGCCGATTCTGCTATTGCTAATCGGGTTATTTTTAGCTTTCAGGGTGTGTTTTTGTCTCTATATCGGTTTAAAGTTACCTTTCTAGGAGATTTAGTATTTAATCCTTGTTGTAAACGATTGTTACGATACCTTCTTCTTTTTCGTCGATTCCTCCAGTTTTGTTTCCGTTTTCTGATGAGCGTTTAGTCTTACTATACACCGTATCTCAACCTGTAGTAGCTTTTAATAACCCTAGTCTACAACTTTAAATAGGCGTTTTCAGTATTTCTTCAGATAACTTCCCTTTATAAACTTTCCTTTTTTTATTTCCTTATTTGTTTATTTCGGTATTTGTATAAGTTTGGCCCTTGAAAACAGGGCTTTTACGATACGGCTATTACTTTTACCGGGTATATTAATATTTTTTCTCTGTAATTGTCGTCGCAAAAGTCTTATAATTATACCATCCATAATTCTCCATATGTCTAAAGTAAAATTTGTAAAGTTTTCTCTAAAATCTTCAAATTAGTCCCGTTCTCTAATTTCGCCATTACAGTAATTGAAAATTATATTTGTAACATAAATATTCGCCGTATAAGGATCCAAATCCTCTATTGGTACCTTAATTTTATTATCCTAAAGATTAAAGTCTCAATACTTTAAAATAATGTTGAGAAACGAGGTATATGTAAAGAAGTACTTTATGTATTCGTTAACCTTTATCAAGTCCGTTACTGGTAAGACTATTATGTATTTATAAAGGGTAGCTTATATATAATTTGAAATAGTTTAAAGTTTAGGTTATTTTGGTAAATGTAAAGTAAATAAGGTAATCAAGCGATTAAAATGAAGTTTATCAACGTTTACTAATGTAAATAAATTTTAACCTATACGTAAATAAGGCGTAATTACGAATTGGTTGAACGTTTGAAATTATTTTTATTAGCATTGGTAACGTTACACTAGCCTAGCGGTTGAAGAAAATTAAAACGTTATAAATACTAAACTTAAAATATATAAGGCGAACGTAAAAAAGTGGGCAGGGCAAAGGGAATATAATTATATAGTCAGGTATTTGGTAGTCGATTTATATTAGCGTGTCGTAAAAAAAACTTAGTAAAGGGATCCGCTGGTTATTTGATGTGCATATGATATTATTAAGGCGGTTGAGTTCTTTATTTATGTATAATCGATTTTGTTAAAGCGATTAGTGTAAATTATGGAAAATCGAATAGGTCTTAATGAAGGGTTCCGAAACTTAGTGTTTCTAACTTACGTGATCTGATACGTAATAAAAAGCCCTTTAAAAAGGGTCCACATACGTTTAAAGCGCTAATATAAGTTAACGATTAACGGAACGGGACTGTTTTTTAAATTTACTCCGGATTTTATAATTTTGTAACGTTTCGGATTCCTCGGCGCTCCCGCCTAATTCCACACTCTGTTATGGTTTTTATAAGTAGTAATGTTAAAGTACAGGTATTTAGGACCGCTATAACATCCCGCTATAGATATTTAACTTATATTTATCTCTTTTACTTAGCTGTTTGCAATCGACCTAATTAGTCATTGATTATTGTCGTTAAGGTTTTGAACCTATAAGGTTTACGTAAACTAAGACTTTTGAAAAGTAATGAGAATAATTGGTATTATAGTATAAAATATGATAATCAAAAAAAAAACATCCAAAGGTGTATACCACAGGTAAAGGCTTATAAGCCCTCTACCTAGAGAGTATTACTCTAAAATACTTCATCTAGACTGATTCACGTATTGCCGTCGGTCTGAAATAGCTATTCCAAACCTATCCATATATAATGCACTTTGCGTCTTACCATAGTATAGCCTGCAGCGTAACACGTTACCGTGCACCCTGCAGGAGTGCACTCTGCAATACAGTATACTGCTACTTGACTTATATATACTATCTATGAGGGTATATAGTAATATCTTCAATTATATAGTTCTCCGTTAGGTTCGTTTTAGGCTTTACTTTTAAGCTGGCCTCCAAAGGTTACCTTTTTTCGGATACAGAAAACGACGCGTTATAAAACGTTAACGTATTTTCCGTTTGAAGACCCGTTAATATAAAGCTATAAAAATAAGCTATTAAAACCAATAGGCATAGGTCGAAAATCAAGTTAACTATTTCGAACCACTCCTTATAATACCTCGAATAGTTATTATACTAATATATACCAGCCTTAACTAAGCCATAAAGCGGTTTTATAATACGTAAAATCGTTTCAAGTAAGTAGTGTTTTTTGAAATCCGTAAGCATATTGACGTAAATACGTCGTTTAAACCGCTCCTTAGATTATATATAAACTTGCGCGATATTATGAACTTGAATATATAGGTTATAAAGAGTACAAAAAAAGTGGTAAATGTAAAAATTAAATGGTAGCTTACTCGTTATAAAGTAGGTTATGATATTATAATATCTTTTTTACTTTCTTCGTTATACTTTTTTACGATGAGGCGATTTTTTTCATATAGCTTTCTGATTTTATCTTTGACTTCATATACGAAACGTGTAGGGAAAATCTTATAAAGGCCGTATACCATTAGTTCGAACCTTTCAAAGCGAAAAACACCTTATTTGATTAATATAAAGATTTATATATAGGTAGATTATTCGAACAAGGCGCTTAAATCGTTAATAATACCTTCGCGACCAATATTTACGCTAAGTTTACGATTTGTCATCTCTTTTCAAGTCATAAGGGAGTTTATAGTCAAGGTTTTAAGGTATTTATTGTTTTTCGAGCTAAATAGATGTCTTCAGTGGTGAAGTATTAATAAGTTTAGTATAAAAGAGCTGTTTTCGTATAGTAATAACGGTTCGGAAGTAAGATCCGGAGTATATATTATATTTAGGAGCGATTTAGATTTGTTATCGTAAAAGTAGTTTAGTCGTTATAGCTAGTCGAATTATGTTTTTACGCCGTTTTTCTTTATCTTTTCCCTTTTATATTCTCGTATCATTATTTAGCGAAACGAACTTACAATATTTGGTAAATGAACAAATATATTATAACCTTTAAACCGGTTTATTTTCGAGGACTAATTTATCCGTCTTTAATTTTCAAACAAGGATTCTAAACTATAATAATAAGTTCAAAACGCCGGTCTCACGTAGGCCGCTTCTTATAGGTAACATTTTCGAAACATTATTTTTAACTTGTAAAGACGTAACGCTATTATAACTTTCACTATATCATTTAACCTTTATAATATAGTTAATAGCAGTATAAAGTTTATGTAAATTCTTAGATAAGTATGAAAAATAAGGAGCGTAAAGATTAGCTTTTTGGTGCTAAAAGTGTTGTTAACGATGCTAACCGTTATTTATAGGATGAATTTCTTAAAACTAGTACCCTTCGGTTTTTTGAATAATGTCGTATGCGTCTTTTTAAACGGTTCATAATACCGTTTACACTTTTTAATACCTTACGGTACTTTGACTGGTATTTATGTATACTTATTACCAGCAATTCTAGTCTTAGTATACCATTTAATCGAATAGAAAGCCGTACCTACGTCGTAGTTAATCCAATCTGAAGGCTTTAAATATACATTTAACCAGCAGTTTACAAAAATATTACAATAGTTTGTAACAAAAGTATTTCGCATAAATTTCGCAACCTGAAATAATATTACTATATTGACGACATATAATATTGAATAGCCGTTAAAGTATATTATATCTACAATTACCTTGTAATTAAAGTTTACATCATTATAATAGAGAAATTTAAACCATTTTAATGCTTATAAGTATAACTATTACTTATAGGAAAACATTTTAATAACTTTAAGCGTTTTCTTTCCTATATTTGTATAGCTTATGGCGTAGAATAGCCGTAAAAGATGTTTCGTAGTTATGTATCTAAATCGGCGATATAATATTCATAATTCTATTTACGTTAGGTAAATAGCTTGAATTATACGTATTTGAAGGAAAAAATACAAGTAACCGAATTTAAGCTGCAGTAGTACAGATATGTTATATGAAGCGCGAATAAATGAGTTAGTTATATTCTGGACCTCGATTTTAATTTTAATTTTGTAAATTAAAGATAATAAAAATGGCGTTTTAAAATATATTAAGTAAAACTTAACCAAAGCAAATCGTGTATCTACAACGATCGTCATAAGTAACAACGCTTTGCTTTTACCGAATAGAACCTTTTAATATTCTCCTATTCGGTCGAATTAAAATTTCGGAAATTTCGCGCCGAATATGTCGAATTATCGTTTTTCGGCGGTTAAAATTTAGATTACGCCGGTATGAGGTATAATAACCTAAAACTGGTTTCCGTATCTATCCGAAAACGTAAACTGCAACATCATATAGGTGTTTAACACGCTGTTTTCGTAATTCAAGCTTATATAATACAGGAATAATGTATCTTATAAGCTTATAAAAATCCGTTGGGCGGCTTCGTTATACTAAGCTATTAGGTAAATATTATCGCCTTTAAAGTCCTCCTTTTCGGACGTATATCCGTTAAGGTAAATGTTAAATTTATTTCTCACGCTTTTGTATTCTGCTATATATACTGTAAAATTGGCTTTCGTTTGGTCCTTAGGTAGGAAATCAGCCTAAACTTGTCGTTTAAATCGAATTTATATATTTATTAGGTGGTTAGTAAACTAATAACCTATTTTAACGCATATAATATAGCGTTTTTAAAAACATGTTAAGTTTCGTATGCGTTTTTGTAGATACTGTTATAGGTATAGTAGGTTTCACCTTTAGATATAAGTTCGCCCTCGATAATAGTTATTTTACGCTCGGTTTTCGTGGTTTCCTCCTTAATATTTTTCTTTTTAATATCTGTATTGAAAACGCTTTTTTTGCCTTGAATACATTTTAAATTTTTAGTTTAAAACGTGTTAAATTGTTTCGACGAGGTTCATTTTAGTAAGTTAACCTTCGCCTTTGGTTTTGTCATCTAGAAATACCAATCCGAGGCTGTCTTCTTGGCGTATAATAGTTTTAAAAGATGTTTTAAAATTCGTATAAAAGGATTTTAAGTTCTTTTCAGGCTTAAATAATATAAAGTCCAAATTCAGTTTTCCGCGATATACTTTTATCATTATTTGGATAAATAGTTTATTACCTTTGTATTTCAGTTTAAAGTCCGCTTAACATTTTCATAACTTCTTTAATAAGGTGGTAAACACTTTTAATTGGTTTTTATTAGCGATTTAAGATAATTCCTTACGAATTTCTAAGTAATTTTGATTTAGTTTTTATCGAAGGATTTGTAGTTCATTTTCATATCAAAATGTAATTCCAGGCGATTATAACACTCCTTAAATATATTTACCTAAGTATGGTAATATATATACATTACTCTTTCGATTAACATAGTAATTCGATGGATAAAATGCTATAAAATTAGAATGGTTTAATATTTAGTTTTTTATATATATTTGGCATTATACGCATTTTCTTATCGAGTACATCGTGTAATTCTCTGTAATAATTCTCGTCTTTATCTCATAATATGACGAAGTTAGTAAGTTTTATTGGATAGATTTTATTAGTTAGGAAGCGGTGTGATAAGAGGTTATTGTAAGGGTTGTAGTTAATGGAAATCGATGCGTAAGGTATATATTGAAGTTTTATGCGGCTTATATTATAGTTAAATTAATTATCAACGGTATCCAAAATGTAGTTTTTTCCTAGGTTTTGGTTAAAACTACGTTTCGGGGAGGGTTTATATTTAACTCGCGTTATAAATAATCTTTATAACACTTCCTTCGTTTCCGTCGATTCATCCAGCTTTATTTCTACTTTGTGACTTACGTTTAGCCTTATTAAACGCCTTATTTTTCGTATTTATGGAGACTGTTCTCGTTCCCTATTTATTATTTTAAAAATGTGATCCTAACACTTTTTTAGCCAGTATCTCTCTATAAACTTTATTTCTATTACTTTGTCGTCAGTCTATTTTGTTATTGATATAAATTGGGAAGTTACTAATAAAAGCTTTATAATACGGTTATTATTACTACCGGTCATATTAATACCTTTATTTTGTAATTATTTTCATAATAACTTAGAAATTTTACTATCGACAATTCGTCACATATCCGGTATTTAGTTTACGAAATCCTTTCTTATATATTTGAATCAATTGCACTTTTCAATATCGCCGCTATAATAATTAAAAATAATATTAATAATGTACTTATTTACCGTAAAAAGTTATAAATTATCCGCTGATACCTTGATTTTACAATTTTACAAGTTAAAATCCAAGTACTTTAAAATGTTATTTCGAAACAACGTGTTCATAAATAGGTAGTTCATATATTCGTCAACTTTTACCAAGTTCATTACTGGTAAATCTATAAATATAGGACTATAAATTATATTAAAGCGATTGGGAGTGCGGTTTGGACGTTTACTTGATATTCTAGAGTGGTATAGATGTCGGTTTTACGTAATGATTAGGATTTGAGTACCTTTACAATATAATAATTAAAGTAATTTGATTTAAATAAATGAAAATGAAAAACGTATAAATACTTTAATACAAAGTAAATAAGGTATAGTGAAACGATTAAAATAAGGAGTTTAACTCTTACCAGTACAAGTGAAATTTAAATAAGGTGTAAATAAGGCGTGATTACAAACTAATTAAGGGCTTCAAATTAGTTGATCAACGTTATATAAGCGTTACACTAGGCAAAAGGCTAGGAAACTTAAACGTTATAAGTAATAAACTCAAAAATAGGTGGTGTAAGGCAAGCGAGGAGAGGCGAACGAGGCAATAGAAAATGAAGGAAAGGTATATAGAAAAGTGTATATATGTGATCCGATGTATAAGGCTTAGTTCGTATTTAATAAGCGGTTCAGATATTGTATTATAGCTGCTTCTATTATTTGCGAGCGATTTGAGTACTATATTGTAACCGATTTTAGGTTTTATAAACGGTGTAAATGTTACGTTTTGATCGCTTTTGGGTTTCGTAAGCAGTTTGGATATTACGTTTAAATCGGATTGGTTTTAATAAAGGGTTTCGAAACTTGATAGTTTTAACTCGCGTAACCTAATAAGTAATAAAACTCTTTTTAAAGAGTATCTGAGTACGTTTAAAACGCTAAAAAAAGTTAATGGATAACGCAATGAGGCTTTTAGTTAATAGAGTATTAACTGGTTCATAATATCCTAATAAAGTAGTTCTTTTTAAAGTTACTCTGGATCTTATAGTCTTGCTTTGCTTCGGGTTTTAAAGGTGTTCCCGCGTAATTTCACATTCTTGTATATTTCTTATAAGTTATAAGATTCAAATAAAAATTCTTCGGACCGTTACAGTATTCCGTTATAGGTATTTAACTTCGGTTTATCCCTTCCCCCCCAATCTATTTATAGTTAACATAATCAGCTACTAATAAGTATTGGTAAGGTCTTTATTACGTTAACGTGATAAAAGAATATAAAAATAAGTATATATTAAATTCAAATAAGATATCAAAGGGAAAAGAAGCATTTGGAAAGTGTACGCCACAAGTAAAAGGTTATAAACCTTTTACCTAGACAGTATATACTGTTATACATTCTGCTAATCTCTCTTTTGGGAAGTAGCAATCTATAGTGCACTTTGAAAATACTACTTCCCGTCAATAGCACGCTATCATACACTCTATAGGAATTCACCTTGCAAAGTGGTACATTACCATACACTCTTGTCAAGGTGTACTCTATAAAGTAGCTGCTTACTAATTATAAAGATGTATGGTAATATCCATAACATAAGTATTATTCAGTATTTATATTTGATAAAAAACTGATATCGACTATTATATCCCGATAATTTTGGTTTTTTTTATATAAGATTTCGATATCTTTGGCGTATCGTATTTTCATTTCAATGCATTTTTTCAATCTATATTCGTTATTTAACAAGTTATAGAAACGGAATATTTATTTTCGACAACTCGTAATAACTCAATTAACGTTCATTTCGAATAAGGTTACGTGAGTATCTACGATTTCAACAAGGTTTTGGAAATATAGTTTACAACGATTAAATGGAATAAACTTTTATTTTTTACTAAAAAACTGCCGATATTTGTAACAAGTTTAAAGTGTTTTAATTAATTAACTTTTGGTGGCCGGTAAAACGTTTGTAAATAATTTGAAATGTTATTAAATAACACATCTGTAAATATAGTGTTTTTATCCATAGTTATAGTGCTAAATTTAAGGGATCGAGGTATTTTCAGTTGAAAACCCGTATCTTTTCTCTTTTTAAGCATCTTCCTCCCATATAATCTTGTGAAATAGATTGTTAAGTTTGTGTCGGTTTCTATTTCGGTATTCGTATTTGCGTTTTTACGGTTTGATTTCGTATTATCGAGGGCGGTTGCGTTTTAAGGGTTCAGACTTATGGTAATTGAGCTTACAGCAATCGGCAACTTATTTACAAGCTTAACGGTCATTTTTGCGAAGGCGACAATCGTTTTTACGACGACGATTTTTTTTACGAGTATCTAGACGGGGAGAATGGGGCGAATTATAAGGAGAATCTTGTTATATAGTAATTGAAGCGGTAATGATTTCCCTAGTAACTCCTACCTTAACATGATTTTTCACCTGATTCCTTACTTTACGAATGTTGTCATCCAAACCATTAAAGCGTTTATTTATCGCTGTAAAACGTTAGTTAACTTGTTAATTAATAGCGTTGTAAATACAAATTGTAAAGAGTTTGTCGCTGCCGCTATTGACGTTGCCCGAAAAAGCAGCATTTCCAGCAAATTTAAACATGAAGCTTTTAAATATCCTTGGTATGGAGAAGCGAATTGAAGTTGGTAAAAAAGAAGAAGAAAATGGGATAGGAGATAGTTATTAGGTTTTGGGAAAAGTTAGGCTGGTAATTAAGGCTTTCGTAAGAGTTTGTTGGCTACGGATTCAGTTTAAAAGTATAAAAAGAAGTAACTAATCGGTTTAAAACGCTTATAGTTATTTGTATATTATAGAAAACAATAGAAGATTTTTTTTTTTTTTGAATAGCTTAGGGGGTAGATAATTAATAGTTAATAGTAGTGTTTTTTAATGGTACGTGTTATTATACACTAATGGGTCTTGCATATTATAGACTTTAGTGGCAATAAAATCTAGTGTCAATTGAAGTAATTGAAGTTTATAGCTATCATTTATTAAAACTAAGTGGTGGTGATGTACAGTGCAGTAGTATTGGAAAATGAAGAAACTAAGTCTAAGTTTAACCTATAGAGTCTGAAGTAAAGGTAGGTATGTACAACAATAAAGAAAGGATAGACAGGGTATAGTACCCCACTTTCGTCCAACAATTCGTATTAAAAAATACGTAAAATAATCGACACGTAATATAATGGAATAAGTATATCTCAATAAATCGGAAAACTATTAAGTTAACAAATATAAAACGCGTATTTAAACCTATTAGCAAAAGGTATATGATTGATAACATATAAGTTTATAATGAAAGAATCAAGTATAAAAACAAAGGAAGTAAATGTTTGGAATTATAGAGTAAAGAGTTCTAATTGGAGTGTAATTTGTATACAAAACAAGTTGAAATTAGTAAAAACAATACCGATAAGAATGAGAGGGGGTTTATCAATTATTTTTGATTAGTCATCGATTATATTACCATGTAGACTAAAATAAAAAGTCGCTAGTATTGGAACAACAGTCAATTATAATACAGTCAAGTCAACTATACAAATTACAAGTTAATTGCATTAACTACAAGTCAAGTGTCTGATTTAATGTGGGGTACGGGCCAAGCAATTGTCCATATAAATTAGTATACAAAGTGGCTAGCAGTCTGCCAAACTTTGAAGTAATACATTACCACTTTTAATGCAATATAGCAATTACTTCGACCACGATTCAAATCGACTACGTTGTAACGATAAAGGCCTACCAACAGAAACATTAAAAAGATTCGACTGGGAATATGATGATATATAGGGTTAAGGATTTGCAATAGTGTGTAATTTATGTGCGCATCCCGGACCCGATATCCCGGATCCGATGTAGACTTCCGGATCCACACGGACGCAATACCTGACTAGGATGTTTTCTATTACCCATACCATTATAGTTAGCAGCTGTTACACTATGGAGTACTGTGCGCGCAGAACTTCATTGGAGCAAGCAGGTACAGTACAAGTTGAAGTAGGCACTGGGCCTTTCCATACAATATCATGTAGGTATTTTCATCTGCTGGCAGAAACGTCAACAGCAAAATTGTCCGTGACCCAATCGCCGCCATGATAATTGCTGGTGGGATAGTCGCGTCTGGTAATATTCCGCCTACAGTGACGTGTACAGGGACAATACTAGTACGTACCGCTAAGCTTTTGGGCGGCAGGCATCAGTGTGGAGGGGTCCTGAAATTTTGAAGCAGCGCGTTCCGTCACATCTGCAACCGACGAACACCTACCCTTCTTCGCCTCGACGAATAATTCAACATGGCGATGAATCTGGACCTCACCAATGCAGTGGTGACAAAAGACGAGCAGGGAAGGCCCTTCATCGTTGTTCGGGACCAGGGCAAGAAGAAGAGGCAATATGGCAACGAGGCCGTCAAGTCGCACATCCTCGCTGCTCGCACGGTCGCGAATATCGTCAAGAGCTCCCTCGGGCCCCGAGGCCTCGACAAGATCCTCATTTCTCCCGATGGCGACATCACCATCACAAACGACGGTGCGACCATCCTGCAGCAGATGGACATCACCAACCACGTCGCCAAGCTGCTGGTCGAGCTGTCCAAGTCACAAGACGACGAGATCGGTGACGGCACCACCGGTGTTGTGGTTCTAGCCGGAGCTCTGCTGGAGCAGGCCGCCGAGCTGATCGACAAGGGAATCCACCCCATTCGCATCGCTGATGGTTACGACCAGGCCTGTGACATCGCAGTGGGCGAACTGGACAAGATCGCAGACACCATCTCCTTCGGCAAGACCGACACCGAGAACCTTTTCAAGGTTGCCAAGACAAGTCTGGGTAGCAAGATCGTCTCCAAGGCGCACGACCAGTTCGCGAAGATCGCCGTCGACGCTGTCCTGTCCGTTGCTGACCTGGAGCGGAAAGACGTCGACTTCGAGCTGATCAAGGTCGACGGCAAGGTGGGTGGTGCACTGGAAGACACGCTGCTGGTCAAGGGTGTCATCGTCGACAAGGACTTCTCCCATCCCCAGATGCCATCCGAGGTCCGCGACGCAAAGATTGCCATTCTCACCTGCGCCTTCGAGCCGCCGAAGCCCAAGACCAAGCACAAGTTGGACATCACCACCGTGGAGGAGTACAAGAAGCTACAGAACTACGAGCACGAGAAGTTTGTTGAAATGATCCAGCAGATCAAGGACACCGGCGCAAACCTGGTCATATGTCAGTGGGGGTTTGACGACGAGGCAAACCACCTGTTGCTGCAGAACGAGCTCCCAGCTGTGCGGTGGGTCGGTGGTCCGGAGATCGAGCTCATTGCAATTGCCACCAACGGCCGTATTGTACCAAGATTCGAGGATCTCAAGGCGGAGAAGCTGGGCACTGCCGGTATTGTGAAGGAGATGAGCTTTGGCACCACAAGGGAGAAAATGCTCGTGATCGAGGAGTGTGCCAACACTCGTGCTGTCACCGTGTTTGTGCGTGGCAGCAACAAGATGGTAAGGAACACACCGCACTCCGTTCTTTGGATTGACGCAGCCCAACTGATACCGACTCCAGATCATCGACGAAGCCCGACGCTCCCTCCACGATGCCCTCTGCGTCGTCAGAAACCTTGTTCGCGACAACCGGGTCGTCTACGGCGGCGGTGCCGCCGAAATCGCCTGCTCGCTGGCCGTCGAGGACGCCGCCGTGCAGACGCCCGGCCTCGAGCAGTACGCGATGCGCGCCTTCGCCGAGGCGCTCGACTCGGTGCCGATGGCGCTTGCGGAGAACAGCGGCCTGAACCCGATCGCCACCCTCGCCAAGATCAAGTCGCAGCAGGTCACGAGCGAGGGCACGCGTGGCCGCCTGGGCGTGGACTGCATGCAGCGGGGCAGCAACAACATGAAGGATGCATTTGTGATTGACCCGCTAATCAGCAAGAGGCAGCAGCTGATGCTGGCAACACAGTTGTGCCGCATGGTTTTGAAGGTCAACAACGTAATTGTTAGTGGCTCAGGTGAGGACGACTACTAGGAAGGCGGGGATTAGGAGTCAGTAGATGTGCCTAGAGCTACTTATCCCACGACTGATGATCCCACGATCGGTGTCTGATTACCCCAGAGCTAACCATCCCATCATTGGGTATCAATCCCACAACAAAATATGCCACAACCGGTGTCTGTTCATCACACAGCTGATGATGACAAAACTGATGATCATACAAGTGGGTATCCCACGACTGATTATAATGTGAGCAGTGTCCTATAGTTGATGAACCCACAGCTGATAACTCCACAACGGATTAGCCCATAAGCAGTGTCCTAATAGCATGTGACGGCATACATGGGGAACAACTGCGCAGTCATCAAATCGCCCCGGCAGCCCTCTGGCAGATACTAGTAGCATCCGTTTATAAGTATAAAGCGCGCGAGCTGTTACGATTCCCCAGCTCTCGCTCATGACTACAGAGGCGACGGACTCGAGTTTTTGGTTTGATCTTCATGCTGTTGACGTCGTCGCCGCCATCGTCGCCGATCAGAAATGGCAAGGCCGCTCGCTTTCTTGTGACGCGGCCGCCAAGGAAGCTGGGCCTTTTCAAAAAGCGTAGCACCACGAAAAGGTTCCTTCTTGAGTGGGTTTTGCGAAATGCGAGGCGTGTATCATTCGCTGCTGCGCATCGATAACGACGGGAAGGGGGATATATATATATATATATATAAATATATATGTGTGTGTGTGTGTGTGTGTGTGCCAGAAAATGGAATGACCTTGCGTAATCCCATATTTCCCGTCAAAGCCACGGACATTCTCCATCAAGTCCTGAGCAAAAAGTAAATGCCTTCGCTTGCGCATGTGCCTCGCAATGCTAACCATGCTCGTCTTGTGCGTGCTTGAGAAACAAATAAATGGAGAGTAAAGCCTCGGAGGGGTCGAAAAAGGGAAACAGAAGACGGATGAATATAATGCGCCCCAGGGTTACTAGAACCAACGCTTGCTGCCCTCTAACCCACTAAACCCCTCCCACATGCCAACCGAGAGCATCCTCCCCGTTGGGATACTCGCTCCTGGGATTCGGAATCCCGCCCGTGGGATTACCGCTATCGCGATGATCGCCTTTGGATAACGCCTATGCGAAACCAAACCCCTGGGCATTTTCTAGAGCCATGGCTAACCTTTCCCGCAGGATCTCCTTTTCTTCGTATTCGGGTAGCAACAGTGTCCCGTAGCACGTATAGGCCGTTGGCAGTCTCCCGTCCTTCTCCGCCTCGCCGTTCTTCTGTATCACAAATCTGACGTTCTTCAGCCCGCCCACGGGCACACGGTCCGACGCGGTGACGAATTCCAGCAGCTTGCGCTTCATACGGTCATCGTACCGCTTGACGACGTTCCAGAAGTCCTTGACGAGCTTGGAGGATGCGTTGCATCCTACGTAGCGCGTGGCGCGGCGAAGCTCGGTGATGTCGATGTCCTGCACGCCCTCGAGCAGCTGCTGGAGCAGGTCCGGGCTGAGTAGCGTCAGCGACTTGGGGTGCAGGACGGCGCGGAAGCCCTTGGCTAGCGCGGTGTACTGCAGGCGCACCGAGACGTCCGTCATGTAGCGAATGTAGTCTGAGACGTAGGCGTTGCGGTTTGCGTTGGTGACGAGCGGGGCGTCGGGCGGGTTGTCGGCAGAGAGGCGGGTGTGCGAAGGGAACTGGGGCCATTCCTCTGGATCAGCCTGTGTGCCGGGCGTGAGGCTGTGCATTTCGCGCGAGACGTGCTCGTTGAACATGGTGGTGGAGAACTCGTAGGTGACGCAGAAGGTGTCTTCCACAGTGCCGTTAGCTTCGTTCCATTCGAGGAGGGCGGTCAGGCTGTTTGCTATTTGTGGCCAGCCGTCTTCGATGTGGTGGATGTCGGTGACGGGCTGGCCGAGCAGCTTGCGGTACAAGGCCTTGGGAAAGTTGACGGGTAGGGTGAGCCCGTTGTACACAGCCAGGCCGATCAGCAAGCCCACCAGCTCGAACTTCCATGGGGGGTCGAGGGAGCCTGGTTGGAACCAAGCCATGTGGTTTCGTTCGTCCACAGTGAAGGCCCCGAAGTCCGGATCCAAGGCCTCAGCCATGGCAAGACAGAAGAACTCTTGCTGGACACCACCGCTATCGAAGCCTTCCTCGCCCGAGTCCTCACCCAGATGAACCTTGAGCGGTCTCAGGAGCTCCCTCTCTTCTCGTCTCCAAAGTTGATCAAAGGCATCTCTCAATACCGTTTTGCGGCCGATGTCTAAGATGAGATATCTCGACGCAGCGGTACGCAGGAGATCTTGGAGCACATTCTTGTGATGCGGGTTGACGATCAGTGTCTGTGTCTCAAAAAGACGGTCCATTCGACTCTTCAAGGATGCGGCCTCCTCGTACGCGTGACTCATTCGTGAGAAGTTAATGGCGCGGAAGTACGAGATCAGAGTGTCTGCGTTGAAGATGAAGGGGTAATCCAGAAGATGGACCTTCTGTTTGGTGGAGGTGAAAGACAGCCATGCAACAGGCATTTCCACGTGATCCAAGCGTTCAGCGAAATAGTCGCTCTGGAATTGCTTGTGCGCAATGCGAAGAGCCTGGCTCTTTTTGTCTATGATATAGTCAACGTCATGGGGCCAACTGTCGGGCATCTATCTATCTTCTTGGACGTATGAACTCACACATGGCTTGCGTCAACGCAAGGGCACCACCAAACGGCCCGTCATCTGGGACCTCCGGGTTGCCGTCCCACTCGTGAAACATCACGGTCCGAGCCCAGTCCAGCAACAACGTCGACATGCGGGTCTCGTGAAGACTCTCCTCGTTGCTCTCGCTGAGCGCGTCAAGCTGCAGAAAGATCGGTGCTAATAAGTCGGGTTCGACCGCGTCGACATCACCAAAGACAAACTCCTGGTCCAGCATGCTGTCAAAGTAGCGACGTGCTGTGATAGCAGCCGTGAGCCTTCTGGCTAAGCGCACCGCCAGATCGTGAGAAAAGGCATCGTCATATTGCAGACATAGCTCGACGGGCTGGCCGCCTTTTGCAGCCAAGCTCAGCCCTTGCGATCGCAACCGTGACATCTCAGCAATGGAGCTCTTCTCAACAACAACAGGTACTGCTGCAATCAGGGCATGGAAACAGATCGATACAAGACGGCCTGCTTCAGCATTCGACAAGGAGAGCTCCTGCTTCGGGAAAAGCCTGGCTGTGGGTGAACGCAGAGCCTGTACGGATTTCGGGGGTGCAAAGAGATGAGAAGCACACAGCCAGAGGGAGTGATATACGAGGGTCGGTGCAGCTCTCGTCATCCTGAGCATGCAGTACCAAAGTGTCTGGGAGTCGATCAACTCGCCCTTGTCGGTGAAAGAGCGGATCAAGGCGTGGGGATCGCTAAGGGTGTAGAAGAGGCTTTGCTCGATGAAGAGCTTCCACTCCATCTTCAGACTCGGTGAATAGGCAATGCCTCTTGATCTCGATTTCCGCTTCCACCTTCTTTTCCGCCTCGAGGGTCCTGCCAGAGACGTTGCCACATCCGCGGGCTCTAGCAAACTCTGCTCGCGAGTCCCATCATCTTGGAGGACGTCGCATATGAAGTCTACCACGTCGAGGTTCAGAGTTGAAATGGCCTGGGGTAAGAAGGAGTCGTATGTGATCTCAGAACCCGAGTCTGTTTCCGCAGAGAACTCCGTCGCTGAAAGCTCGGAAGGCGTTCCCTGAATGTCTGTCAATTGGGACACTTCCCCCGCAAGATGTAGTGAGTCCACGTCACGAGTGGTTGCCAACTTGCTCCCATCCTCGGACGGCTGTGGAGAAGTTTCGTTGTCCGAGACATCGAAGTACTTTGTAGATGCCACTGCCACTTGGGATACGGGCCGAGTCAGACTGGGTGCCGTACTCTTGATAGACATCGCAGTTCTTTCGGTCTGGGTACCCGGTATGCGCGGGGAGCGAAGCCCACCGACAACGTCGTCGATCCTGGCTTCAAGACAAAAAGAGTCCACGGAGAGCTGCCGCTTTGGCTGTGTTGCTGAGTTTGTGCGCACCCTAGCATTCGAATTCCGGCGGAATTGGCCCCGTGGGTTGTCTGGCATCAAGGGCGGCAGCGTCTCTTCCGCCGTGTCATGCTTCTCAGTCATGCTGGTTGACTGGAGGGATGGTGCTGGCTCGTTCGGGATAGGGAATGCGTTCACTTCCACCTCGTCATTCAACCTTGGGCTCGACCTCTTCTTGGCCGGCTTTGGCGAAGACGACCTCTTCCTCCTTCTTTGTGGCCTTGGCTGCCCTTCTGACCTTGGCACGCCCGCGGAACATGGGACTTTTTGCATTTCACAAGCGGTTTGGTGCATGTCCTCTAGAGCATTCGGCGTCAGCCACTCGAGCATCTTGAAGGCCACCGTTCCAAACACGTTGGCTGCGAATGACCTGTAATCCTTGCCCGTGTGTTTCTCGGTCACGTCGAACCGCGGCGACTTGGCCATGAGCGGCTCATCTTGTGTTGTTGGCGGCGTCGAATCGTCTTTGTCAAGCCTGTCGGGACCAGCTTCTGGACCAGCTGCGCGCATATGTACCACTGCTTTGACCCTGACCGGCTGGGCCTTGGGGAGTAGAGCTGTGTCCATGACAGCTTTTCCATGCCCTTTGCCAAGGGGAGTCCGGATTTTGTCGTCTGTGCTGGGTGGATTGGTTTTGCGCAAGAAGTGAAGGGAGTCTATGGCAGCAGGTGGAAGCTTGGGGACCCTCAGAGCCGGGCAAAGAGCAGTTTCGGGATTGTCCTGACTGGCCATGTAGACGGCAAGGACTCTTGCACTGGTGACATTGTATCTTCGGATGGGAACGTGGCCGACATTGCGCTTCCGGAAAGAGAAGCAGGTGGGAGTGGCGCAGTGGCTGGAGCGACAGCCATCTCTCAGCTGGATGATGAACTTCTCGACGAGCAGCTGGAAGCCGTGGCGGCGAGAAGCGCAGTGGATGGCGAAAACGCGCTTTGGGTTCTCGATATCCTCGACCAGGTCCTTCAGTTCCGGAGGAGCATCGGCGGGTAGGCGCGCAAATGGCGCCGTCTCCCACAGACCGGCCAGAAGATCCATCTCCGAGTCGTGATGCATGTGATGGGTGTTGTGCCCGGCTTCGAGTGGCCGAACAGCGTCTCGCGTCATGTCATATGGGGTCGGAGGGAGGCAAAAGCTGCAGCCTCGACGGGGGTGGGAGAGCGGTTTCAGCAGGCGCGGCCGTCGAGGGAGATGCGGTCGGAGGAGTCGAGGATGCAAGGCGCAAGGCGCAAGGCGCAAGGCGAGGTCAGTGTTGGCGCAGAAGCAGCAAGGCGGTGTACACCGTAGGTTGGTTCGAGAGTTGTGTTGAGCCGGCGCACGGGGAGCGTAGCGGTGACGGTGGGGGACTGGGTGCTGATACGGTATGAGGCTTCGGAGAAGATCTGGTGCAGTGTTCCGGACACCGTACGGTCACCGGCTCGGCTGCTGGAGGCAAGTGGAAGTATGTAGTATGGATGAGGTACTTCTGGCGACCATAGCAGATAAACCCACGATCATTCCAAGGAACTGTACTGCTGTAGTTGGCAGTGGAAACAGTGGAAACCTTATTGCATCATCTGGTTATCTTCAGCTTGCCCGGCCGGCATCATTTTGGGGCGTAGTGTGATCTACAGCAGCTATACATTGTACGCAGTAAAGTATCGAGCCCGTGACGGTAACAGGCCACTGTAAATGTTCAAAGCCCAGATTCCTACAGGAAGTCAGGGCATGATCCACACAGTAGGTTGAGCCAGCTACTAAGTACAGTAGTAGCTTGAGGGTTACCTCAATGGAACTCAGATGTCTATTTCGAGGCAATTCCGACAGGGTGTATTGACGTGTACTATAGTATGGTGGCTACAGTACATGCTAAGCTCTAAGTACACCCTACACCCGCCAACAAAATAAAACCCTCCCCAACTCATATTTCATTTCATCATTGACTGCTTTTGCCACTTCTGACAGTCAGTTGTCCTTTACACACAGGCTAGCCTCTGTGGTAAGCAGAAAAATCCATAAATCGATTCAGCAATCATTCCCTGCGACGGCAACTTGGTGCACAACAATCGCCATCAACAACTCCGAAGACTCTCCCTCTCATTCCAGTGTACAAACAGTAATGGCCACCATCAATGGCAGCTGTGGTGTGCCCACCCAAGCCCAGGACACTGCTACTACACACCCATACACCTGCAATACCTGCCAGGTCGCATTCAGAAACAGCGACCTCCAGAAGGGCCACATGCGCAGTGACTGGCAGTGAGTTGCCGTCCAATGTCTATTGTGCCCTGTGGCCTGTGCCCTGTGCCCTTTACCACGCCCCACCTCCAAACATACACTCATTGCATTCACAGCCGGTACAACCTCAAGCGCCGTGTTGCCAGCCTACCTCCCATTGCCTCCGAAATCTTCACCGAAAAGGTCCTTCAGGCCAGAGCCACCTCGAGCATCGCCGCCGAGCGCACCAGCTTCCAGAAGGACTGCGCCGTCTGCCAACGTACCTACTACAGCGAGAACTCCTACCAGAATCACATCGGCAGCCAAAAGCATAAGGCCAAGGAGGTTGCTCACCTGCGGAGCATTCAGAATGGCGTGCCTGTCATTCCCGATGATGCTAGCTCTATGATCAGCTCTACCTTCTCTCTTGGCGATCCTGTCGCGTCCAACAAGTCGGAGGCCGCTTCCGATGCTGAGGAGGAATTCAGTCACATTGTTGAGGGCATGAAGAGCACTGGAATACAGGAGCACCCTTCGCCAGTCTCACATCCACCCAACCCTCAAGCCGCTCAGGCTGATCAGGAAGACAAGCAGATGGCCGAGCGCTCCAGCGATCCGCCATCAGCATCCATCACACCCACTCCAACCGTGTCAATTAGCGCCTGTCTTTTCTGCAACAAAGATTCCTCTGATCTTGCCACCAATGTCACTCACATGGAACGCAATCATGGCATGTTCATTCCCGAGAAACAGTATCTCGTCGATGTGGAGGGTTTGATCAGGTCTCTGCAGCAGCGCGTTCACGAGTACAACGAGTGTTTATTCTGTGCCAAAATAAGAGTCAATGCCTACGCTGTGCAGACCCATATGCGCGACACAGGCCACTGCAAGATTCCCTACACCACCGAGGATGAGCAGGTTGAGATTGGCGAGTTCTACGACTTCCGCAGCACATACTCTGATGATGAGTACGAATCCGATGACGAGTGTGAGACTAACGGCGGTGCGCGACTGGGTGGCAAGCCCGCAACCACCACAACCAACAACGACGGCGAGATGGTCGAGGACGGCAATGACGCAGGCTGGGAGACTGACTCCTCGGCCTCGTCGCTCGACTCGGCCGACATCATCGCCCTGCCCGCCGACAACACTTACACCCAGTATGAGCGCCTCGGCAAGCACCTGCACCACTCCACTCACAGCGTCCGGCCCCACCGCCAGCTGGACGGCTTCCACTCGCATTCGCACAAGCCCCTCCACGCTGCCTTCTACGATGAGTACGAGCTGCATCTCCCCAGCGGCAAGTCCGTCGGCCGCCGCCAGGACAGGAAGTACTTCCGTCAGGTCATTCGCGAGCGCGACAGCCCGGCCGAGCGTATCCGCCAGCAGCGTCTCGCCATTGAGAACGGCAGTGACAGCGACGCCATGGATGTTGATGGCGAGGAGGGTGCCAATAGCGGTCCGCTGAGCGGTCCGCTGATAGGCCGGAAGGGCCGCCTGATGAGGGATCAGAACCAGAACAGGCAGTTGGCGATTCGCGGCGAGGCTGGCATGCTGGGTGTGTCAGGTCCGAAGAAGAAGGAGGTTCAGAAGGCGGTGACGCGTGGCCGCAAGATGCAAAATGCGGCGCAGAGGCAGCAGGAGTGGGAGGTTGGAAAGAAGGGCAACAATCAGAAGTACTTCCACTACAGTATTCTGTAGATGATGAGTGGCAACGGCAAGTTCGGGAGTGAGACAGGGCTGGTGAATATATTACACCGCTACAGGATGCTACAGGCGGCCACATAGTGGATTTTCAGCTCATAGGCGGCCGAAAGCAGCCTCTCAGGAGGCAAAATGAATATTATGTCAACTTCACCTGTAAGAAGCCCAAAGCAAACGTGACATTTCACACGTCGGTCTACCCGACTGCCGTAATAAACCGCACACTTTCCTCGATTTCGCTTTTTGGAATCTGCGGGTTGGTGGCTCGGCCTTTTTTTATTTATTATCATTTATCATTATCATCATCATTATCATCATCATTATCATCATCATTATCATCATCATCATTATTATTTTGAAAGAGAGAGAGAGAGAGAGAGAGATAAGACAAGTCTTTCACTGTGTGATGAATAGCTTTTGTGAAGAACGGCAACCCCGGCCCAGAGCTACTATATGAATTGTGCATAGCTTCACACTTCAGACCAGCAATGTCTCCAAAAGGTGTACCTGTGGACAGGACCGGAAAATCTAGAGACCAAAAACATGTCTACTTGGATGGTATTATGACAGGCTGTCCCAGAGCCATTTTCCTATACTAGATCGTTGATCCTGCACGACTATTATAAAAGCATTTTTACCTGAGTATGCCCTGGATTTCTTATTCCACGTTTTTAATAGGAGGTCAGTGTTGGAGTTGGCATTGAGGACATCCGCTTTACTATGCTTTGCTTTACTATCATCCGGGATTCAAAACATCAGCTTGGCGCCAGTGTTCATCACCACCCACAAAAATAGTTCCTCACGGTCAGAGGTGCCAAAGTTGAGGTACAGCCTCGTCAACAAAGAGGTGTCATTACTCTTCCTACAATACATAGTAAAGACCCCCAAGTGAACCACCCTTTCTCCTCGGACTACATCCTCTTTACCTCAATACCAAGTACAGCTAGCTGACTTACACAGGCTCTAACTGAAGGAAGCAGGTGCGCATGACGTCGAGACCACAGGGCCCCTCATTAGCGTGATAAGCCCCGCGATTACTGCAACCCCACTATATTTTTTTGCTCCAAGCGCGAGAAAACTCGAAATGTGCCCGCACATTCGGGTAAACATCTGCATCATTCCCTTTCCTTCCCTATTTTCGCTTCCGTTGCTACCCATTTTGAGGGCCCATCTTCCAGCACGTGATTCTGAAAATTGTCTGTGGAGATGGATTCCCAGAGATTGGTCTCACTGCTCCAAGAGAGTCAGATCCGTAAGTTGCGCCCCGCATCGCGTTGAGTCGAATCGATTGTTTACTTCGCTCGACGCCATCATCACGGCAGCCGCAATGGCGCATTGACGTGTCAGCCCGTGTTTGCTGACCTTTCTTTTCCACAGCCGACACACAGAGGGTCAAGGCTGTCACCGGCGAGCTCCAGAAGAACTACTACGCCCACCCCGAGTCACTGCTGCTCCTGATCGAGATTGTCTGCACCAACGATGATGCCGCCCTCCGCCAGCAAGCTGCCGTCCAGGCCTCCCGTCTTGCCATCAAGTACTGGCCCAAGACACCTGTCGCGCAGAAGGCTGGTGTCCGCCAGCACCTGGTCGAGGCCTGCATGAAGGAGCAGCACGCCAAGTGTCGTCACTCCGAGTCGCGTCTGATCGCCAGCATTGCAAGCCTCGACCTCGACGACAGTTCGTGGCCCGACCTGATCCCTTCCCTCTTCACCCTTGCCGCCAGCGTTACTGCCTCCCACCGCGAGGTTGGCTCCTACATTATCTACGCCATCCTCGACGAGAACCCCACACACTTCATCGACAAGGTCCGCGAGCTGCTCTCCTTATTCGCCAACACAATCAAAGACCCCGAGAGTAGAGACGTCCGTGTCAATACCGTCATGTCTATCAGCGCGGTGCTGATGCTTATCGAGCCCGATGAGGACAAGGCTGCTGTGGCAGCTGTTCAGACCCTTGTGCCACACATGGTCGAGGTCTTGAAGGACGCTGTCGACAACAGCGACGAAGAACGCACCAAGCAAACCTTTGAGTGTTTCCAGCAATTCCTGGCTTATGAGCCAGTCTTGTTGGGCGCCCACCTTCGAGATCTGATGGTCTTCATGGCCCAGCTCGCATCCAACAAGAGCGCTGACGAGGACGTGCGGAGTCAAGCTCTTGCCTTCTTGGCTCAGACCGTCCGCTACCGCCGCATGAAGGTGCAGGCTATGAAGGACATGGGCGCCGAGTTGACCCTCAAGGCCATGGAGATCCTGGCAGAAATCGACGACGACCAGGACGAGGATGAGATCTCACCCGCCCGCGCTTCTCTGTCGCTGCTCGACCAGCTGGCCAGTGATCTGCCTCCCCGTCAAGTCATTGTGCCTTTACTTGACGCTCTGCCCAAGTTTGCCTCCTCTGACGACGCAGGGTTCCGGAAGTCTGGAATTCTCGCTCTAGGCACCGTTGCCGAGGGCGCCCCCGACTTCGTGTCGACGCAGCTCAAGTTGATCATGCCCATTGTGTTGCGTCTGCTCAACGACCCTGACACTGGTGTGCGCCACACTGCCCTCATCAGTCTGACTCGCATTGCCGATGAGATGGCCGACGAGCTTAAGGATGACCGGGAGGAGCTTGTCGGTGCTCTGCTGCGGAACCTCCAGGCTGCCAGCACCGAGACAGCTGACCCCACGCTTGCCAAGAAGAACACTGACATCCTCCGGTGTGCCTGCGCTGCGCTGGATGCACTTGTCACCGGCTTCGACGCCGACATCATGCAACACTACGGTCCCAGGCTCATCATCCCCGTTGGCGACCTGCTGTCCCACCCCGACTTGAAGGTCAAGGGTGTGGCCGCTGGCGCTCTGGGTTCAATCGCGTCTGCTATGAAAGATGGCTTCAAGCCCTACTTCGAGAACACGATGGCCGCCCTCGGGCCGTACGTGCAAATCAAGGACAGCGAGGATGAGCTGGATCTGCGCAGCGGTGTATGCGATGCCTTGGGCCACTTGGCTTCGTCCGTCGGTCCCCAGAACTTCCAACCATACGTGCTAGATCTCATGAAGGCCAGCGAGGAGGCGTTGAACCTTGGACACCCCAGGCTTCGCGAGACGAGCTTCCTATTGTGGAGTTCTCTGGCCAAGGTGTACAGCAAGGAGTTCACTCCTTTCCTCCCTGGTGTGTTCAAGGGCCTCTTCAACAGTTTGGAGCTGGAGGAGGAAGAGCTCGTGCTCAACCTCACCGAAGAAGAGCAAGCAATCATCGGCAGCGGCGAGTCTATTATCCAGGGCGGCAAGAAGATCAAGGTTCGCCAAGCAGATGAGGGCGAGCAGGTCATGGAGGCTGACGACGAAGAGGATGATGACGATGATGACTGGGGCGACTACGGTGTCACTCCCGAGGCTATGGAGAAGGAGGTTGCCATCGAGGTCTTGGGCGATGTCATTGCCTTCGCATGCACCCTACCTGAGATCAGCCAATACCTTGAGAAGGCTCTGGAGCTGATCGGCCCTCTTCTCGAGCACAGTTACGAGGGTTGCCGGAAGGCCACCACCAGCACGCTCTGGCGCGCATATGCTCGTGTCTACCAGTTGATGGAAGAACAGACTGGAGTGAAATGGGAGAGTGGCTTTCCCCCCAAGCCTTTGCCTGCGGAGCTGGCTCACCTCGGCAAGATTGTCGTCACGGCTACTCATAAGCTGTGGCCTGATGAGTCTGACCGGTATGTGTAGAACGTCCCAGCTTCTAACGCCCCTTGCCCGGTCCTTTATGATGAGCATACAGCGTTATACCCAGCTCACTCAGACGCAATCATTTGCGGGTGCTGAGAACACGTCACATCTACTCCTGACATCTGGACTTATTTGCGTTGAAACTCTCCATCACGTTCCGCAAACACCCGGGCTGACCGTCTACGTCTAGAAATGTCGTTGCGGAAATCAACCGCAACGTTGCGGCTACCCTCCGTTCCTCCGGTCCTGGAATCCTGGCCCAGGAAAAGATGTTGGAGCAAACTGTGTCTGTTGTCACAACATTGATAACCCGCTCCCACCCATGTCAGCAAGACCTCGGCGAGGACGAGGATGAGCAGGATGTTGAAGGCTCTTCGGAGTACGATTGGGTCGTCATCGACACGGCACTCGATGTTGTCATTGGCATGGCGGCGGCTATGGGCCCTGCGTTCAGTGAACTGTGGAAGATTTTCGAGAAGCCCATCCTGAAGTTTAGCTCTTCTCAGGAGGACCTCGAGCGATCTACTGCCATTGGCGTCATCGCCGAGTGTGCTGGCCACATGAAGGGGGGCGTCACCCCATACACTTCCACCATCCTTAAGCTGCTTCTCAAGCGCCTCACAGACCCCGACCCCGAGACCAAGAGCAACGCCGCCTACGCGACGGGCCAGCTCATTTACAACTCCACTGACGCCGCCACATACCTGTCCAGTTTTGTGGATATCCTCTCCAAGCTGGAGCCCATGCTCTCCATCGACCACGCGCGTATCAAAGATAACGCGACTGGCTGTGTGTGTCGCATGATCACCTCGCACCCCGAGCGCATGCCCATCGCCGATGTGCTACCCGTTCTCATTGGCCTACTGCCCTTGAAAGAAGACTTCGAGGAAAACCGTCCCGTTTACGAGTGCTTGTACAAGCTATGTAAGTTCTTTCCGATTTTTCTCTACTGAACCTCTGAGTAACGATTTCCTAGACGAGGCCAACGAGCCCACCATTCAGAGCCTGACGCCCAAGCTCATTGTCGTGTTCGAGAAAGTCCTAAGCCCGCCCGAGGACCAGCTCACGGACGAGACCCGCCAGTTGGTGCAGAACATCATCCAGAGCCTTTTCAAGGCTAAGCCTGAGCTTTTCCAGGGCCACGAGCAGGTTCTGTCCCTGGCTGGCGCGAGTTAGATTTGGCCTTGTATATATGAGGGCTTGTGCCGGATACAGATGTGACATAATATGGACGATTGCTGAGTGCTGGCTCATGTTGTTTCCCTCTATCTCTTGTGCAGTGTCCGGAATGCACTGGACAGATATCATACATTCCCCTTTTTCTCCCTCTTAATGAATAACTATTAATTTACTCATGGCTCCTCAAAGCCTACCATTCCCATTCCTCCGACGAATCTACATGTTCAAGGTTAAAGCAAACGCTTGCCGAGTGTAACGCAAAGTGAAGACCCCTGATGAGTGACAACAACTTCTAACCTCCCAACCCCAATTGCTCACCAGCGCTCTGCGCAATGGGTTTGTCTATGTCCACTAGCAGCGCCTCGACTTCCCCCAAACCAGAGGCCAACATTCCCTGCGAACTTGGTGCGGATGAACACTGGGCAATCTGCACAGAGACTCGCGTCTACCTCCGTATACAGCGAACTCGGCATCTGCACCGTGACCAGCGGGTCCAGTGCCGGGATAGCCGGGGACGTTTCCCAACACCACAGCACACGACATGCGCTCCCGCCTGCCGGGGCCCTTGGGTTTCCGTGAGCGATGCCCGGGCTGGGCGTTGGGCCGGTGGCGGGACGGGAGCAGCTGGGCCCCCTTTGCCCATCGGCGCCTGCGTGGCTTCGGCTGGCGGAGACTGAGACTGGGCTCCTGGAGTGTGGAGGGGGGGCAGGGCGGGGGCTGTGGGCCGGGGGACATGGGCATGGGCGAGGGGCATGGTCTGTGGACCTTGACGTGGGGGGATGTGGATGGATGTGCACTGGGATGGATGCCTGTGGATGCTCATATCACACGTCGCTGACGACGCAGTTCACAAATGGCTGCATGACTGCAGGGCCAAAGGAAACAGATCGAGCTGTTTTTCCATGTTGGCTTTGCCCACGAACTTGCAGACATGCCATCACGGCAACAAGGAAAGGTCGATCTGGTCGTCAAGCGTCTGGAAGGCTCGAACTTGTTACTTGTGCGACAAGTGGTAAGCTGTGAACTGGTGATCCCTTGGGATGGACTCTCGATTCCATCTGTCTACCGCAGTTCCCGAATGAAACCTACCCCAAAGGTATAGAAAATGGACCGTCCCCTCTCATGATATACACCTCCCCAATCAGCACCGTACACCCGACGGCCATCGCAAAAGCGATGATAGGAAGATTGACCCATGCGAATTCACGATGTCCTATCAGGATGTGCTTCTTCGACAGGATATCTCGCCACAGCAAGCCGGCTAGGGAGCCGCTGAACGCAAAGCCGAAGGCACCGTAGTTGACGCCGATGGCCATGCTGTAGACTGTGGCCCAGAACGTGCGGTCGCTGATGAGGATGCCGTTCTGGTGGTGGATCGCCATCCACGCTTGGATCACGCGAGACAGCAGGATCGTGGTGCCTATGTTGGTACCTGCAAACTGTTGCTCGGTGCGGTCAGTCTAAGTTTGTGGACATCGTTACGTCTTAGAAATAGGCTGGTTGAGAGGGGGGAGTGGTAGATGGAGTACGGCTATGTACGATCCACTCACGTTGCAGAATATGACAGCGAGAAAACCCATGCCTACCACGGCACCAACGGTGCCCGTCCTATTCACCCACAGATCCCACACATACGCAAAGGCTGCAACCCATCCCTTTGTGACTAAGGCCTGCACCAGAACGAACATGGCAAACGCGAACGGCACCAGAGGCCATGGCAGAAGCGCTAGGACGTGCGTGGCATTCGGGGACGTTTCCCTTGCCCAGGACCAGGAATCCCTTGCAAAAGATGCGACAGTTGCTGGTCCGGTCTCCTCCTGCCGTGGTGGCGCCTCCCTGCCACGCGGCGTTGTCGCAGCGGCAGTCGCAGTATGCGACTCCACGCCAGCAGCCACATCTGCTTGGTCGTCCCCACGGGCTTGCTCAGGTGATGGAAGGGTGGGTCCAGCGGCCTTCTCTTGGTCAGTTGCACTCGGCGAAGTGCTCGTGACAGTGCGCCGCGCGGGGGTCTGACCTTTGCGGGCCGTGTCTCTCGTCTCGTGGCGTTTGGCCCAGCCTGCCGCGACGTCCCAGCAGAATGTGAGGAAGGCGCCCGGCAGAGTGCACCAGTAGACGGGGTAGGCGTGGGCTCCTGCGGTGCCGCCGGCCGTTGCGGCGTTGAGAGCAAGAATTGTGATCAGGGTGACGGCCATGACGATCGACACGTATATGGCGCTCCACTTGTCCAGGTACGGGTTCATGATTTCTTCGAGTGGGAGGAGCCTGCTGGCTTCATCATTGCTGTTGTCTATGCTGGCTTGCGGGATACTCGGATTCACAGGCGGGCGAGTCTTTGCGTCCTCGGGGAGCTCGTGCAGATCAATGGAGGACGGAATGAGAGCCTCGTTTCGGAAGACGACAAAGAGCAAGAAGGGGAAGAGGAACAGTGCGGTTATGACAACCGGAATAATAATATTGGCCGAGTAATCGATGAACCTGATGCGGAAAGCACCGGAAAGAACGAGATTCGTGGGGTTGGAGGAGACAAGAATGGCCGAGGCCACATTGGCCATGGTGAACTGAGTGAAGACCCAGGCACGAGGAGACTGGATGTTCTTGGAGATGCGACACATGTAGGCAAGGAACGGAGTGCCTGACAGGATAATCGGGTCGTTGCCAATCATGGCAGTGAGGCCGAAGCAGAAGACGTAGAGATAGAAGTACAGCCTCCTGCCGTGCTTGCCAGCCGACTCGAGGACCTTGTGAGAGAGATATTTGATGAGACCGGTGGTGTCGAGAGACACAGCGATATAGGCAAGCGTGACAAAGAAGGCCATGATGTCGATGGGTGAGATTCCCTCCGAGCCTATGGTACCCGCAGCGACTTCCGTCCTTCCAATGGCCAAAATGGCCAGCAGGAAGCAATCAGCGGCCAGTGGTGCCGTGACGAGATTCATGGGGACTTGGAACCGGACGAGCTGAATGCCGGCCAGGCGCATGGTCTTGCAATGGCGGTCATGGTTGTGCCTTGGTGAGATGACGCGCAGGAGTGCAAGGACAGCCAGAGCCAGGTCCCAGAAGCATTTTGGAATGTAGACGGGACTCTCCAAAGGGTGAAGCACGACGAAGTCTGTCGCGGAAGCACGTCAGCACCCACTTTGCAACATATGACGGCCTCAGGTTGGGCGTTGGGCGGTGACCTACTGGTGAGAATAAACACAATGAGTGTCACGATGGAATGCCATTCCTTGATGCGGGCGGTATCGAGATCAGATGCCTCATTGGCCATGGTCCACCAACTGTTTTCGTTTTCGTTGTTGTCGTGATACGAGAAAGCGACACAAGGGTGCCGGGCCGAGGCCGGCCCGGTACTCAGCAGGGGACGGAATTAGAAGGCCGCCGGGCTTGATATGGTTATCGGTTGAGGTTCATGCTGCCCAATGACAGTACAGTATGTACATACTGTAGACCTGTTGATATGGTTGGTTATGGTGTTGCTTCTTTATGTGAGTCAAACCATGCTAACCTGGTCCCCCAACCAAGAACTTGGACACCGCCACAGCGGGCCAGCGGAACAAGCCAGGGAGCACTTGGGAACGTGTTGGGTTCGGCGTTTATGCTAGATGAATAGACCTGGGTAGGAATACTTTGCTATGGAGGCTTGGTGGCAGGGCTGGCAAAGCCTGCTTCTGGGCAAATATGCATTCGATGGGCAGGGCACGATGATCGTAGCAGATGCCGTCGTTGCCCTTCAGTTACGTGAGGAGAGGGACGGCAAGAGTCTTGTTGACCTCCTCGCTTCGGATGAGGGCAGGACTGAGGCCATGGTAGCACTGGACATGGACCAGCGGTATGAGAGGCAGTGGGCAAGTTGCAAACCAGATGCGGGATGAGGAGTCGGGAGTCTGGAGTCTACAGTCTCTGCAGTCTGCAGTCTACGTAGGAGTTTACGAGTCTTCACAAGGTACCAAGGCTTGCTAAGCCATGGTCCGTGCGTGAGTGGTTCCCCGGAAGGTGGAAGGTGGAGTCCGACCTAGAACCTTGCCGCTCACCTTTAGCTGCGCCATGGCATGTTGCTTTTCCATCTTGTCTTGTTGCCCAACCTACAACAACCCCGCCCGACAATCCGTCTTTTTCTATTCTCCTTCCTCACCAACGCCCAACCAACAACATCCCACCTCACCTGACCTCCTGCGCAAAGGACCACTCATCCACATTGATCAGCATCCTTCAAATCTCCTCAAACAAGTCCAGCAAGAGTACCGCGCGACCCCAGCCACGGTTTGTTTTTTTCCCAGATTCAGCATCCTTGGAAGCACTTTTTTCCCTCCAAGCCCAATCGCATTCTTGCCCTGCTCCAAGCCTTCCTGATTTATCACCCACGCCCATGGTTTTGCTGCGCTGCACTGCAGTTACACATGCCATCAGCAACACCTTCAGCTCCTCACGCCAATCATGCTGTTTATTCCCAATTCTCGCTGCCTCCCTTCTTCAGTTGCATGATCTGATATCTGGGACGTACAGAACACCACCAACCATGGCCGAGGTATCTTCGACCCGCCTCTACTTGGGCAACCTGCCTCGCAATGGTAAGCGCTTGCAGCCTCAACTGGCTGATCTTGGATTGCTGGTCCTGTCGCCCGTTGCGACTGGCCGGGCCAGCCACTACTCTCCACGGCGCCCATCTTTGGACTTGCTTCCGACCCTGGCCTTCATCGTACTTCTGGACTGCCATGCTGACCCCCTCCCAAGTCACCAAGGACCAAATCGAGACCCACTTCGGCGCCCATGGCACCGGCGAGATAACGGAGATCAAGCTCATGAATGGTTTCGGTTTCATAGAGTACAAAGATGCTATGGATGCCCGCGATGTCGTTCCAGGTAAGCTCTACAATTCGCTCCCTCCCATCCCCGCAACCTTTGCTCGTGCCTAGCGCCAATGCTAATGCCAAATGGCTCACAGCCTTCCGTACGTCCCTACTTCACACAGACCTCGAGTATTCCAGCATTGACCCTCTTGATTCTATCCGAACCCTGGCTAATATACCCTACGAAAAGACGGATCTATGCTCATGGGAGAGCGCCTCACCGTCCAGTTCGCCCGCGGTTCGCGCCACCGAGAGAATGGTGCCTTTCCCGCTCACGGCGGCGAGCGTGTCGCCCCCCGTCCCCGTCGCACCCCTCACCGGATGCAGATTACTGGTCTCCCTAGCGATACCAGTTGGCAGGTCTGTCTTTCCTCCCATTCGTTGATGCCGGATTCCTGGATCTCCCAAACAACCAACCCCTGTGTCTCAGGATAGGGTGTCAACCTCTGGATGCGGATTGGATATACTGTGCGCTCTTGATTGGGCTGCGGCCCGCCTTCCAGGACGACTCAAGTGTATCTTCCTCTACTTCATTGGCGTGTCGCTTGGTTCCGGACTGGCGGCAGGATAACGCGCTGGAGAGGATGCCCCTTTGCTGGATTACAGCCCTCTGGTGCTTTTGGACTCCCCTGGACTTGGTACTGTTTGCGGGCCCGCTACAAGGAATCTCGGCTTTTCGACCTCGCACCTGGACTTCAACTTACGTGGGTTCTCTGGACATAGGACCTCAAAGACTTCGCGCGCAAAGCTGGCTGCGATGTTGTTTACTCGGAGACGGGCCGCAACTCGAATGGTCAAGGGTTTGTGCACCCTTCATTCTCCGATGACCTGCTAGTCCAGCGCTGACCCTTAGCAATACAGCTTTGTCGAGTATGAGACTGCTGCGGATCTCAAGAAGGCTGTGGAGGTTCTCGATGGCCGCGAGTTCAACGAAAAATCTGATGCGATCGTGAAGTGTGTGGCTGATGTAAGTTGTCCACGAGGTTGTCGGACAGGCTTTGCATGCTCAACAGATACAAATTAGACGCAGCCCGACATGCCCATGCGTGGCCGATCCCGCTCTCCCGGCCCCCGCCGCGCATACCCTCCCCGCGACGAGTTCGACCGACGTGGTCCGCCTCCCGGTGGGTTTAGTCCGCGCAGAGACCCGTACCGCGATGGATACCGCGAGAGAAGCCCACGCCGCGACTACTACGATGACCGTGCCAGGTATCGGTCGCCTCCCCGTCGCGGACCTCCTGAAGATTATCCTCCCCCTCGGGGCCGTTACGATGATCCATACCGCCGCGACTACCTTCCCCCAGACCCATATCTGAACGGTGGTGGTCGCCCACCGTACGACCGTCCTCCTCCTCGAGACATGCCGCCCCGCGATGCTGCATACCCCCGTGAGGCAGCATACGCGCCACGCGACTATGATCGTCGCTATTGGTAACTAACAATCCTATCCCTGCAACCAGGGGCTCGTGACCTGATCTTTCTAGATTCGCACGATTTACTAGGTGATCCCGCACAACAAGGTTGTTGATGGGAGCAAGTTGGACAAGACGGAAGGATCCATGGACACTTCTGAGTCATGCGGAGGCCACGGCTGGCACCCACCACCGAGCACGGCTCTTGTTTGTGAAAGGGCTAGGCATATTCCCAGGAATTGGCACGTCGAGGTTGGGATGGCCCACGTCAGTACTAATTTCCGTCCAGCACATGGGACGATACATGAGTTTGGGCATTTCAAAAGCAGGGTGCGTTTCTCGGCATGATCTGGATGGAATGAACACACGACCAAGGTCCCGGCGTTAGTACCGTTATTAAATGGATGAATGCTAGCGAGGCCAGGAACTGTCTACGAGGGTTTGTACGTTGAAGAGTGGATACGACATCAAATTTCATTTCAGTATCCACGAAAACGCAACGTCTCTCATCCACTTTGAGAACCTCGGTATCAAGAACGCGAAACGGGTCTAGGTAGCTGGACGAACATGTAGGATGAGTGGTCGACCTGATGATACCACGATGTGGTCGGTTTTGAAACCCAAGGTCCTGACTAGGTACTCGGTGAACGGCTCAAGGGTACGCGAGCTTGTAATTGTACTGCGCCTTGGCGTCGTTGAGCAGCTTGATGGTCGCCTCATAGCTCTTCCTCTCCTCGGGGTCCTCCTTGATGGCCTTTAGGTACAGTTCGTTGGAGTGGGTGTTGGGCTGGGGCACGGCCATGCCGCGGGCGGTGGCGGGGCGCGCGAGGCAGCGCTTGACCCAGGCGTCGACGTTGGGGAAGAGCGCGTGCAGGTCGACGCCCGACAAGACGGCGATGTTGGCCCAGCCGAGGATGGCGATGTCGGCGACCGAGAAGGTGCCTCTGCCGGGCCCGGCGACGAAGTCGCGGCCGTCGAGGCGGATGCTGAGCACGCCGTAGAGGCGCTCGGTCTCGCCGACATAGCGCTGGATGCCGTAGGGGATTTTCTCTTTGGCGAAGCGAAGGAAGTGGTTCGCTTGGCCTTGCCTAGGCACGAGGGTCTCAGTCGTGGTAGGCTAAGGTACTTACTTGGTTGGGTATGTTGGGGGCGAGGGGGGGGGGTGTAAGGAGAACGGGGTCGGAAACACACATGGGCCCGAGTCCTCCGTGCTGCCAGCTGATCCACTGCTCGCTGACCGAGTAGTCGTCCGAGGCGTAGTCGAAGCTGAGCTTGTGCTCCGGGTCGTAGTGCTTGGCCAGGTAGTGCAGGATGGCGAGGCCCTCC
>JASMMZ010000001.1:18053534-18158753 GCA_038502455.1 Anisogramma anomala
GCCCACGCCGCTGGCCGCGCCCGTCACCCACAGCACGCCCGGCCGCAGCTCGCCCAGCCGCGCGCCCGTCTGCGCCGGCGCCGCCTGGTACCACCCGAAGGAAGAGGCCGCCGGGGACGCGGCGCCGGGGCCGGGGCCGGCGTCGGCGTCGGGCGTCAAGGCGCGCGCGAAGGCGCGCTGCCCGGTGGCCGGGTCGCGGGCGCCGAGGCGCACGCGCCGGTAGTAGGTGAAGCACTCCATGTGCTTGGTCGTGGTGAGCGTGACAGGCGGGCCCCCGTCGTCTTCGTCTTCGTCGTCGTCTTCTCCTTCTTTTTCTTCTTTTTCTTCTTTTTCCTTTCCTTGTCCTTTGGCGGCGGCGGCGTCCGGGTAGAGGAGGGTGGGGCAGTCGCGGAGGCCGAACTGCAGCAGGCGGGCGACGGCGCGCGGGTCCCAGGTGGCGTAGAACTTGTTGCGGCGCACGGCGCGCGCCGCGGCGGCGCGCGAGGGCCACAGGTCGCGGCGCGCGGAGGAGGCGCCGAGGGTGCGCTGGAAGCCCGGCACGGGGTCGTCGTCGGCGTCGGCGGGGCCGGCGGCGGGCACGGTGATGATGGGGTCGATGATGACGAGCGCGGCAAAGAGGCGCGGGTGCATGTAGGCGAGGTTGACGATGATGGTGCCGCCGAAGGAGTGGCCGATGCCGACGAGGGGCCGGGGCATCTGGGCGCGGAAGTGGTTGGTGAGGTGGAGGAGGTCGCGGGCGTGGTCGAACCAGGAGGGGTCATTGCCCAGGTTGGCCTCGTTCAGGACGCCGCTTTGACCTTGCCACGCCACGTCGGCGATCCAGATGCCACGGATGTCGACGCCGTTCTGGCGGCATGACTGCAGTAGATCTTCCCATAATGGCTCGTACAGTTCCTGATCTCATTGGCGTGAGCACATCTTGAGTGGGCAAGCTGACCAAGTGTGGTTGGTACCTTGACAAAGCCATTGGCATGCGAGGCGATGATGGTGATGTCTCCGGGCTTTGGGTCCGGATTATCGATTGGTATGTATTGTTTCACGTGCAGCTTCAGCACTTCCTCCTGTGAGTGCGCCGTTGCTTGGGCATATTCCCGGATGTGCTGGCCTTCGACGACATGTTCTTGGATGCGGAAGAAAGTGGACATTGTGGGTTTCGACTGGAGTCTTTGGGAACGAATGGCATCATCTTTCAAGCTATCTTCGGCATCACATCAGGCCCCGACTGTGAACCGTCGAGTCTCGGCTCACAACGCCCCGGTACCCTAACCCTAGCCCTAGCCCTAGCCCTAGTCTCAACCCTATCCCCGCAGCGGGCTGCTTCCGTCAAGAAGCTCGGGACGTTGATGATGTCAGTGCATCATTTCATGCCCTGGCATCGGCTCGTACACTCCTACACCTTACTCGCTCTTTACTCGAATTCCAAAAGGGGGGCCAGAAGGGGGCCAGAAGGGGGCCAGCCACCGTAGCGATCGCAGTTAGCTTCGATAATTTCAGGTTTCGTTCCACTCGTTTGACTCGGTTGCTTGTGATTACTCGTGGGAGAGTGCCAAGTGCATCGCCAGCATCGTGTCCTGTCCTGTCCTGACCTGTCCTGATAGTGGCTAGAACGATCCTCAAGCTGCCCGCGGCCTCGCTTTGGAAGAGCATATTATATTTTCAATATGCAACAAGGATGAATCGGATGAACACGGCGACTGTGGCTTTGGCTGTGACGCCGACCGTTCTCCAGACCTTGGTATCACATGTATGTTTGCCTCCTCCGTACTCCCTTCACATTTGCTTCCCGGAAGGACAACGACACACACACACACATGGCCGCTGTCGAACAACAAATCTCTCTTGTCTCTGCGGCTGCCAGAGCACACGCTCCGTCTATATCTGTACCAGACCTGACTCACCCACCCTCCCGCAGTATCTCCACCGCAAATCCCTCCACCAGCGGCCCACCGCCCACCTGTCCTACAACCAAGGCCTGCATCTGATCCGCGCCTTCCTCGAGTACGTCTCTCAGCACACCGTCGAGGACGTCCAGGCTTTCACCGCACAGTGGGTGCCCCACCCGCAATGGATCAAGCTCGACGAGGCCGCCGTGCCCCAGCCCGAGCTCGACCACGCCGCGCGCCTGCTCGAGGCCCAGCTCGGCGAAGACGGCATCCGCAGGGTCGGCGGCCGCAAGTGGTGGCAGTGGCGCCGGCCCGAGGCCGCCACGCTGCGGGCAGAGTGGATCGAGATGCGGGCCGACTACAACGCGCGCAAGAAGAGCAACGGCGCGTGTAAGCGCGTGATGCTGTACATCCACGGCGGCGCCTACTTCTTTGGCAGCGTGGACATGCACCGCTACCAGATGCAGCGCCATGCGCGCAAGCTCAAGGCCATCGTCTTTGCGCCGGACTACAGGCTCAGCCCGCAGTTTCCCTTTCCGTGCGGGCTGCAGGACTGCTTGGCCGCGTACTTGTACCTACTGACGCTGCAGGAGCCCAACACCATTGTGCTGGCCGGCGATTCGGCCGGAGGCGGCATGGTGTTGTCGCTCTTGGTGATCTTGAGGGACCAGGCCATCCCGCTCCCTGCTGGTGCGGTGCTCATCAGTCCCTGGTGCGACTTGACCCACTCGTTTCCCTCGGTGGCCCAGGATTCCCCGTTCGATTACATACCGCAGCATGGCTTTCACCACAAGCCTTCTGCGGCATGGCCGCCTCCCAACGATGATGAAATGGAAGAGCTCAAGAAGCTGGCGCTGGAGGAGAAGAGAAGGGTCCAGCGTATGTGTTGATACCTTGTGGACGCTGGCAAGGCCGTGGCACTGACAGCTGGCACAGCCTCGTCGAACGGCGCCGACGCGCAAACCACTCCGACATCCAACGAGATCGCCGAGTCGTCTCGTACCCACCTTTCCGTCGTTATCGACGGCCAGACGGTCGAGGTGAAAGATCAGATCCAGCTGTACGCCCACAACGACCTCATCAGTCACCCGCTCGTGAGCCCCATCATGCAGGCCTCCCTCGGTGGACTGCCCCCTCTCCTGGTCATGGTCGGTGGCGGCGAGATTCTACGAGACGAGCAAATCTACCTAGCTCACAAATGCGCCAATCCTGAGAAATACTTGCCCCCTGAAGCGTCCCTGACCGATGCGGGCAGGGAGCAGTTGAAACAGTACAAGCCAACAGATGTTCAGCTACAAGTCTGGGACGACTTGTGCCATGTAGGTCCTACCTTGAGCTTTACCAAGCCGGCCAAGTATATGTACCGCTCCGTAGCCCAGTTCAGTGCCTGGACTTTGGCGAGGGCGCAGGAGACCGAGATTGAGATCCTAGATGACGACGACATCTCCGTGATTACCAGCTCGGGAGCCGACTCCGATGCCAATGAGGCAAAGAAGGTAAGCAGACTGGCCCGCCAGCTTCCACCCACCGCCCGATTGCTCACCTCCATTCTAGCGAGATCAAGAGGCCAACGACCGAGAATCCCGCGGCCTCGTCGGCAAGGCCGGCGACACCCTTCCACCTTTCAAACACCACATGATCCGCCAGCGCGTGACCCGCCACGGAGTCATCTTCCCGCTTCCACCAGCCTCCGAACTTGCCGGCTGCACCATGGACCGCGACCTCGTCGGTGTGCCCAAGCAAGGCTCCGTCAAGAAGTGGCTCGATAAGAAGGCGCAATGGGACGTCCGCTTCGCCACCACGAAGAAAAAAGTCCACAAGCAGTTCGTCAAAGACCTCGCCGTCGGCTACGAGGGCTTCGGCGCGGGCGAGTTCCCGCCGCCAAGCGCACTCGCGGGCCGCCGCAAGAAGGGCGGCGCCACGACGACGACGAAGAAATCCAAGAGCTTGGGGCTAGCCATGTGGTCGTTGTGGGGGTCTAAGCACGACAAGATGACCATGGAGCGCGAGGCCGAGGCGGAGAAGAACGACAAGGACGCCGGCGCTGGCGGCGAGGGCGCGCGGCCGTTAGCCGATATTGAGAATCAGGACGCCGCGCCGCCCTTGAGCCCACGGACGCACTCGCGGAGAAGGATGGTGTCGTATCAGAAGCAGGACGTGGAGGGTGCGGATGGAAACGGGGTACCGGCGCTGAACTCCGAGGAGCTTGCTGGCGGCGGCGGCGGCGGCGGCGACGGCGACGGCGACGGCGACGGCGATGGCTCCTCATCGGACGCCTCCGCCGGGCAGCAAGACTCGTCGCAGTTCGTCGTGCCCAGTGCGGTTGGGCACCAGCACCAGCACCAGCACCAGCACCAGCACCAGCCCGAGATCGGCCTAGGGTCATCGGGAAAGCGGGTGTATGTGGATGGCGTGGCGGTGCCGTTCCGGCTGAAGAAAGAGGGCGGCGGGGACTCGGCGAGCATGATGACGCTGATCAGCGAGTACGGCCTGCTGTCGCAGTCACCGAGGGCTTCTGCAGTCCTTGATGAGCATGACGTGAAGCGGGCGAGTGTTGGGACAGGAGCGGCTTTGGATACGCCCGCGGCGGAGAGGCCTGGGTTGGAAACATTCGAGAAGGCGGCGGAGAATCTGCCTGTGGTGAGGGGTGTTTGAAGCGGACGCGGATTGGATCCGGCAATCAATCAACTCTCTCCTATTATTTTTCCATTCGCAAGGGTGCATAGTTTTGGTCCACCACTATTTTAATGGCTTTGTAGGCTTTGGCTTTTCTATTATTATATCAACACAAGCTTATTTCTGATAGAACAATTGAAACTACCATATTTAATACTATTACTTTATTATTGAAAAGGGAATGATTAAAGGTATAGGTAAAAATAGCTTGGAATATAAGTAAAGCTTTTTATTGTAATAATTTTGTTGGTAGGTCTTCAGTAGTCAGTTGTCGATTTAAATCGCTGGTTGAAGTAGTAACTGGTACAACATTAAAAGTGTGTGTAATTGTAATTGCTTCTACATTGTATACGTTACTACATGTATCAATATTTACGGTTTTTTAATTATCGGTATTAATGTTCATATATTTTATAATACAATTGTTTGGTAATAACAATAATTTTCTCCTTTTATATATGTCAATGGTAGCATATTTCTGCCTTTAATGTCATTCAAATCATTCGTACTCTAAATATATACTACATTTTATTCTAATAACAAATTCTTTATTATAATTTTATATTAGTTGTATCGGTCTACCTTATTAACACTGTCGATGTAAATAACGGTTATCATTTTATAGTTTTCTTATTTGCCATATCTTTTATTTCTAGAAAGCTTGTTTATATGTCACTTTATTCGATTAGTCCACTTATTATTATTTAATAACATTTTCAAGGTTTTATTCCGATTAGCTTTTGTTATAGCATTCATCAGATTATTTTTATCGTATATTTACTTGAATTCCTCAATTTTCCTCTTTTGTAAGCGTTAACAAAAGTTATTAAGTTTATTATCAAGCGTTTTTCGTCAGTTATACCGAGTTTGGATAGATAATTAAATAGGTTTCGGGAATTAGTATAGACAACAATTGAAATCGATATTAATGTTTTTTCTTGCTAATATACCGTAATAAAAGCGTAATATTATACTATAAACCTTTACAGTTAAGATGTTACGTATAACCTTTTTGTATTTGATTGAGAACTAGTGAATGATGTTTCTTATTGGTAGGGCTTTATCGTTGCAACATATTTGATTCAAAATTGGTCGAAGTAACTGGTACTGCATTAAAAGTGGTTGATGTATTGTTCTAAGTTTGGCAGACCGCTAGCTGGTCTACACAGTAATTTATATAGCTAATTGCTTGGCCCGTACCCTAATTTAAATTAGACGCATATTATACTTAATTTGCAGTTAGTATAGCTCACTTTACCTATAGTAAAGTTGACTTACTATATTGCAATCATTATTATTTTAACACTGATGGTTTTTTGATTTGTATGCGTATACTAATATAGTCGACCAATCTTTTCCGGTTATCACTGAATTACGTTTCGTTAACTAGCCAGACTCCTATCAATTCCACAGCCAAATTAGCCCTAATTATCTTTATTTACTCTACAGGTTCGAGTTTCAACTTTATTGGTTTTTATAAACAAGTTTTTCCCTATAAACTTATATAGGCTTTCTAACTTAACCGTGGCAATTAAACAAATCGCCAGCTTTAATTCTTTAGCAATCTTTTAGTTTACTAGGTTATTTTAATTTGCCAATACATAACTTATCTTTGTTAGGTACCCTGTTAACATAGCTCTCGATACATATAATTTGCCTATTACTATTTATAAACCTTTAAGGATCTTATTTGATAATATCTTAGTTATGATATTGACGGTATTGTTTTTACCGTTAATTTATCGGAACTTCTCAATCTCTCTATCTTCGTAAACTTTACGAAATACCATAATTGTCGGTAAGGTCTCAAGCCTTGGTGTTCACGTAAACTAAGGTCTTTGAAGAGTAATCAGAATGATTGGTATTATAGTATAAAAAGATGATAATCCAAAGGAGCATCTAGAGGTGTACGCTGCAGGTGAGGGTTTATAAGTCCTCACTCGAAACGTACTACTTTCGACCGCTCCACGTATTACTGTTCGATTTGGTATAGCTATTTCAGACCGATCCATGTATGAAGCACTTTGCGTCTTATAAGAGTGCAGCCTGTAGTATGACACGTTATCGTGCACTTTACAAGAGTGCACCCTACAATATAGTGTACTGTTACTTACCTTATGTATACTATATATAAAAGTATGTAGTAATATCCACATAAGCAAGTTTTTCTTTTTTCCTTAGATACTCCGTACCTATAACCTAGTAATGACAATGTGATTGTAATTGCAAAGGTTTAAATTAATAGGTTTTGTAATAATAGTATTATTGTTGTATTAATTATAAAAGGTCTCAATTAATAAGTTCGGTTGAAGTTAGTAAAGTTTGACCGAGATGGTATTTTAAATTTAGCTGAGATTAGCAAAGTTTGGCTGAAGTGGTGTTTGTAGTTCGGGTAGGGTTAACAAAGTTTGGTTGAGGTAGTGTTTATAGTTCGGACCTGGTTAATATAGTTAAATGGGAGCGATATAATTAGTAATATCGTTTTTCGATATTTATGAAAAGGGTAATTATATAGGGGTTATTATGAAGGAGTGATTACGAAATTACATGCTGGGTTAGTATAAAAAGATGTATCGTTATCGGCTTAGATAAAACCTCTTTTTTTTAAAGGCTTATAGTTTACATAAATATAAGTTTACATTTTAATTTAACATTTATCCTTATTGAATAAACCAAACCGTATTCCTACTTAACTTTTATTTCCTTTAACTAAAATAAGCCGAAGCTGCATTATGCGTTTGCCGACTTTTTAGTAAATTTTAACCAAATATTAAAAATTTCCTTTCGTAAAAAATACCATTTAGGACGATTCGAAAATATTCGCGGCCGGAAATAATTAAAATAAACCGATGTTAATTAACAATATGTATCAACCGACGGATTAAAAAGATGGTAGTTGTCGTCGCCGCTTGAAAACGGGGCTTATATATATATTACGTAGGTAAATTTGACGGCATTATTTTACGTCACCGTAAGGAGGGTTATTTTTTCCCTACACCTTTGCCTAAGTGTATAGTTAAAAAAGTGTAGGGTTATATCCTTATTAGCATCGATAACGTCGATAACGATAATAGTGATGTTATTAGTATAAAGGGGGGAAACGATGGGGAGGGTAATAGAGACACGATAGAATTGCTTTTTTCCTTTAATAGTGGATAAATTCTCCTTCGGCTGAGCCGGCGTATTCAATTATAATGTAATACGTTATATAATATTGTTATGGCTTTTTACAAAATAAACGTGTAAATATAATAATTGTGATATAAAGTATAAAAAGTAAAAGAGGTAATATACCAGAATCGGTGCGATATTATAAATGTAAATGAAGGTAAAAATCGGGTTTGGCGTAAATAATAAAATTGAATAAATAAAGAAATAAATGGGAAATTCAGTCGGGTCTAGGCGTGTAAAATAAAAAGTGCTAAAACCATAAAGGCGATGTAAAATGGTAGGGTTAAATAAAGGTAAAATCGTGGATGTCGTAATTGAATCCGTAAGGTTTTAGTAATGATAAAATTTACTATTTATCATATATTTAACGTCTAATTCCAAAAATCTTCATAAAAATCATGCAATAACTTAAGTCTTTAGGTCTTTTCTTTTTAGTAGCGGAATATAACGGTTAAAATATATGTATTTACTATATATAGGTTAAGATCTTTAACTGGTAAATAAATAGTATTATTTTAAAGGCTTAAGTAGATTTCGTATATTATAGCCTTTTTAACTTCCATATTTTCGATTAGGAGGTCAAAATTAACGTTAATTTCCTTCAGTGATATTAGTTTTAGGTTTTTAAATATGTACGTTTTAAGGTGGTTTTTATACGTATTTAATATATTAAAACGGTTGAAACCAGTCATTCCGCGCCGTAATAAGATTTAGGTACATTTAGATTTTAAAGTTTAAGGTAATACGTTTTAAATGTAAAGTAAATAAAGTGATTGGAATAGGGTCGATTAACGTTTACTAATATAAATAAATTTTAAACAATGAATAAAACGTAATCTTAAACTAGTTAGGCGTTTTAAATGAATTTTTTCAATTTTTAGTAAAGTTACGTTAGTTAAATGGCTAGGAACACTTAAACGTTATAAAAACTAAATTTAAAATACGTAAGGTGAATATAGGAAGGTAAATGGGATAAAGAAGGTGTAAAGCGAATAGGGAAAATAAAAGATGTAATTATGAAGAAGTGTGTTGTATAATTCAGTATTTGGTGGTCAATACGGATTAATGTGTCGTAACTGAATTTAGTAAAGTAATCGGTTTAATTGTTTTATACGTAACCGTTTTAATTAAAACGATCGGTTCGAATAAGTGTGTCGTAACTGCTTTTGAATTAAGAAAGCGGTGCAAATGTCGAAAATCGGATAGGTCCTAATTAAAGGTTTAGAAACTTGGTGGTTTTGGCTTACGTAGCCTGATACATGATAAAAGGTTTTTCAAAAAGTGCCCGGATACGTTAAAACGCTTAATAAGGGTAAATAATAGCGTAATTGAGCTTTTGATAAATAAAACGCCAAATAAAGGTTAATAGTATCGTATTAAAGTTATCCTTTTTAAAGGTACTTAATTTCTATAATCTTTATATACGTCGGCATATAATTTTTGTAAAAACGAAGTATTGGAGTATAAATAGTTAAGACCGTTATAAGATTTCATTATAAGTATTTAACATGTATTTATCTTTTTTCCCTAAGCTATTTATAGTCGACCGAGTCGGTTAATAATTAGTATCCATAAGGTTTTAAGATTTTATATTTATATAAATTAAGGTCTTTGAAGAGAAATTATATTGATTGGTATTATAATATAAAAAGATAATGATCTAAAGGAGAATTTAGAGATACACGCCGCAGATAAGGGTTTATAAGTCCTCACCTTGAACGTACTACTTTAAACCGCTCCACGTATTACTTTTCGGTCTGGTATAGCCATTCCAAACCGATATATGTATTGCCGTTCGGTCTGGAATAGGCATTCCAGACCGATCCTTACATGGAGCACTTTACGTATTTCAAAAGTGCAGCCTGCAATATGACAAGTTATCGTACATTTTGCAGGAGTGCATCCTGCAATACAGTGCACTATTACTTGCCTTATGTATACTATCTATGAGGTTATATAGTAATATCCACAATAATATCAATTATCAGGCGTTTTTTGCTAATTTTTCTGAGCTTCAACAGGAATTTAAATAAGTTTTTCAAATCGTTATAAATAATTATCGGGATAAAAGAAATTCCCAACTACTTGGTAACGACATTAACTGTTCATCACAATAGCATACCTATATTAATGCCGGCTATTATACTATAAACCTTAAAAGTTAACACACTTAGTATAATCCTCTTATATCTAACAAATATCTAATAAATCAAGTTTCAGACAATATAAAATTGGATCTTTTGTTTATCTTCATTAACAAAAATTATTCAAAAGCTGATTTATCACAATAAATATGTGTTATTTGTAAAAAAGACGCCCGTAAAGATTATTAACTTAGTTTTCAACAAGTTAATCGAAACCATATTTATCCCTCTGTCTAAATTCTATATCTATTACCTCAACCTTTCATTTAGCCGGTTAAAATTATCGTCTATTAAGTTTTATACTTATACCGAAATTGATAGATTGTAAAAGGCCTCCAGTTGACATAGGGTAGTAATATAACTACTACGGGTACGTTATTTTAAGTACCGTTGAGATTTAGCTACGTCAGTTTTATTAGTTATTGTCAAATTAACGTCTTAAACATTTTGGCAAAAACTAAGGCAAATATTAACATTAAGCATACAAATTAAAGATTTGTTAAAATAAAATTAATTTCCTTCTACTAAAATTACGACCGACTTACGACTTCAGAACTTTAAATCTTTAATAGTTTGTTATTCTGATGCCACAAAACCAATAATTTCAATGAAAAAAGTATTTTCAGTTTGTATACCTATTAAGCCGAAATTTTTTTCTTACATTACCAGTAAATACAAGTCGTAGGTTAAGGACTTTATACCTAACATTAACTTAAAATTCAATTGATTAGTCAAAAACTAATGAACCCATATTCCAATAAATCCATGTAATAACTTAATATATTATATTACCGTCCTCGAAATAATACTTGTCATACAATTCTTATATAATTCCAACAAAATGATCCGCTATAAATCAGTTAGTCATTATATATATACGCATGTTATATCGCGATTATTAAGGGTAAATTTCCTTTTGATTTTAATAAGCAAACTTTCTATTACAATAACTACTAAATGTTAGTCAATGTTTTGAATCGTTGGTGATTACGTAAGGATCTAATTTTTATATTCATTATCGTATCTTCAAGCGATTAAACGTAACTTTTTGTACAGTTACCATATAGTCCCCCATTTCACCTCATATATAATCTTCAACCTAAAATTCATAACATTTAGGTTTTCAAGGTCAAAGTCGTCTTTAAACACGAATTATACGACTTTTCCAATCAAAAATCTACTAATCTCAACCTTATCGCTTTCATTAAAAAGTTTTCTGGAGGTTTTAATAATATCTTATACCCGAGGCTTTACAGCTAAGTTTTAATTATTTCTCCCTTCTTCTATTTATACAAACAGAATCGTAAATCCGGCCCAGTGTATATTCCTTGTCTTTAACGTTTCTAATATTGAATAGTTGTCTGCGCTTGTGGCGTATTATTAGTTTATCGGTAACGAAAAAAGAAAAGTCGTATTATCTTGTTTTTTTAACTTAAAAATCTCTATTACTATTGTTGGTCGCTTTAATATAAAGTTTAACTTGGGTTATACGAAACGTTATGAGGATATCAACAGTTTTAACAATTATTTTAATGTTAGCGATACTCAAAATCTTATATAGGTCATTCCATTTTCCTGGCTTCTATTACACGAGGATTTTACTTTACAACGGCAAAGCAAGCACGTCGATCATCATAAAGCCGTTTTTGGTATTAAGGTCATTATCAATTTAACGCCGTACCTATTCGTTTTATAATTCTCTTAATACTTTACCATAAGCTACAACTTTTCTTTAAGTACTTACCAATAACAAGGATTTACTCGTTGAATGTAGGTCTACTTCAAATACCAATAGCTTTAATACCAAACCGTTAAATACCACAGTATTATTCATGCCTTTTACCGCTATCGAAATGCGTGTTTCTTAATTAAAAAAGCTTCAAATCTCTAATATAAGGATATCTTAAGCTTTGTAAAGTAACGCGTGTATCCTATCAACCTTTCCAGTACTTCAGCAGGCATCAACAAGTAATTATTTACATTAAATTCCTATTATAATAAATTTTATATAAAACTTCGTCGATATAAAATTTGTATTGGTATCATAAACGACGACGTTAGATGGACCTATAAATGTGTTAATCCATAGCATCCTCAGCTTTTCCCACGTATTTTTTGCCGACAAAGACTTTAAAAACTTAGTTTCGTGGAAAAAAGTTGCGAAGTGATCAACGTAAAGAACAAGCTTGTTATCTAAGTATAATACGTTAATAAAAATCTTGTCATTATAGTAATTATCGTTTTTTAATATAAAATTAAATCTTCGGGGGGCGTACAAATGCGTTTGGAAATAACGAAAAAGATTTTCAATAATATTTAAAACAAAATATTCCCCCTCTTCGTGCCTTATGAACTTAAGAACTTTATATAACCTATTGACGAATAAGTAATTAAAACACTAATATAATAAACTTATTTCTAACTTCGTAAAATTGAAGACTGTTGCTGTTAGGTACTAAAGATAAAACCATAAATATCCCTACTTAAAAGCGAGGGGAAACTTTTAGCTGTTTTTAACCAACTCATTAACTTTGACGTCAACGTTACTATGTAAGGTCTTTATATCTTCCAAGTAAATCAGGAAATGGGTAAAAAACTGAAGGATATAAAACATAATCAACACAAAAACAATATAACCAACCGTTATCCTCAATAATAACAGCTATTATCCTAAACCGAAGCTAACTTTAACCTAGTCGATATCTTAACAATTAATCTTTGTAATAATAATACTTTCCCTTCGTAATAATATATATTACGAAGCATCCTATTGCGTAACTTACTCCCCATATATTTAATATGATACCTTGAAAAACATAGTCCTTTTGACAGTTATAAAAGTTAAAGGTAAATGATAGGTTCAACGTTTGGTTAGGAAAAAAAGTAAGATTCTTTACCACTCAAGCGATACACAAAAGCGTAATAGGCTAATTACTAAACCACGTTAAAAACAACGTCTTTATAACATTTAATTTACTTAGGAGTATTACTATCATTAATAGTTTCTTCACTTTCATAATCTATAATATAGTTGAATTAATTTTACCCAGAAGCAATAGGATACTAAATATAGTGCATCACATGTTACTTATAACATTTAGATGGAGGGTAAAATTTTACCAACAACTGGACTTTCCATAAATTCAATATCATTTTCCATTATTAAGATGATAATTCTACTCATCAGCAGGTTCTCTTAAGTTTTGCTCTCGTTTTTAACGCTAATATAGTTGTAGCTTCCAATACAAAGGTTTTAAACCAGATTTAAAACTTTAGGGCAACCTATACTTACGATTGACGTAATATAATATTACGAGTTTTTTTATTTATATAGCAGAAGTTGTTAGTTTGGTAGAATATACTAAACTAATTTAGAGTATGTGCTATCAGAGTCATAAACAAAGATCGTAATTAACTAAAAAAAGCCTTCACAGGTAGAATTTAAACGTTATAAAATATATTGAAACTCGATTACACCTATGACTACTAACTATACTTATTCGAAAATCATAGTTTCGCTAATATAATCCTTTCACATTACTTACCAATACTATTTCAACTTATTAAATATTTAATCAAAATCAGCTATTAATATTTCCTTATTTTTCGTCTTAATCATTATCATCATCTACCTTGTTATAACCACATTCGCATGATATTTCGTAAAGTGAATATCGTACTCGAAATAGCTCTTCATGTCGTTATAAATCTCGACAAAGATTTTTACTCTCGGTAGAAATGTTAGATAATAATCCTTAGCGTAGCTTGTGAAAATTACAGGAAATAGTAAATAAAACCCAGAAAGAAGGACCACTATCTACTTACAAATATTCAAAAAAATCATTATCTTCGTATTGAAGAGGTAATAGAGTTTTCCGTTATACATCTTTACGTCATTCCAAATCTTCGTAAAGTCCGTAAGGAACTTATAATTAATATTAAACATTTTGGCAAATCTAGGGGAAAGGTCACAATAGTTGTTCTAGTCGTTGATATTATTTCCTACTAATTTAGGCTCTACGCCCTCGAAATCGTAATATTAAGGGTAATTGTCAATCGCATAGCCCAAAGGGAAAATTCCTATAATAGGAACTATAGTAGGCTCACGCGTATAAGTGTACTTGTCATAGAAAGTTTCGCTTTAAGAAACTTAACGATTCTAAGGGAATGGTTAAGGGGTAAAGGAACTTAGTCGTAAGGAAGATTTCGAAGAACTTAACAGTCTTGCTCAATTGAATGGTATATAGCGCTAACTTTAATACCTTTTACTACGTTAACGGCTATTGCTTCACACGCTTTACTACCGCTAAGGATGCGCTACATGGATGTGCTAAGCTATCGAGAAAATCAACAAATTTCTCATCATTGGCGCGTAAAGAGCCTTAACTCAACTGAGAATTAGGGAGAGATTCCCTAAAACGCGTGTAAGTGCGGTAAAAGTTTTCAATGCCTTTACATTTCCCTCAGTGTTTTAAGGATTAGGATATTAAAAAGGGTTTTCTTGTTAACCCAGTTCAAAGAAGGTCTATGCTAATCCAAATATGTTCTTTTCTGGAATGTAAATGCCACAGTAAGTAACCTTCTTCTTTAAATTGGCCTTGATCTTATTTTTAATTATCTTCCATTTATAAATCATCCAATAGTTAAAAACCTTACGGAAATCTTAGAAAACGCGAACGCTACGGTCAAAGTCTTCGTCGAAGTCTACATCAAAGACATTTTCCAACGCAATTGGTCAATTGTGCCCTAATTAAAAACTTGTCGACATCATTCATTCACAGTTTTTTATTATAGTAATTGGCGAAAACAATTCCAAGGGCTTTAATTACCTTTATATTTTTAATGGGTACTATTTTGACGTTTCGGTTTGTATAGGGCTTTGTGGTTTAACGTAAAGTGAATTTGACGATTTTGGAGCGTCAAGACTTAGGGGTTTGAATGTGAAATTGTGTAGGAACTTAACATTGAGTCTTACAATATTGTTTTTTTAATGCAACTTAGTAATTTCACTTAATATCACGATTTTAAGGATTAACGTAACATAGGATAAAAAAAGAAAGTTGGGTAAAGGGAAAACTTGGTACTTAAGGTAAATGTTATATAAAAAGTAAAGTTAAATGTTTTTTTTTTGTTAGTAGAGGTCGAAAATTAAAGTTGTAGGCCGTGTAATTGAGTCGTTTTTAAAGTAATAACATCTGTAACAGTACTAAATAAGCTTTTTTACCAACTTAACAAATTTGAAAACTATTAACGGTTAATATTAACGATTTTTATTAAAAAAAGTATCTGGTAAAGATTTCTTAATGGTTTCAATAACGATTTCATCGCTACCTCTAGACTGATATAAAAACAGACGTAACTTAGAAGTTTTTTCTACTTACTGCCGTAAAACCCGACGTAGTTCGTAAAACCTTTTGCAAGAATCTTTCCTCTACCTTAGTCTTTTACAAAGCGCAACTGTAAAGTAGCTTCTTTTTCTACTTAGATTATCTGTGCTTAACTTAATAAGCACTAATTAGTATTGATAGGGTTTTATCGTTGTAACGTGGTCAATTCTAAATCGGTTAAAGTAACTCATACTATATTGAAAGTAGTTAATGTATCATTTTAGGTTTGGCAAACCACTAGTTAGTCTACACAGTAATTTGTAAAGCTAATTGCCTAGCCTGTGTCTTAGTCCAAAGTGGACGCATACTATACTTGACTTGCAGCCAATATAATAAACCCATAAAACAATACACTCAATTTAAAGTCAGTATGGTCAACTTTACTTACAGTAAAGTTTACTTGTTACATTTCAATTACTACTATTCCAACATTTCTGGTAATAATAAATTCTGTTGGTAGGCCTTAGATGTTGCAACATTGTCGATTCGATTGGTCTTCGAAGTAACAGTAGTATTGCATGGTCAGATGGTGAATGAATTGTTCTAGGTTTAGCAGACCGCTAGCCGGTCTGCACTGTAATTTGTATGGTCAATTGCTTGGTCCGTGCCCTAAAGTGAAGTGTAGTATACTGCACTCAACTTATACCCCATGCGGTAAGTCTTCATACAAAGTAATACACTCAACTTGCAGTTTATTATAGTTAAATTTACTATAAGTAAAGTTGAACTACTGCATTGCATGTAATACTATTCCAATATTGGCGGCTTTTTAGTTTGTGCATGTACGTCAGTATGGCTGACCAATCTTTTCCTGTTACTATTAAATTGCCTTCTTGTCAACTGGCTAGACCTTTGTTAATTCCAATTGACTTCTATACTGGATTATGCGAAATTGTATGTAAATTAACTCCATTTGGCCTTAATTACCCTGTGACCCCCGAGGTCTAAGTTTATTAACTCCTACAAAAAGTTCTTTCGCCATAGCCCTTCATAAACCTCTACTTTAAAGGTGTCACTTAAACAAATCACTATTATCAATCCCCTGACAGTTTTCCAATATACCAACATATCCCTATCCGCTGTCACATGGTTTCCTAGATGACCTATCCATGTAGCCCTTGATGCGTATAGTCAGCTTATTACTATTTACAAACCTTTTTAGTGCTTTGTTTGGCAATGTCTTCGCTATGACATTAGTAGGGTTATCTTTGCTATCGATTTATCGGAACTCCTCGATTTCCCTCCCTTTGTAGGTTTTACGGAGTGTTATTACGTCGATTATTAGGCGCTTTTCACTAGTGGTTCCAAGTTTTAAAAGGTATTCGAAGTCTCCTTAAGTCGGTATAAATTACTACCAGGATAGGAAAAATCCGCAGTTACATAGTACTATGGTTAAGGATTTCCTATAGTATTATGCCTACATTAAAGCCTGTGATTATGTTATAAACCTCTGATATTAGCACGTTTCGTGTAATTCTCTTAAACTTAACAGAAAACTAATATATTAGATTACTAATCATATCATACTAATCTTCCCGCCTGTCTGCGTTAACGAAGGTTATTAGAAAGCTGATTTGTAAAGGTAAGTCGGTGTTATTTGTGAAATACCTATCAGTAAATATTATTAATTTAGTCTTTAAAAGATCGATTAACACCATATTAATCCTGTGGTCCAGGTTTTGCATTTATCACTCCAACCTCTTATTTAATCGATTAAATTCTTTATCCATTATTATTTGTATTTGTGCCGTAATGGAAAGATCGTAGAAGGTTTCCGGTTGGTATAGAGTAGCAATATAGCTACCCTGCATATGTTATTCTAATTACTATTAAGCCTTGGCTTCGTTAGTCTTGTTGATTGCGGTAAGAATATCTCCTTGGCCCTTTTAGCGAAAGCTTAGACCAGTATTAACATTAAATACATGGATGAACGATTTATTAAAGTTAATTTAGTTATTTTCCATTAACATCATTACAGGTTTACAGTTTTAGAACTTAAAGTCCTCGATCATTTACTGTTTCAGTACTATAAAGCTAGTCATTTCGACGAAAAAGGTATTGTTAATTTATATGCCTACCATACCGAAATCTTTCTCTTATATTACCAATAAGTACGAATTATATATTAAAAGCTTTATCGTTAGCCGGGATTTAAAGTACGACTAGTAAGTTAAAAACTAGTGAATACCTGTTTTAATTAATTCATATAGTGGTTTTACATACCGTATTACGTTTTTAAAAGGTAAATGAAATGTAACTTTTGTGGTAGTTTTAACAATACAATCATTTACAAATTTGTAGCTAACTGTGTATAGGCTTATGTAATGTTGCAGCCATTAAGTATAAAATTGATTTTAGTTTTAACTAATAAATTTGTTATTAGGGTAACCACTCAGCGCTAGCTAATCTTTCAAATCGTTAACGACTATGTAAGGACCTAGTCCTTACCTTTATCCCTTTATTTTTAAGCGATTAGTCGTGACTTTTCGTACGGCACTCCCGTGGTTTTACCTTTAAACTCGTGGATAATCCCCGAGTTAAAGATCGTAACATTCAGGGTTTAAAGGTTAAAGTCGGGTTTCGACATCAATTGTACAACTCCTCGAATTAGTAAGCCGTCGATTTCGATCTTATCACTTTCTTTAAAAGGTTTATCAAAGGTCTTGATAATTACTTATTCCCTAAGTTTTACTACCAAGTCTTCATTATCCTTTTTTTCCTATTTACTCAAGTAATATTTTGAATGTATCCCGGTGTATATTCCTTCTTTTTAACGTTTTCTTTCTTTGGGGGGAATCGCCTTCGCTGGCGGCGTTTTATCGGCTTGTTAATAAAAGGTAAAGGAAGTTTGTATTAACTCGGTTGTTTTACTTAAAAGTTTTAGGGGTCTTTATCTTTAGTACCCCTAATATAAATCTTAACCCAAACAATTCGAAAAGATACAAAACCGTTAGCATTTTTAACAATTACTTGAAAATTTACAATATTTAATATCTTATATGGTCCTTCCTATTTTTCCAGCTTCCGCCATATAAGGACTTCACTTTATAATGGTAAAGCAAGTACATCGATTATGAAAGGGCCGTTTCTAGTATTAAGAGTATTATTAATCTGACAACGTGCTGATTCTTTTCATAATTCCCTTAAAGCTTTGTAATAAGCCGTAACAAGTTTTTAAATACTTGCCAAAGGCGGGAATTCACTTGTTAGGCGTAGGTACACTTCAAAAACTAGGCGCGTTAGCTCTAAACCATCAGGGTCCATAATATCGTTCAAACCTTTTACTACCATCTATAGGCGTGCCTCCGGATCTGTAAAACTTCCGATTTCCAACGTAAGTATATTATACGCTCGGCGAAGTAGGGTGTATGCCCTTTTAACCTTTCTAATACTTCAGTAAACTTTTTCAGGTACCTATTTATACTGAATACCTATTATCTTAATATCTTCCTAAAACTCCGCCGCCATAAAGTTGGTACCATCATCGTAGACGATAACATTAGATAAACTCAGGTATGTATTAATCCACAGTATCCTTAAAGTTTCCCACGTATCCTTTTCCGAAAGGGATTTCAGAAACTTAACTCTGTGAAAAGAGGTTACGAAGTTAACAACATAAAAAAAAAGCTTATTATCCAAATAAAAAACATTAATAAAGATTTCATAGTTAAATTCTTTGTCTTTTTTCAGTGTAAACTTAAATTTGGGGGAGGGGCTTGAGCATGCGTTTAGCAGTGGTGACATAGCTTTCTAATAACCTTTAAAGCAAAGTATTCCACATTATCATATCCTACGGACTTTAGGACTTTATACAGCTTGTTAATAGCCAGGTAGTTAAAACGCCAGTGCAATTAGCGTATTTCTGGCTTTGTTAGGTTTAATACCACTACTTTCGGACTTTATAGGTGAAACCATAGGTGCTTTCACTTAAAAGCGAGTGAAAACCTCTGGTCATTCTTAACCAACTTATTTACGTTAACATTAACGTTAATGCCGAAGGTTTTCATATTATTTAAGCAAAGTGAAAAAGGGATAGAAGAATTAGGGATATTAAATATAATCGCTTATACAATAATTTAAATTACCGTTATCCCTAATAACGATAATTGTTCGCCTAGGTCAAAGCTAATTTTGGACTTGCCAATTTCGTAACGATTAATCTTAATCGTTATAGTGCTTTCCCTCTGCAATGTTATATATTAATAATAACCTCTTATTAAATACCTTGTTACCCCTATATCCAACATGATATTCTAAAACGTATAGTCCGCGTAGCAGTCGCAAAGGTTGAGAGTATATAAGGGATCAAGAGCTTAATTAAGACAAAGGTAAAGGTTTTTACCACTTAAACGGTATAAAAAGGCGTGATTGGCTAGTTATTAGTTCACTGCACTAAAAGTAGTGTTTTCGTGCCACTTAATTTTCTTAGGAGCGTTGACGACGTTAATTAGCTTATCGCCTTTAACGTTTACGACTTGATTTAGGTAATTTTGGTTCGAAGTAATAGGATACCAAACGTAGTATAATACTTTCCTATTATTACGTTTAGTGGTAGAGGTGCCGAGTTAACCAATAACCAAACTTATTATAAATCTAATATCTCTTACCATTATTACGATAATAGTACTTACGGTTAACAGGCCCGCCCAAATCTTATTAACGCCAATATGGGTACTACCTCCAATTTGGAGCTGAGGTCGATATGCCAGACCTTAGGTGTTATGAGCGGCCGTATTTTCGATTGACGTAATTAACCACTGTAAGGTCTTTTTCATACACGTTAAAAAAGTTGCTGGCTTGAAAGTAAATACCAAGCAAGTTTGGTATACGCATTATTATGGTAGCAAGCGAAAATCTCAATTAGTTAAAAAAGCTTTTATAAGTAGTATTTAGGAGTTATAAGGCGTATTCGAACTCGTTAACGCATATAACTATTACATGTACTTGTTTAAGAAGTATAGACTTTTCAACGTAGGCTTTCTCTATTACTTTTTAGTATAATATTATTTTATTAATTATTTCATTAAGTAAGTCTATTGGTGTTTCCTCCTTTTTATTTTCTACCATTATTATAGTTTACTGCATAATAGCCCAGTCTGTATGGTATTACGCAAAGTAAACATCGTATTCGAAGTAGCCCTTTATGCTATCGTATATTTCGCGAAATATGGTAACGCTTATTAGAAAGGTTGAGTAATTTTCTTTAACGTTCTTTATAAGGATTTCAGAAAATGATAAGTAAAAAACAAAAGGAAAAACTTCCATTTACTTATAAATATTTAAGAAAAAGGTATTATTTTAGTGTCAAAAAATTTATATGGTTTCCCGTTATACTTTTCTATGTTATCATAAATATTAGCAAAATCTGTAAGGAGTTCGTAATTAATATTAACCATCCTAATAAATCTTGGAAGAAAGTTACGATAATCGTCCTAACCGTACATAGTGTTTTTTAGTGGTTTTAGCCTTAAAGGCTCTAAGGCATGGTGCTAAGGGTAATTACCAATCGCCTAGCTTAAAAAGTAAAGTCCTATAGTAAGACCTGTAGTCGGATTTTATGCGTAAACAAGTCTAAATCAAAAGGGGTTTTAAGGTATTTGGCGATTATAATGCTAAAGATCGATAGTTATTTAAGGGTTTTGGAAAGCCTAACGATCTTAATTAATTGATTGGTGTAAAGCGTTAACGTCAATACCCCTGGCCGCGTTAGCGGCCTTTACTTTACGCGTTTTACCGCCACTAATGGCGTACTCCGCGCTGTTATATGGTAGTAATAAACTACCGAATAGGTTAACAAGCTTATTACCCACGCATAAAAAGGTTTAACTTAGTTGAGGGTAAAGGGAAGGTCCTCTAAATTGTGTATAAGGGTATTAAGGTTTCTTAATGCCTTTTTTTTTAGATAGTGGGTCTTAAAGGCATTCCTAAGCTAAGTCAGGTTAAATAAGATCTTTGCTAACCTAGTCGAACTTTTTTCTAATATGCAAATCCCTCGGCGTTTAAGCATTTCCTTCAGCTTAAATTTAACCTCTTTCTGAATTTTCTTTTATATATTAATAGTCTAGTCGTTGAAAAACTTACGATACTTACAGAAAGCGCGGCTACCATGGTTATGTTTTTTACCACCATCTTAATTAACAATGTAATGGCCGACGAAGTTGGTAAGGTATCCTTCAGTTAAATTTTCGTTAACATTTTCTCTCCAAAGGTTACTATTATAGTGTTTGGCAAAAATAGATCCGAGTACTTTAAGTACTTATTTACTCTCTGGGTCGGTAATAGCTTTAAATTAGGCGCTGGCGGTAGATATCTTAAGGTTTTGGTTTGTGTAGGATGTGTAGGGTGAGGTACTTGATAATCTTAGGCGTAAGAACTTGGTGTTTTGGCGTAAAGTCGCGTAAGAACTTGAGCACTTGGCGTAAGATCGTGCGACGTAGCTTTCTTGGCATAAATTGGTGTTTTCGCTCAAAGCAGCGAACTTGACGATCGGCGTAGTATAGGAAGTAAAAAGAGTAAAGTAAAGGCAAAGGTTTGGTATGGAGGGTAAGGTCGAAAGTCTTTATTATTGATAAAAGGCGAAGGTTGTTTGTTGTAGTTGTTTAGCGTAAGTACTTAGTTGTTTTTCTATAGTAATAGCATTCGCAGTAGTACTGACTTAGCCGTTTGCCAACTTGCCAAACTTTAAAACTTCTGACAGTCAATCTTAACATCTTTAAGAAAGGTTAATAAAGATTTCTTGGTGTTTTTAAGTAACGATACCGTTGCTTACTTCTAGATTACCATTGTGGACTATCGTAACCCAAAAGTCTTCTCTGTTTTCCTACCGTTGGGGACTAGCGCAGTACTAATAGAGGTCTTTCGAAAGAATCTTTCCTCTACCTTAACCGCTGTTGTTAACGTAGAGCGTAACCGGAAAGTAGCCTTTTCTTTTACTTAGCTTATCTATGCTTAACCTAATAGGCAGGCAAACACTAATTGGTATTGGTAGGTCTTAGATGTTACAACGTTGTTAATTCGATTGGTCTTCAAATTAATAGTAGTATTACGTGGTTAGATGGTAGATGAATTATTCTAGGTTTGGCAGACCGCTAGCCGGTCTGAACTGTAATTTTTATAGCCAATTTCTTGACTCATACCCTAGAGTGAAGTATAGCGTACTGCACCCGACTTACACCCAATGCAGTAAGTCTCCACACAAAGCAATACACTCAACTTGCAATCCTGTATAGTCAACTTTACTATAAGTAAAGTTGATCTACTACACTTCATATAATACTATTACAACAAATTCCTTATTTCACGATTTTTTATGAATAAACTTTTAAAAAAAATCCAATTTTTAACGTTTATTTAGTGTTATTTGAAATTATTTTTATATAGATCATTAACTTAGTAATGAATAGATTTATAGCAACTTTATTGATTTTTTTTGGTTGGGATTATTTATATGTTATTCATAAAGTCTATTCAATAATTTAAAATTCTTTTTATAGGATTTATGTTCATATTGTAACTCATAAATCGTATTTTACTTTTTGTTAAGACATATTCATGATATAGGCGTTATACGTTGTTATTGAGAATATTTTAACTTTTTGCGCTGTCGGTTTTATTAATTTTCATTAAATTGGTACTCTGTTTCTTTTATTAAGACTTAAAGTATTTGTTACGATTTTAAGTATTATATATATAAACTAATAATTAAATCGAGTTTAATTTTCTTCTTAGTTAGCGTTGTAATTGATTTATTATACTATAATTTCAAATTCTCGATAATTCGTTGCTATTGAAATAGCAGTCAAATGCAGTAAAGTCAAGTCAACTAAACTGTCAGTTTAGTTGATTGTACTTACTGCAAATTAGCTACAGTTTGTAGGAATGTACTACAAGTGCAGTGCAGTAAGTACCCACTTCAAATTGAGGCACAGCCCAAAGCATTTGGCTATACAAATTAGCGTTTAGACCGGCTAACGGTCTGTCAAACTTAGAACTTACACCATAACAAATTTCAATGCAGCACTAGTTACTTCGACTACAGTGATTCGAATCAACTATGTTGCAAAAATAAAGGTCTACCAACACTTATTGGTGTTTATTAAGTTAAGCACAGATTGGCTAAGTAAAATAAGAAGCTACTTTCCGGTTGTTACGCTTTATTTTGGCAAAGTAAAGGAAATGTTTTTATAAAAGGTCTTTATATACTATGCAATTGTTTGCGGCAACAAATATGGAATAATTATAGATTGTGCAGTTGTTAGAGACAATCTATAAGTAAGCGATGGTATCGCTATTGAAAACACTGAGAAATTATTACTGTTCTTTTTAAAGGCGTTAAGATTAACCGTAAGTCTTAAAGATTACCAAGATCGCAAGTTGGCAAACGGCTAAGTTAATACAATGACTGTTGGTAGGCTTTTATCGTTGCAACGTAGTCGATTCGAATCACTGTGGTCGAAGTAACTAGCGTTGCGTTGATATTGTTGTTTTATGTGTGTGGGTTCTAAGTTTGGCAGACCGCTAGCCGGTCTGCACACTAATTTGTATGGCAAAACGCTTTGGCTTGTGCCTCCCACTTTGAAGTAGGTACTTACTGTACTGCACTTGCAATGCATTCCCACAAACTACAGTCAATTTGCAGTACGTACAATCAACTTTACTTGTAGTAAAGTTGACTTGATTGTACTGTATTTAACTGCTATTCCAATACTGGCAGCTTTTTATTTTGTGTTTATACGCCAGCGTGGCTTGCCATTAATTGGTGGTAACCTTTGAAATTCCCCCTTAATCCGCAAGCTAACAAAAACACAAACACCTATCAATTCCAATTAACCTATATTAAAATTAGTATCAATTACGGCCCTTCGTAGACCTTTTGCTCCGCCCCTCCGAGACCTCCGTTCCTTAAATCCCGTGCATAAATCTTTCGCCACAGACCTGCGAAAATTAGGTACGTCACTACTTACGTATCTTTTACCAGTAATTTAAACCACTATTATCGTCACTATTACCCTAGCGGTCTTCCAGTTTGACAGGGAAACCCTATTTCTCTATATTATATGCCAAGTGGTTTACGTTTCCCTTAATTCATATGGTTAGCGTGTTACTATTAACAAACCTTTTTAGGGAGCTATTGGGAGTGGCCTTAGTTATATCATTTGTAAAGTTATCTTTACCGTTAATTTAACGGAATTTATCGATTTCCTGGGCTTCGTATACTTTCTTTAACGCCATTACGTTTATTATTAGGCGTTTTTCATTGGTTGTACCCAAATTTAATAGGCATTCGTAAAGGCCTCGGGAGTCTGTATATATTACTACAGGTATTGTAGGTAATCCCATATATTTGGTCATAATCCTTAATATACTGTCAGTTACTATACCGATGTTAAAGCTTGCTATTATATAGTAGACTTTCGAGGCTAATACGTTTCGGGTTACGCGTTTATACTTAACAAATATCCGATATATAAGGTTTTCGGTAATTGTAAATTGCCTTATATATCTATCCTCGTTAACAAATATTATTGAAAAGCCGATTTTCGATATAAGGTTAGTATTATTGGTAAATAAACTATCTGTAAAAATCATCACTTTCGCCTTCGTTAAATTTATAAAAACTATATCAATTTCTCTCTTTACATAATCCATTTGTTAATAAATCCGCTTCTTTAACTTATCAAAGTTTTTGTCCTATAGATCTTATGCCTATATTGTAATAAAAACGTCGTACAATATTTTGAATTGATATAATATAGCAATATAAGCCGTATATACCCTTTACTTTAGATATATTTAAAATCTTACCTCTTTAGTTTCGTCGCTAATCGTCAAACTTATAACTTATCACTTTTAATGTAAGTTAATGTAAATGCTTTTTGTAGCCTTAATAACGTAAATACGAAGTAACGATTTATTAAAGTTAAATTTTATACCTTTAGCCAACGTTTTAACTGGTATATACTTATCAAGGCCTAACATTTCGATAATACGTTATTTCGCCACCACAAACACAATATCGTCGAGAAAAAAGACCAAATTTATTCATATACTTACAATGTTAAAGTCTTTACCCTTTTTTAATTAATAGGCACGTGTTAAAAATTTAAGTTTTTATACAAAACTTATTTTTAAAGTATGTCTAATACGTTGGGAACTAGCAAATGCTAGCCTTAACTAGTCCGTATAAAGGCTTAATATAACGTATTATCGTACCAGCCGAAAACTTGTTCCTAAATTTTTTTAACAGCTTAAATAACATAATTCGTTAAAGATCGGTGGTAGATTACCTATAAGCTTACGTAATATCCCGATTATTAAGTGTAAATTGACCTTTTATACTAATTGTTAAGCTAATAGTAATAGCAAAGATTAAACGTTAATTATTTTTTCAAATTGTAGATGATACAGTAAAAATTCAATCCTTTCCTTTATTACTGTATCCTTAAACGATTAATCGTCACTTTTTATGCGGCCGATTCTTAGTTTCAACTTTAAAATAGTGAACTATCCTCAACTTAAAAATAATAAAATTTTAACTTTCAAATTACATTCACGACAAAAATTGTATAATCACTTGTAATAAAAAGTCGTTATTTTGCACTTGATCACTTTGTTTCAAAGGCTTGCCTAATATATTAATAATGCCTTCGAAACGTAAGTTAAGGGTAAGTTCTACATTAAACTTCCCCCTTCAAAACACACACGCCATCATATACACCTTTTTGGGCCTGTAATTCCTATTGACATCCTCCTCTTTAACACATATCCTCCTCTGAGGTGGTCTTCCACGCTATTGGCGTTCCATTTGATTATTAATAATCGGTTTCAGAGGGTTATATTAGCTAATTCGCTCGACTCAGAGGTTATCGACATTAGGATTTTTATTAAACTTAAGGGGCTCAAAAGGTTTTTAATACAGCTTAACCTATATAGCTCGGAAAATAACGGGGCCGTTAACAATTTCAATCACCACGTTTACGTTAGTAATACTTAAAATCTTATACGGCCTATCCTATTTACTTAGCTCGCGCCACGTAAGGACTTTACTCAAAAGGGGGAGTAAGAACACGTCTATTATTAAAGGTTCGTTCCTATCATTAAAGGTATTATGAATCTAACGGTATACCGATTACTTTTTCAGCCTTTTTAAAGATTTATTATATGTTATGGCACGTTTTTGGGTACTTAACGAAGGTAACGACTTAGTTATTATACGTGGGTAGGTTACCAATACTAGTAAAATTGGTATAAATTCGTTAGTACTAATAGTATTGTTAAATCTTTTACTGCTATCTAAAGTCGTACCTTCTAGCTTATAAAGCTTTCGATTTCCAACGTAAATGTAATGATCACACTAAATACCCATGAGTATATAGAAGGTGTCAGAGGGTTTATGTTATCAAGAAAGTAACAGAGGTGCTGAGTAAACAATATCGTAACCGTGCAAGTAATGATCAAAAGCCGTGAGGCTATTTAGAATATACTGAGACTGAATACTTAGATTGACAACTGAAGAGCTATGAAGGAAATACTATCTATGTGGTGCTGACCGTATCCTTATAACCTTAATCTTTCATACGCCTTCAATGCTGGATCATGTTGGATCGAAACATGATCTCAATGATCCTTAGTGCATAACCCTAACCCTAAGGTTGCTGACATAAGAGATATCTCTACCTGATGTGTTGGACATCAGGTTCTTAGTAGCTTAGCCCCATACTGGCTTGTTTTCTGACCCTCTGATATTCTTGGGTCATAACAGTAAAGATATCGTAAAACCTTTACAAAAAGGCGTATACCCTTTTGACTTTACTAATACCCTAGTAAAATTTAATAGGAACCTATTTATACTAAATCCCCATTAACTTCATATAAGTTTAAAACTCTATCGTAACAAAGTTGGTACTAATATCGTAAATCAGTACGTTTAGTAGCCTAAGGTACATATTAATCTATAAAGCACGTATTACCTCCTATATTTTCTTTACTGTAATGGTTTTAGGGAATTTAATGCCGTAAAAAGCCATAATGAAATCTATAACATATAATACTAGTTTATTGTTTAAGTAAAACACGTTTATGAAAACTCTCGAATTAAAGTTTTAGTATTCCTTTAACGTAAACTTAAACCTTAATGGTGCTTAGGAGTATATTTAATAATGGTTACAAAGCTATTCGACTGATTCCAACGCTAATATATCTATATCTTTATAGCTAATTACTAGGTAGTTAAACCTACGATATGATTAATGAAGTTCCACCTTCGTTAGGTTTAATACTACTACTTTTAACCCTTAAAAATCAAACTAAAGGTACCTCTATTTAAGGTTAAATAAAAACCTCTTACCGGTTTTAACTTATATTAATTTGTTCATATAAATATTAATATTGACATCGAGGTTTTTTATATCCTTTAGGAAAAGAAAAAAGAGGGTAAAGGATTCCAACATATGAAAAGCAATAAAGTTAACAACAATTTTAACTGTCGTAGATCCCAATAAAATAATTCTTTTTCAAAGCTAAAGCTAACTTTAGCCTTACTAACATCCGTATAGTTAAATTCCGTAATAATATTAATATCCCTTCGTAACGCAATGTATGATAAATAGCCTCTTATTAAGTACTATGTTGCCCCCATATCTAGAATAATCCCCTAAAAGACTTGTTTTACATAACGTTTTCAAATGGTAAAAAGGTATGTAAAACCAGGGTTTTCATTGTTATATCGGCGATAAGGGTCTTCACCTATAAAGAAGTATAAAAAGGCGTATTCGGCTAGTTATTACGTTATTTCCGAGCCAATACCGGTGCTAATATCTTCGTACTAGCCGACAGCCTTTAACTTATTTTCCTACTATTTATCTTTTCTCTCTTTAAATTATATAGCTTATTTAATATATTTCCAATTGAAAATAAAGGGCAATTACGTGTAATATATCACCTTTTTTACTTTACATTTGGCGATAATATAATGTATTAACTTACAGCCTTATTTACCGCAAATCCAACATTTCTTAACACTTAATGTCAATTTTTTTAACCGGTTTAAAAACCATAAGGAAGAAGAATACCCTTTTTTTCAAGTAAAGATTTGAACCTTCCATTAACCGTACTAGCTGGGTTTTCCGTACCATCGATTAAAATGATACGAATAAAAAAGGTCTTTTTCCTCGTTACTAAATTCCGGAGCTTTAGGGTACATATTGGTCGAGCCGGAAATTCGAATAGTCATGGTTACTAAAGAGGAATTTAATTGGCTAAAAAAACTCTTTACAAGTAGAATTGAGGCGTTAAAAGGCGTATTTAAACTCTTTATAACCCGTAATTACTTACCGGACCTATTGATATAAGGTGCCTTCGCTAGCTCCCACGTTCCCCATTACTTATTAACAAAACATCAGCTTATTAAGTATCTAATTAAAAAAGTCAATTTTAATATTCGACTCTTTTTTATTATCTAACATGTAAAATTAATTAATAATACTTCATTCGGTATAATACTGAGTAAAATTAATATCATATTCGAAATAACCCTTTAGACTATTATAGATTTCACGAAAAGAAAATTCGTTAGGTATCGAAAGTAGTAATTTTCGGCTTAACCAGTAAGAATACTGGGAAATAACGAGTAAAAACCTGGTAATTTAACCTTTATTTAACGTCAAATGTTAAACAATAGGCGTAACTTAACATCGAGAGAGTTATAAGACCTACTCTTATACTTCTCCTTTTCTTTCCAAATTTTAACAAATGTAATAATTACTATATAGTTCTTATCTACCATAGGAATACATCGAGAGGGAAAGGTAATATACTAGTCATAAAGATCTTTTATATATTTTAACTAGGGAAAAACCTAAGGTTATTATTAATGCTGGTTAGCCGGATAGTTACCTTTAGCTAAGTTTGAAAGGAAAAATCTAATGGTCGTACCAATAATAGATTCGCGCATAAAGCCGATTCTTCCTTAATTTGACTGCTAAAACTGAACGTGCTAAAAAGTTTGGGAGAAATGGGCTTAAGGGTTTTGATCGTGGGAGACTTAATGATATTTCTTTTATTTTTTAGGGGTTCAGAAAGGTTCCTGTTTAATTAATCAATGTAAAGCGTCAATGTTAATACCTTTGACCGCGTAGGCAGCCGCTGTTTTACATACTTTGCTACCACTAAAAGCGTATTTCGCATTATCATGTAAGGGTATTAAATTGCCGAATGGGTTAACAGGTTCCTTATCGCCAATACATGAAGAGGCTTAACTTAGTTAATAATAAAGTGAGAGTTCTTTAGATCGCGTGTAGGGGTAGTAAAGTTTCTTAATATCTTTTCCTTTGGGCTATAGGTTTTGAAGGTATTCTTTAAGTTGAGCTTGGTTAAACAGAGTTTTTGCCAGCCTAGTAAAACTCTTCTCTGATACGTAAATCCCTCAGCGTTCGAGTTCTTCCTATAGCTTAAACTTAATAGTTTTTTTAGATTTTCTTTCATATATTAATAGTCTAGTTATTAAAAAACTTACAGTATTTGCAAAAAGCACGGCTACTGCGGTCAAGCTTTTCGCTACTGTCTTACTTAACAATATAACAGCCGATAAATTTGGTAAGATATTTTCCTATTAAGTCTTTATTAATATCTAATATCTACAAATTATCGTCGTAAAACTTGGTAAAAACTAATCCGAAAGCTTTAACTTTCTTTATAAATACTTAACTTAAAGCTATCTTAATGGTTTGACTTGTAAAAGGCGTATAGAACACGTAAGGCGAGTGACTTGGTGATCTTTGGACGTATAGACTTGGTGTTTTAACATAAAGTTACGTGGGAACTTGGTGACTTGGCGTTGGGTTGCGCGATGTGGCTTTTTTGGTGTGGCTTAGTGTTTTTTGCTTAAAGCAACGAACTTAACGATTAAAGTGACGTAGTGAGTAAAAAGAGTAAAGTAGGATAAATGCTTAGTGTAAAGTGTAAGTTCGAAAGTTGTTGTTAGTGGTAAAAATCGAAGGTTAGTTATTGTAGTTGTTTAGCGTAGGAACTTGGTCGTTTTTCTGTAATAATAATACTTATAGTTATATTTGCTTAGCCATTTACCAATTTGCCGGACTCTAAGCCTTCTAATAGTCAATTTTAACGTCTTTAAAAAGGATTAATAAAGATTTCTTAGTATTTTTAGTAACGATACTGTCGCTATTTTTAGTCTGTCGTAAAAACCGATGTAGCCTAAAAATCTTTACTTATAGCCGTAAAAACCGATACAACAGTAAAAGTCCTTCGCAAAAATCTTTCCTTTACCCTAATCGTCGTTTGACATAAAGTGTAACCGGAAAGTAGCTTCTTTTTCTACTTAGCTAATCTGTGCTTAACCTAATAACTACTGATTAGTATTAGTAGGTCTTTATTGTTGCAACGTAGTCAATTCGAATCACTGTGATCGAAGTAACTAGTATTGCGTTAATATTGTTGTTTTAGGTGTGTAGGTTCTAAGTTTGGCAGACCGCTAGCCGATCTGCAAACTAATTTGTATGGCCAAACGCTTTGGCTTATGCCCCACTTTGAAGTAGGTACCTACCGCACTGCACTTGCAGTGCATTCCTACAAACTACAGTCAATTTGTAGTTCGTACAATTAACTTTACTTGCAGTAAAGTTGACTTGACTGTACTGCAATTGACTGCTATTCCAACAATTACGGCTATTATTACCACGGGTACTACTATATAAAATTTCAAATCGAAAAAAACGACTAAGTTTTAAGACCTTTAACTATATTAACTTTGACGAAAAATTTCCGACCTACCCTTTTATACCAAGTCTTTTCTTTACTTCACTTTTTCTCTCTATTTACGTTAATTTCATCGTTAAGATCATTACTTTGAGTAAAAAAACCATAAAATAGCCAAGTTGTGTTAAGGATGTTACGTTGCGAGACTTTCTGCCAAGATACCAAGCTCTTACACTTACTTATCGCCAAGTACACCACTAAGCTTTATACCAGCGAAAACATCAAGATAACTACCGAAAACAACAATATAAACATCGTTAAAGATCCTGTTAGGAGAAGAGTAATTGAAAACTTTAGAACTATGTTTATTAAACATGTTAACAACGATTTCTGGTATACGGATGCCAACGAAAACTCCCTAATATAATACTTTACCAACGTAATTGGCCGCTTCGTTTTAGACTTAAACTCAACCAAAATTGATTAAAGACATATCTCCTTCGACGATTTCTAGAAATGATTTGGTAACTAGACCTTAAAGATGTGGAAAAAGATAGATGAAAAAGCCAAAATAAAAACAAAGACTGAGTTACACCACCAAGGAATTAAACTCCCTGCGAAAAAAAGGAAGGAAAGTAATTTAGAAAACGCAATTTACGAATGCGTAGTACATAAAGACCTACAATGGATTATAGTTAAGAGCAAAAGTATTGCTAGCGATAGTATTCCTTAACGTTTTCACACGCGTTTACAAAGCTCTTCCCAAGCCTAAATAAATCGTTTAAATCATTTTACCTAAGATGAACAGTTTAATGTAACGCGTTATAAAGAATTGATTAATATAAACGCCACAAGCCTTTAAGTCTACCAGTTAACTAAGTAGGAACCTCGACGTACCCATTAACACCAAGAGAAGTATTACTAAGTCTACCGCGGTGGAAACACTCAAGTCCCTTTCTCTTAAGCCTTTTAACACGTCCAGTTTCAGCAGCCAAATTAAAAAAAAATACAATTGAAGATCGATATAATAATTGTAAGATATTGATAACACAAATTTATATACTACAAACTAAAACAATAAGGTTTTTATATATATATAGGGGAAAATCAAGATTGAAAAACGTAATAAAGTGGTTCATATCAGTATGGTAGTAAGTGAATGACCAAATATTAAGCCCGTTGTATAAACCTATTTACCTGCAAAAACGTACCTTATTAAAGGTTCCATTCATGCCAAAAAAGCATTTTTACCTGTGCCTTTAGCCATTTTTTAAGAAAATGGCACACAAAGAGAAAAAGTGACCGCGACAAGGAAACTGCACAAACCAAAAGGTGAAAAAGCGCAAAGAAGTGCTATGAATAACTTGTTGGCTTCGGACACTGAAAGTAGCCGCGCCCAGACACTGGACAAGATGAGATATACACGCATGGTTCCGGAGGACAATTTAATAGGTATTGGTAGCTCACGGCGGCTACATTATAGCTTTGGCGGAATCAAGATCATGCGTGGCAAGAACGAATGGTCTACCTCGTTTGTTGCATGCTATACTCGGGGCACGCCAGCGAACCTCGAAAGTGGTTGCATCCATCACAGCTTGAGCAGCACATTCGGTAACAATGTCTAGAGCTTCACCACTAGGAAATGACCTTTTCATGGCGCAAATAAGCACGGATCACACTCTCAAGCCGACTTGAACATCGTTTTGGTGTCTACCCTTCCGGTCAAACCGAGCGGACCTGCTCCCGCCATCTCCCAATGAGGCTCCAACTCGACACCCTTTGACGTGCTGTTTCAATGAAGGCGCTTCAAAGACCAACCTAAGGAGTGCTGTATCCAGAGTCGCTCCCCCTTGTCTTGGGTCTCGCATCCTCGCCACGTTCCTCATTCTTGACATCTACAAAGCTATCCGATCGGTCTGTCGCATCTGTGATAGCAGACACGGGCGCAGATACGGGCTCCACCTCGTCCACACTCTGTCCAGGGACGGTGTCCACCGTGATGGCAATATCCGTCTTCTTCTTTCTCTTTGACTTTGATTTTGACTTCCGCTTCTTGTCCTCTGCCTCCGACTCGGATTCTGAGCTTGACCCAGATTCACTGGACGAGGCCTCCCAATCGTCGTCCTTCTTGCTGGTCCTGCTGGTCCTACGGCTCATCTTTAATTTAGAGCTGCGCCTCTTGCTCCTAGCCTCCTCTTCACTCTTCTTCTTCATCGCCTCCTCATCGGCCTTCTTCTTCTCCTGGACCTCAGCCTCCTGGAGCTTGTGCGCCACCTTCTCCTTGCGTGCCTCGACAACCCATGCCTTAGCACCCTGTACCGCAGCCTCAGGGCTCCGCTTATGCTTCATCAGGAATCCCTGCAGCTCGGCGGGGCTGAACTCGTGCGCGGGGATGTTAGCCGCGAACTGCTCCGCGAGTCCGTCGGCCTTGGCAATAGCCCTGTCTCGCATGGTTTTCTCGTCCGCGAGAAGCTTTGAAAGCGCCTCCTCGTTGGCCTCCACATGCGTCGTCTTAGCCTTGCTTCGCGGATCATCGGCCTCGAGAGGCGCGAAAATGGCGCGGAAGATGGCAGCGGTCGTGGCGTGGTCGGCCAGGCCAAACGCGACTGTCATATCCACACGACCCGGCCGGATGAGGGCCTTGTCCAACTTCTCCAGGTAGTTCGTCGTCATGATGAGCACGCGGCCCTCCTGCGAGGCAACGCCGTCGAGTATGTTGAGCAGTCCAGAAAGGGACAACCCAAATGCTGTGTTGTTGTTGCTGCTGCTGCAACCACCCTTTCCGTTGCCTCGGAGGCCCATCTTAGGGGTGCCACTGGCCTCGGCGCTGTCGTTGGCCTCCTTGTGTCGGTCTCCCTCGCGCGTGTGCGTCAAGCCAGCCGTGTCGATATCCTCAAGAAGGACGACACACCGCCTTGGCAGCTCGGCGAACAGCAAGGCCAAATTCTCCTCTGTGGAGGAGATGGAGCTCAGGCTGACGATGTAGATGCGCATCTTGAAGAAGCCCGCAAGTGCAAGCGACAGGGAGCTCTTGCCCGTTCCGGGAGGTCCGTAGAGGAGGTACCCACGGCGGTATGGGATACCACGGTTTGCATACCATCGCCGCGTGGCCGGGTTGAGGTAGTCGGTGACGTCGTCGATGAGGTCCTTCTTGACCTTCTCATCCAGAATGACAGTCGAGAAGGGCCGGCTGACACGCGCCATCGTACGCTGCCAGGCCGGCTCGGTGGAGCCGGCCCTGCAGGTTCCGCGGTAAATGAGCGTCTTGGGCTCGTCGCGCTTCATGAACTGGACACGCGCATCGTGGAGAAGTTCCTTGAGAACCCAAGGGTCCCGACCGAAACACGAGACGGAGATCTCTTCCTTCTCGCTGGCCACCCGGTAGCCTGTCGCCTGGTCGCGGCCCCGGTCTCGACGGAAGATGCACAGGCGGTTCTTGTAGAAGAAGTAGTGCGAACCAAAGGTTGGCGTGTACGCGAGGCTCTTCTTCCTCCTTCCGCCGGTGGGTGAGACCAGTGTGGGTTCGCCGTCCTCGACGATCTCTTCGTCGTCCTCCTCATCGTCGTCGTGCCACCGCCAGAGAAACCACGAGCGCGAGTTTAGGTTGGTGTTGGCGACAAAACGGCGGGCTCGTTTGGCAAAGCTCTGGTCGGCCACCCAGGCCATGAGCATGTTATAGATCTCATCGTCTATCCGGATATCCACGGTAGACATGAAGTAGGCCTCGATTTGGCGCCAGAAGTAGTATGAGAAATACTGCCATGCTGCCATGAGACCACCTAGAAGAGCCAGCAGGGGGATGTAGATGTTCAGGTCGATGCCAGCGTATTTCTGAATGGCGCCTGAGAACATGCTGAAACCTGGGAAGAATAAATCGAGAAGAGCGAGTGGTGGAGCGTCGGAGGTGGCCGCCTCGATGCCGCCAAGTGGTGCTGTGGGTGCTGAGCAGAGGGGCGTCTCCATGGTTGGGCAGCCACTGAGGGTAGCCATGATGTCGCCGAGGTGAGACTTTGCGATGGAAAGAAGGTCGATGTTCTCTAGGTTTTAGGAGGAGTAGTCGGAGGTGACTAGGTCTAGCAAACCGTGACAGATAGGGAAAGGGCAACCTGCGTCGCATGTCGCACCTGCCGTACCTGCCGCATGCTCTGAACTCGAGGGAAACAGCTCACATTATATACCACCGTCTTTCCTGTCTTTCCTGCCGCATGACCGTACGACACAGACATCGCCCCAGCGCCCGCAGCCTGATCTGATCGGTGCAACCGGTCCGCTGGCTATGATATCACCCACGCTGACGTATCCGGACTGTACGCCCTGAGCAGTATGCGCCTGCAACGTAACAGCCAGCAACGCCCATCATCAGCCGCGCCAGCATCAGAAAGTACATAGCCTGCCCGCTGCCCGCTGCCCGCTGCCCGGCCATTCATCCAGGCCCACCCACGGCCCTGGTTGTCAGGCTCTGGGCCCCAACAGACGAAGCCCAGTCTGGGCCTTTCGAGCATTTGTGGGCTGTATGCGGAGGAGGACATGTCAAGAGAAGTCACAAGCGCCTGCTCTTTTGGCCGCCGCCTAGGCCACGAATCGGCCGCCAAATCTTTCGCACCAGCATTGATGCTGCTGGCCTTTGATATCAGTCATCATGTCGTTGGTGCGATCAATCCTGAGACGGCACTGCACTGGCACTGCAGCCTTTTTCTTTGCCAACGGCTATTGACAGCCGCACGCTACTGATATTTTGGAACCCTGAAATCTGGACCCCTGCACGTGCATAAAAGCTGCACCCAATCAGAGGCTGCTATTTCCCCGCAACTCGTGGGCTGTCCCACAAACATAAATTCACGTTTGTATCGCGCGTACCAAATCATTCTTGCACTTCGTAGCGATGCTTTGTTTCAATCACAGCCTTAAGCAGTCTTTGTTGCCCTGACCGGCAATTGGTGGGTGTGTGCGATTCTAAACGTGAATGCACGTTTGCGGGACGGCCCGCATTGATTACGTCGGCGTCGTGATTCGTAGCCTCTGATTGGGTGCAGCTCACCTGACCACGTAGGGGTAAAAATTTCAGTGTCCAAAATTAAACGTGGGGCTATCCATAGCCATAAAGTACAATGTTACCCGTACCCGCAAAACACCTTTACCACCAAAACTTAATAACTATACCGTGTAACAAATTGGTTTTAAATTGTTTTCTATATATAATAACATCGAAACTTGCATTTAAAGTAGGAGTATTTCAACCTTCATTTGGTTAAGTGATAAACAATATAATTATAATTAATAAATACTGCAATAAATAGTTATATACTATATTTCTTTTGTCTTTTTATCTCCTATTAGTGGGGCATTCATTGTAGCTATAATATTGATTTCATTCCTAATGAGTTAATGTATTAAACGCATGATATTAATTAAGAAAAAGTGGTTAAATTACAAATTTAATACGAGATTTGTTAATTTACTATCACCTATATATATATATATTATTAGAATAGCAGTCAAATGCGGTACAGTAGAGTGTACTATCCTTACAGTTAATTAATTGTACTTACTGCAAATGAACTGCAATTTATAGGATTAACTGCAAATCTAGTGCAATGGGCGCTCACCTCAAAATAAGATACATGCCAAAGCATTTAGCCATACAAATTAGTGTGTAGACGGGCTAGCGGTCTGCCAAACTTAGAACTTACAACTCATTAACCAATTTCAATACAGCACCAGTTACTTCAACTATAGTAATTCGAATCGAATACGTTGCAATGGTAAAGGCCTACTAATACTAATTTTTGCTTATTAAGGTAAGTATAAATAAGCTAGTTAAAAGAAAAGGCTACTTTACGGTTGTTATGCTTTGTTTCGGTAAGGTAAAGGAAAGATTTTTGCGAAAGGCTTCTTTTTGCTGCGTTTATTATTTATAGAAAGCTAAAAAAAAAGATTTTTAAGTGAGTTTACTATTCACAAATATTTGAAAAGTAGCAATGGCATTGCGAATACTATCGAAAACACCAAAAAACCCTTAGTAAAATAGTTTTGAAAACGTTGATATTAGCCACCTTAAAGTCTCAAAGTCGTTAAGTTAACAAACCACCAAATCACTACTATTATGAATACTACTACCACAAATTTCAAATTACAAAAATAACTAAGTCCTACAACATTTAAAAAATACTAACTTTAATAAAAAATCTATAATCTACTCCTTCATAATACTCTTTTCCCTTTCACACCTCTTAATCTTCGTCACAATAAATTTAAAACACATCGGAATTAGCACCATTATCTACCCTGCTAGAAAAAAAAACAATCAAGGCTTTTGGTACCACCTTTGCGAAGCATTACGATAAAGACCTTTCGTTTACGAACGCCAACGAGAACTCTCCAATTAAACACCTTACCAACGTTATCGGATATTACATCTTCGATTTAAAACTCACTAGAAAGAATCAAAGCCCAAAAACGTTCGACGATTTTCAAAAGTAGTCTAAAAAACAGACCTTACTGATATGAAAACTGGCAAATAAGCAGGTTAAAATTAGGCTGGAAACTAAACTTTTTAACTGAGGTATTAAACTTCCCATGAAAAAAGGAAACCTAGTAAATGTATTATACAAATACTCTATTAACGAGGACTTTAAATAGGTTTACAAAAGCAAAGACAAACGTATCGCTGGCAATAACATTCTTCAACGTCCTTAAACGTGTTTCTAAAAATCACCCTTAAGCCTAAATAAGTGCTTTAAATCCTTTTACACAAGGTTTTCAAAAGACTAATGTTACTAAACATAAATAATAGATAAACATATGCGTCGTGAGCCCTTAAATCCACGAATCAATTAAATAAAAACCTCGATATACCCCTTCATACCAACAGAATTATTATTAAGTCACCCGCGAAAACCACTAAATTACTTTCCCTCAAACCCCTTAATACGTCCAGTTTTAGAATCCAAATAAAAAGAAACTTTTTCATGCGCGAGTCTATTATAGGCACAACCACTGGTTTGTTCTCTATAAACTCAGCCAAAGGTAACTGTCTTACCTATCCTATCTACCAACACCATCTCTAACACCAGCCAAAAGATCCAAAAGGTCTCTACAACCAATATATTACCCACTCACCTCGTAATGTACTTATAATAAATACGGATTACGTGGAAATCATTACATTTGTTAAGATTTGGAGAGGAAAAGAGAAGTACAACGATAAGATATACAACTTCTTCAATAACAAATTACGTCCGTTGTTTGACATCTACTATCAAATATAGGTAAAACTATTAGGTTTTAACTCGTTATTTCACAGCATCCTCATCAGCTAAATCGAAAACCAATACCTTTGGTATTTAACGAATTACATATTTTTCCGGAATATTTACAACGGTTTTAAAGGTTACTTGAAAAATAATATTAACCGCGCCTAAAATTATATAAATTAAAACATTTTTAAGTAATCTTATATATTAGATTATAAAAAAAGATAGTGAAATATGCCTCTTTTATTAAATATTTACTTGGTTTATAATTTGTTAATATGTAATATATAACATTAGAACTGTTAACGAAATATTATACTAATAAATCTGCCAAGCTGTTATGGGTTATAGAAAGTTCGAATACACCTCATAATGCTCTGATGGCTTTTGTCAAGATTTTTTTTAACTAGTCGTGGTTTTTATTAATGACCATAGTAGTAAGAGTACCGAATTCGAATAATGTATACCCCTAAACTTTAAGGTTTAATAACGACGAAGAAAAATTCTTCCACATGTACTATATCGATCGTAAATACGAAAAACTCGGCTAATACGGTTAATGAAAGGCCCGGAACTAAGGATATAATGATTAAGCTACGTATGGAAAAGTATATTTTTTTATCAAAATCTTTAATTTAGCTACACAAATTCACTTTAAATACAAAAAGTGTTGGAATAGAAGTCAAATACAGTGCAGTCAAGTCAACTTTACTTGCAATTGAAGTTGATTGTACGTACTGAAAATTGACTGTAGTTTGTGGGATTTGAATACACTGCACTGCAAGTGAAATACAGTAGGTTCCCACTTCAAAGTGGGGCACAAGCCAAAGCGTTTGGCCATACAAATTAGTATGCAGACCGGCTAGCGGTATGCCAAACTTAGAACTTGCACATCTCAATTAACAATATCAACGCAATACCAGTTACTTCGATCACAGTGATTCGAATCGATTACATTGCAACGATAAAGACCTACAAATACTAATCAATGTTTATTAGGTTGAGCACCGATTGGATAAGTAAAAGAAAACGCAATTTTCTAGTTACTCTTTGTCTTTTTTAGACAAGGTAAAGGAAAGGTTTTTGCGAAAAGCCCCTATACGCTGTGTAGTTATTCGCGGCATTAAGTAAGGAAGACTTATAAGCTATGTAGTTGTTCGCGGCAGTCTATAAGTAAGCGACGGTATCGCTACTCGAAAACATTGAAAAATCTTTATTGATCATTCTTAAAGGCGTTAATATTAACCGCTAAAATTCTTAAAGATTACCAAGCTGGCAAGTTGACAAACGGCTAAGTCAGTACTACTATGGTTGCTATTACTATAGAAAAACAATTAAATCCCTACGCCAAATAACAAACAACCTTTACTTTCCACCACCAACAACGACTACAACCTTTGAATTTACCCTTTACACTAAACTTTTGCCCTACTTTACTCTTTTTCACTCCTTATACCAATTTAATTGTCAAAATTACTATTTCGAGCGAAAACACCAAGTTGCGTCAAAAAAGCTACGTTGCGCGATTCTATGTTAAAAAGTTAAGTTTACACGCCCCCAAATCACCAAGTCTTTCGCTATATACGTTCTACACATCTTATACAAGCCGAAACGTCAAAATATCTACCGTAAGTGTATACTTTGAAGCCATTATCGACTCCGAATGAAAGAAGGTAATTAAAAACCTAAACACCATTTTCGAAAGGTACTACGATAACAAGATCTGTTTTACCGAAGCAACTCAAGAATTTATCCCAAAGCACCTAACTAACGTAATCGGTCACTTCATTTTCGATACAAACACTACTGAAATCAACAGTAAACCTATGGCCTTCGATAACTTTTAAGAATAATTTTACAACTACAGTTTAGATATATAGAAAGAAGCGAAAAAATAGGCAAAGATGATATTAAAGGTCGAACTATTTACTCGAGGAGTTAAACTCCTTACGAAAAAAAGGAAGGAGAGCATTCTAGCCAATATACTTTACGAATACGCCACGAATAAAGATCTTTGATGAACCTTAATAAAAGGCAAAGGAATTTCTAGCAAAAATAACCCTTAACGCCCATATAAATGTTCGTAAAGACCTGCCTAAGCTGAAACGAGTGGACGTAAAGAATTAGTAAACTTATATCTTACAAGCCTTTAGATTTACTAATTAATTAAGATAGAACTTCGACGGATCCTTTAATACCAAAAGAATTATAGCTAAGTCCTTCGCGACAGAAATCCCTAAGCCTATTTCTCCTAATCTTTTCAACTCGTCTAGTCTTAGTAGCCAAATTAAGTAAAGACTTACTTTACACGTAAGCCTACTATAGGTACTACTACTGGATTTTTCCCTCTAAAATTAGTTAAAGATAATTATATAGCTTACTGATACTAGTAATAACCTTAGTTCTTTCCCTAGCTCAGAGATTTAGGGGGTTTTTACGACCAGTATATTACCCTTCCCCCTCGACATGTTCTCATAAAAGATACAGACTTTACCAAAATTATTATATTCGTTTAGATTTGGGGGAAAAAGGAGAAATATAACTGTAAACCTTATAATCTTTTCAACGTTCAATTACATCTATTCTTTAATATATTCCGCCAGATAAAAGTAAAATTACTAGGATTTTACTCGCTGTTTTCCAGTATCTTTACCAGCTAAACCAAGGATTATTATCTCCGATACCTGACGAATTACTAATTATTTCGCGAAATTTATAATGGTATAAATGATTACTTCGAACAAGATGTTAATTATGTCTAGTATCACATTAACTAAAATATTATTGAATGATCTTATATGTTGGATTATAAAAAAGAGTCGGAAAGTAAAATAGATATTTTTAACCAAATGTTTAACAGGCTAATGCTTTGCTAATAAGTAATGGGGAATGTAAAAGCTGGCGAAGGCACCTTATACTAGCAGATCCGATAAGTAGTTACGGGTTATAAAGAGTTCGAATATGCCTTGCAATATCTTGATGCTACTTATGAAAGGGTTTTTAGATAATTGTTTTTTTTAATTATCGACCGTAACTACTCGAGTTTCCGGCTCGACTGGTATATACCTTTAAGCTCCAGGATTTAGTAACGAGAAAGAAAACCCTCTCTATTCGTACTATATTAATCGAAATTATGGAAAGCCTATCTAGTATAGTTAATAGAAGGTCCAGACCTCTACTTACGAAGGAGGGTATTCCTTTTCTTTAAGGTTTTCAAGCAGATTGAACAAATTTACATTAAAAGCTAAAATATGTTGGATCTGCGGTAAATAAATCTATTAATCAATACGTTATACTACTGCAGAACGTAAAGTAAAGTAAGTGATGTATTATATTTAGTTTCCCTTTACTTTTCAATATGATTATATCGAGTAAGTTATAAAATTTAAAGGAAGTGAAAATGAAGAGGAGGAAGATAAACTAAAGGTTATCAGCTGGAACTAATATACTAATACTGTTATTAGCCTGGAAACAACATAATGATTAGCTGATCACGCCTTTTTATACCGCTTTATAGGTAGTGATCTCTACCACTGCCACGACGATGAAGACCCAGGTCATATATACCTCTTTACTATTCGAAACCATTATACAAAGTATATCTTTTAGGGGATTATATCGGATACGGGGATAGAACAATACTTAACGGGAGGTTATTTGTAATACATCGCATTGAGAAGGGAAATTAATACTATTACAAAACTTGACTATACGGATGATGGTAGGGCAAGGGTTAGCTTTAGATTTGGAAAAGAGCTATCTTTACTGGGATAGATGACGGTTAATATTGTTGTTAACCTTATTGTTTTCCATATCTTAAAATCCCTCAACCCCTTTATCCTTTGACTGAAATATATAAAAAACCTCGACGTGAACGTTAACGTTTGAATTAACGAACTAATATAAATTAAAGCCGGTAAAAGGTTTTTATTTAAATTTAAGTAGGGTTATTTTTGGTTTTATCCTTCAAGACCAAAAATATTAGTGCTAAACCCAACAAAAGCAGAACTTTGTCAACTATATAGTAGGTTTAACTACCTGGTAATTAATAGGATTTATAAGGGTTTAAAGGTAGCTAGCTACAAAAGTATAGATTTTCCAGTACCAAAGATGGTTAAACGCCTTTAGTACCACTTTAAAATGCATTTTCAAGCTCTTTTAATGTTTAAATTTACGTTGAAGGAAAATTAAAACTATAACTCAGAAGTCTTCGTAAACGTATTTTACCTGGATAACAAGCTGATATTATACGTTATAAACTCCACTACGGCTTTTTATAACGCTAAGTCTATTAAAACTATTATAGTAAAGGAAATATAAAAATTATTATGTACTTTGTGGATTAACGTGTATTTTGGTTTACTAAACGTGTTATTTTATGATACTGGCATCAATTTCATTACGATAAAGATTTAAGCTAATATAAAGTTAATATGTATTTAGTATAAATAGGTTTTCGTTAAAGCCTATTAAGGTATTAGCAAGGTTAAAAGGGTATACGATTTTTTATAAAAGGATTACGATATCCTTATACTAGAAATCGGAAGCTTTATAAGTTAAAAAGCACGGCTTTAAATGGCGGTAAAATGTTTAATAATATTATTAGCCTTAACGGATTTATACCAATTTTTCTGGTATTTGGGGCTTATCCACATATAATAGCTAATTTTCCACCCTCGTTAAGTACCTAAAAACGCGTTATGGTATATAGTAAAGCTTTAAAGGAACCGAGTAAGAAATTGATACGTCGTTAGGTTAATAATACCTTTAATATCAGAAACGGACCTTTAATAATAAACATTTTTTTACTCTTCTTTTAAAATAGAATCCTTACATAAAACGATTCAGGTAAATGGGATGAGATATATAAAATCTTAAGTATTACTAATTTAAATGTGGTAATTAAAATTACTAACGGCTTTGTAACTTCCCGAGTTATATAGGTTAAGTTATATTGAAGACCTTTAATTCCTTTTAAGTTTAATGAAAATCCTGACGTCGATGACCTTCGATCCGAACGAATTAGTCAATATAAATATTTCGATCCGATTATTAATAAGATAATAGAACGTCGGTAACGTAAACAACCACCTAAGAAGAGGATATATACTAAAGAGAAGGACGGCAATAAGGACTATAAGTTCAGCAAAGTATATACAACAGCGTAGGTGTTTTAAAAGGGAAAATTTAACGGAAAACTTGCCTTTAGGCTACGTATCGAAGGTATTATCAATATATGAGGTAAGCTTTTCGAGAAAAGTATCCAAGTAGAAATTAATAGCTTTTTATTATGGGAGGTTATATAATTTATGTCGTTAACGTAATTTAAAAGCTAATATATTATGATCCTTAGATCGAGAATGTTTCACGAGGTTAAAGGCAAAACCCCGAACCAGCTATACGAAAAGTTACGGCTAATCGTCTTAAGATACGGTAAGAAAGGTAAAAAGTGTATTTTCAATTAATACTTAATAATCTAAAAGATTAACCAATATTTGATTATCGCTATTACTGTTAGTTTTACTGTTGGTATGAAAGATTAGTTTATACTTAATAACCAGGATATTACGTAAACGTATACGTAATCTACCACCGATTTTTAACGGATTATATTGTTAGAGTTTCCAAAAAAACTAAGGGATAAGTTTCCGGCTGATACGGAAATACGATATATTAAGCCTTTATACGGACTGGCAGAAACAGGAGTTTACTAATTCCTAACGTACCAGCGTATTTTAAAAATAGGTTCGATATAAATAATTTAACCTTTAACCCGTATTTGTTAATTATAAAAAGTAAAGACTTTGGTATTGTAGGCATATAAATTAACGGTACCCTTTTCCTTGGCGATGTTAGATTTATGGCAGAGAAATAACGTATTATTGAGGAGTTAGGCCTTTGAAAGTATAGGTTAATTAAAACTTTAGCCGAGGGTATATAACTTGATTTTAATAGATCGTTAATCCATATTTATGGCATTAAGGTTAAAAATTGCACTTATATTAGCTTACTTTAAAAATGGTAAGTTATAAGCCTAATGATTATCGATAAAACCAACGAGGTAAAATTACAAAGATATCTGGAGTAAAGGGTCTATACGGCTTATATTACCACTTTATATTAACCGAAAGCATCATATGACTTTTTTATTGTAGCATAGATACAAAACCTATAAAACGAAAACTTTAACAAGTTGAATAAACAGATTTAGTAATAAATGGATTATATAGAAAAGGGAATTAATACGGTTTGTGTGGATCTAACGAAGGCAAAATTAATGATTTTTACGAATGGGTTATTCACTAATAATACTGACCTTATATTGTTAATCGGCTTCTTAATAATGTTTTTCAATAAGGATAGATCGGAAGGGCAATTTACGTTAACTGGAAAATTTATGTATTTGATATATTTTATGTGTAAACTCGTAACCTAGAGTATGTTAGCTTTAAAAGTCTGTGGCATAATGGCAGGCTTTGATATCGGTATAGTAACTAACGGTATATTGAGGATTATTAACAAATCACCGAGATTGCCACCGATACTTGTAGTAATATGTACCGACTCCCGGAGCATTCACGAATACCTATCAAAACTAGGCACGACTAATAAAGAACGCCTGATAATTAAAGTAATAGCGTTAAAAGAGGTATACAAAGCCTTGGAAATCAATGAGTTTCGGTAGATTAACGGCAAAAATAATCCTACCGATACCATAACTATGGCTACTCCTAATAACGCTTTGAAAAGGTTTATATATATCAATACGCTAATTATATTAATCGAGGGATACGTGGACCGCCCGGCACGTAACATAGAGAAATAAGGTTACCCTATCAAATTGGAAGATTGTTAGGGCAATGGTGACGATGGCAGTAGTTTAAACTACTAGCAAAAGGAACGGAAGTAGTGGCGTACCTGATTTACGCAGGTTTATGGCGAAAAAATTATATACGGGATTTAAGGAATAAAGATCTTGGAAGTGTAAAGCAAAAGGGCCGCAAGGGACCGTAATTAATGTTAATTCCAGTACAAATTAATCGGAATTGACAGGAGTTTGGCTTGTTATTGGCTTACAGACTGAGGAAAGATTTCAAAGATTGCCACTAATTGATGACGATCCATGCTGGCATGTAGACATAAAACAAAAAGCCGCTAGTGTTAGAATAGTAGTCAAATGTAGTACAGTCAAGTCAACTTTACTTGCAAGTAAAGTTGATTATACGCACTTCAAATTAACTGTAGTTTGTAGGATTTGAATACACTGCACTGCAAGTACAGTGCAGTAGGTACCTACTTTAAAGTGGGGCATAGGCCAAATCGTTTGGCCATACAAATTAGTATGCAGATCAGCTAGCAGTCTGCTAAACTTAGAACTTACACATCTCAATAAACAATATTAACGAAACACTAGTTACTTCGACCACAGTGATTCGAATCGACTACGTTGCAACGATAAAGGCCTACCAACAAAAAAAATTATATTTGTAACAAGTTCGGTTGTTAATTAGATCGCTACCCTCTGACTAAACGTTGTAAATAACAGGTGATATATTACCCCAATACCTCATTGACTTCGAATAATATCATTTTCATTACACTACAAACCTTAAAGAGAAAGAGATTAAGGAGGGAAAAGCCTAAGACGATTGATTGATACTAAAATACCGAAACCGGTCTGAAAATAATGCAATAACTCGCTTATCACGTCTTTTTATACTGCCTAACAAGTAAAAACCCCTATCGCCGTTATAACGACGAAGAGCTAAACTCCACATACATATTCACTATTCGTAACCGTTATACGAAGCAGGTATTTCAAGGTATTATACCAGACTCTAATTTAATACGGTACTTTAGATGTTAAGCTTATAACATTGCTTCAAATCTATCTTCAAATAAGAATGAATATTTGTCGCTTCTACTTTTTTTTCCATGGATTTTTACAATGAAAAAAATTCATTACTTTATAATATACGTGTAATTAACTCAGAAATTTTGCGACATATATAACGGAATAATACTATACTTTGATTATAACACAATTTTCGACAATAATGGTTACAAGGGAAAATAGAGAGATACCTTAAGATATTTTTAATAGGATGAACAATAAACTGATGCTTAATTAACAAGTTATAGGAATCTTCGAATTTAAATACTTTTTTTAGGCATTAGATAGTATATAGAAATAATTTTTTAGTAAGTTTAAATCATTTATTTAAATATTTATATTACGTATAAATTACTAAAACAGGTACTTGAAAAATGACAACTATGATAAAGACTTAATGTATTAATCGTATATTCAGAAACTTTATAAATAATAACCTTCAAGACAAATTGGATAATAAGTTGAAAGAAAGGCAGATAAAACTATATATTCTTACGATATTAACGCTATAAAGACGTTATATTTGTAGTTAAAATAGATACTAGTTTGTTCAACACGTACATCATAAATGAGAGGGAAGTAAACTTGTGTTTTTGATAGATAATTACGCCGTTAAAAAGAGAAACACGGTAAATAATGATGAGATAATGAAGAATTTAATCCCTCTAAACACAATAGAGAACCTTCGAATATAAAAGCTCCTAACAAACTATATGGTAATAAATAACGTGAAAATGTCACAACACGTGATAATACATTTGAAATTAAATTTAAAAACAACGCATCAGCGACCAAGTAATTAGCCCCATAATTATACCTATACAATATAACTAGAAAATATTTTTCCTATAATGAAAACTATAAACACTTTCAATTATTTGTGATTTATGATACGTATAACGATAATACATTTCAAAAGATAATACCTAATATTATAGCAGCCAAATATTCTACTGGAGGCTATTTTCAGTATCTTGCTTTACAACAACGAAGATCAACTACGGACTTTGACCGTAACAAAGTCGAGATAGTAAAAATCATTTTGAGATTAGGGAAGGAAACGTTTTAAATTGAAACTAATATTATATCTAGTTAAATGAAACTAATCATGTTTCATACCTTAGTCATATTCTCGTTGCTCTGTGTATATTGAAAAAATATGAAAAGATTAAAGATCATTATTGACGTTATTACCAACAAGATGATTCAAGAAAAATAATGTTTTACATTAACTTAGGAATGATGACATTTATAGTTTTACTTTTTAGGCCTAAATAACGCAATCATAAATTTGACTACAGTGATATTACGAATATTAGAATAGAGATTGAATAATCCAAATTGAAATAAATTGAATAAATTCCTTCAAAAAGTTGGATATACCGATGTAAAACGTTTACTTTTCGACAATATAATGAGTTTTGTTATTACTACAACATCCACATATCATTATTATAACGGTTGAGTTTTAAACTAAAAGACGGCCAAGATTTTAATTTTAAGATCTTTGTGAACGTATTTCATGTGAGGAGACTGCCAATATTTTCTATTATCAACTTGATGATATTTTTTTATGGTGCTAAATTTTTAAAGTCAATGTTGAACAAACACATGTCAATAATTTCACGATCCTCATGGATTAACACATACTTTAGAATATTGGAAAAAAATTATTATTATGCCAGAATAAACTTCGAGGTTGTAAAATTTGAAGAAAACACTAATACTATAGGGGTCGAATGTTATTCAATTATTGTTGAGGTTTATTAAAGTATTAGAAAAGTAAACAGGTTTAAAAGTATCTTTTATCAAGTATACGAAGTTTTTGAAATAAAAAACTCAAATATATAGAAAAGGAAGATGTTTTACAAACAACCGTTAAAACGATAAATAATAAGATTAGATTTAATGGAATGGTATTAATTTTACTTGTATTTGGGGTATATGTATATAAAAGAAACAAGAAACTGGTATTAAAATCAAATATGAATGAAGGAATTGATGAGTATAACGATGAGGTCATAAACCTTTTCCATCTAAAACTAACCTATTATAAAAACTGTATTGTTATCGTCATAATGAAAAAAATTATATAGGGAAAACAAAAACTGTAACGAACCCTATAAAATTGTTATATCTATAAAATGGAATATTATTGAAGATATTGGTAAGAGATTACTGAAATTTCGCACAATATAAGTTAAACTATGGATATTATAATATATCTCTATAGTTAGTGAGCGGATATGTTGTAGGTTGCATCTTTGTAGAGTGTACAGTAACGTGCTACTCTATAAGATGTATTCATATAAAGTGCATGATAGCGAGCAACTGCCTAGAAGAGGTATTGGCAAATTGTACGGTAAAATGTCTCTGCCTAGAAGGGAGATTAGCAGATTGTATAGTAAAGTGCTACTGCTTGAGTGAAAGTTTATAAGCTTCTATTTAGGGCGTACATTTTCCGGATCCACTATCCAGATGAAAGCTTATAAACTCGCACCTGAGGCGTATACTCTCCGGATACCTCTTTTCCTTTTTGATTCTACTATTTACTTTAATATACACTACCAATCTTTATAATTACTCTTTTAACGTACCTGGTACAATAAACCTTACCAATACTAATTAATAGCTAATTAGATCGAATGAAGATAATCTAGGGGAAAAAGACAAAATTAAGTTAAATATTTATAACGGGATGTTGTAACGGTTCCAACTATTCGTTCTTTAATACTACTCTTTACAAAAATCATACGCGAGTATGCAAAAATTATAAAGCGGAATAACTTTTAAAAAGATCATTTTAGTATAGAACTATTGACTTGGTTGGTATCTTTTGACTACTAAAAGCCCTGTTACGTAATTATCGACTAGGTTAGCGCTTTAAACGTATCCGGAAACTTTTTGAAAAGCATCTTATTATGTATTAGGCCACTTAAACTAAAATCACCAAGTTTCGCAACCCTTTTTTGGGATCTATTCGATCTAAATACAACATTCTAAACCGCTTACAAACTTCAGGAGCGGCTAGAACATAATACCCAAACCGCTTATAAATTTCGAGAGCGGCTAGAATACAACTTTTGAAACGTCTCTACAATTAATCCATGCCCCAAAAATGATCATCGAACCGCTTACCAAACCTATATTATACGCGAAGGATAATATTCGAAACACATACCAAGCTTTATACACCATCTTAACTTTTATATATATATATACAACTTTCCAATTTCCACTACTTTTTTCGCATTTTTATGTTCACTTTCTACCTCCTATTTAAATATATCACTTACAACGTTTGGATCTACTAGTCACTTGACTAATATAGTGTTTATAAAGCGTTAAATAAATAATTTAAAACGTCTAAATAAGTTGTGGTCACGTTTTATTTGTATTTCATTTTCATTGTTAACTGTTGGACGCCTTACTTCAAACCCATTTTTATAATATTTTGGTTTTATGTGTATATTATGCCCTTTTGTTTGAATTTTACCTTTTCAAATACTGTATTTTAAATGTATCCGGATTTTATTCACTGTTTAAAATTAACTTTTATACCGTTTTAATATTTCCGGTGTACGTAAAACCCAACTTTCCAAACGCTTTAACATAATTCTCAATTTTATAATTAAAGATTTGGTATTAATAAGCTAGGATAACGCTAGCGAATACTTGAATTTTTTGATCCAATATATTGGGATTAAGAAAAAAATCTTACAAAATATTGACTTAGAATTATGGGATGAATTTATCGACATATCGTTTAATGATTTGAACCCTTAAGTGGCAAATATACATATTATAATCGTGATTCTTCTTTATTAAGAGAAAAAAGCCTGGGGATCCAATATATTGGATGATTTCAATAAAATATTTTTAGATTAGATAATAGAAATATAGTATACAGCATATAACTTAATGTCTTAAGTTTTACGAGTATAGCTACAAAACGTAAGCATTAATACTTTAAGAAATAGGAACGTCAGTTTTGCGAAAGTTCTATTTGAAACGACTAGGTTTACACATTTACCCAATTATGAAGATAAGAAGATGTATTAAACAGACTATGTGAAAGGGTGTTACTTGAAGGAATATAAGAAACAGGTTATAAAAACATACGGATAAAATATTAACGTGGAAATACTATACAAATACAGAGTGTGGAACGCTCCGGAGATATGCTCGCGCCCTAAGTAAGGTATATAGAGTTCGAGGAAGAGGAGGAACTTTTATGAGTATTATATGTTATACAGGTATAACATATATCTACCCCTATACGTATATTATAGGAGAGATCAAGACTAAACCCCTTTCTAAATACAATTAATACCACTTTCGGTCGTGATAAAAGCGGCTTAGACGACGGAAACGATATTTCCGAAGATAAGATAAGCGGCGTAAAACGATAATACGAACCTTACAAACTGATACCTACTAATTACAAACAATACTACAACCTTTTACCATACCGTTTTTTTATTAATAAGAATGACCTCATAAAATTTACCAATTTCGCCAGGTTTTAGGACAAGGACAAGAAGTATAGTGGCGAACCGTGTAACGTACTAGATATCAAAATCCGTATGAAGTTGAATATTTGTTAAAAGCTAAATATTAAATTATCATAATTTTATATAATTTTGCCTGGTATACTTACTAGGTAAGTTAAACAGTGGTACAGATACTATTTTACGTTAATAAATATGTTTACAGAGTGTCATAATGGTTTGAAAATGTATTTCTATACGGAAATGAACTACGAGTTTAAAGAACGGAATTGGATGAATATTACTTGAGAATCCGTAATAAATCAACTTAAAAACGGTAACAAAACCTTACATAAAATATTAACCGCTCTACTGGTGAAGTCCTGGAAATTCTAGGCAGTCTTTGTGACCTATACAATGGAGATAAACTGTTTATCCAAACAATTATAAAAGCGTGCCGCGGGAATCCGGATTTTAACCTTATGTTATTTAAATCTAAAAAGACTTGGAGGCTTTTTTTAAGAGTTTTAAAATATCGTTGAAAACCTTAATACGTTGATAAGCAAGCTTTAGAGTTGTATTGATAGCTTAAAGGGGTAAAGTTAACGTCCAAGTTATTAAAGTAAATCTTGTTAAAGAAATTAACTACGTTTTATACCAATGGTTTAAAGTGTACCCAAAATAGAATGAACCACTTAAATACAGCTATACAAACGAGATATGTTAAGGGTAGAGCTTCGAAAACGGAGAGTAAAGTAATTACTAATAAGGATAATCCCTACAGCCAAACAAATAATTTATTACATATAATATAATACTTATGGCGAAATCTACAAAGCTTTATAGGTTTTTCAAAACGATGTATTAAATATAATAAGGTTGGTTATTGGTTGACCAAGTATCCAATATACGAATAAATTCTGATTAAACGCTAATTTTGAGCCTATTACATATTTGAAAACCAAATAAAAGCCAATTTTGCAGTATATATAGCTGATTGTAAAGGTGTAAATGAGGAATTTGATATCTATCCTTACTAGTACACTCTTGGAGAAAAATACTTGAAGGAAAATAAGACTTATTTTATAGCCCAAGATAAATAAATCGATTAACAAGTATTTAAAGGCTTATATAATACCTCGTTTATACATATAGTAGGTTTAGATCGCGAAATAGGAGTGTTAAACGCCTATATAATGTTGTAATTTATACTTTTTATAGGTATGGTAACCATTTCCAAGGTATTATACTAAATACTGGCGTAACAGAAATATTGATTGTGGGAAAACAATAATCCGACGCTTTTACGGCGAAATTTCCCAAATCCAAGCTAAACCGAATAGGAAAACATAGGAAAGTTTTATTAGGTAAAGGTAAAAATTTATCATTTATCACCGTCATTTTCAATATACAATTCGCATCAGTTAAGTTTTATCTAATGGATTTTGAAATTTCAGTTTTTTTACTATTGGCTAAATAAAGAAGCTCGGAATGAAGGTTTGGAATAAAATTAATTAACTTGTTTGTGTTTTAGATGGTGTATTCGTACCGTTTCGTTTCGTTTAGTTATTTATAGTTTTACTCTAAACTACATATAATTAATATTGTTTACCTAACGTAACCGAAACCGAGGATATTATACCTTCGATTTGGACATCCGGTTGTATAATGTCTTTTACGGTTGCTCCATATAACAGAATATATAGATGTAGGGGAAAAGAAGTTGATAGCTATTGTGAAGTTTTGTTACGAGTGCCAGTTTTATTTGTAGGTCCTATGACGATTAAAATTCCGTATTTGAAACGATATGAACTTTAATTGCGAGGTTATTCTCGATACAATATATATTAATAGTTAGCTAGTGATGTACACCATCATCATAACAATATTATTCAAAATTTCGAAATTTACGTGAAGCGTTTTCGTTACGGATTAACGGGATACCTTAGTAAACTATTAGTTAAACATTTATTTAGGGCTTTTGAATTATATCAATAACGATGTAGGTATAGTTTTTAACTTAACCGAATAACGTATTCAAGTTAAAATTGCCGGTAGTAAGTATAAATAGATACCGGTGCAGGTACTATAAGGTATTAGAAAGTGTGAAAGGTATTATAGATCGTTTAAAAGAGTGTATACGATATCTTCCAAAGAGTTAAAGGGTGTCAGTTTTAGGGTATAAATACTGAAAATGGCGGTAAGTGCTGTGAATAATACTTTTAGCTGGAGTAGGCTAATTTTAACACTCCTTGTTTTTGGTATTTACACTAGAATCCATGTGGACTCAATGCTTTTACCAACTACAGTGTAGAGGGCGAATTCTGTGGTGAAAGCTATAATAGTATTGTATTTTTACGATTTAAAATTAATATTTCGAGAGTATTAGCTATAAAAAACATCTCGCAAGAGATTAATATTGTAAACCTATTATTATAATCTAACGTCTTAGTTTGGAGAACAAAAGACGGATAAATTGGGTTTTGGAAAATCAAGGGATTGATAGGCAACAATGTATTTGTAAATTCGTTAAATTACTAGAGTTTGTTTCGCTAGATAATAGTAAGGAAATATAAAAAGGAAGGAGTGAACAAGATCGGCCCAAAAACGCAATCCGAAAAGTAGCGTTAACAAAACTATTTTTATAATAACGAATTCAAATCGCCATTAAAACTCATATACCCCAGGATATAACTTTATAACCTTCATTATCTTAAGAAACCGGCTCGGCCATATGAAAGGAATTAGTATCACGCAGTTAAGAACGCCTAATTAGCTCGAAAAGTAAAAAAAAACCCTTTCAAGCTTTTGTTACAAACTTCTTTATTACTTAGAAAGAAACAGCGGATCGTAAGTTGGATGTGTAACTTCGTTAAAAACGCATTATTATCACTTCAAATGTCACTTTTAAATAATATATCCGGAAGGAAATTACGATTTTAATTGAATATAGCTTTTTTTACTTTGGGAAGTTTAACCTAATAGTTTACGATATTTATAGAATTTTCCCCACACATTTGGTTTATAAGGTAAAAGATAAGACTAGTAAGCCCTATGAAAAGAGCCGCCTTGTAGTTAAAAGGTACGATAACGCCGGTAAAAAAGATATTATAACCTAATCGCCCACTTTATAAAAACTTAACTATCGTTTAATTTTAGCACTTGCTGTTTTTTTGTATACACTCTTTAATATTTATATAGAATTTATAGTACTATATAGGCTTATATGTAGTTGGAGGAGCTGTTATAGTCTAATCTACCATAATAAGCCAAGTAGGTACCAATTGGGGTTTACTATTGAGGTATAAGCGGGAGACTAGAAGAGGCTACAGTGGTCTTTCGTACAGGACTTATGAGTATGGTCCATACACAGCCCGTCACGTGCCTTCGCACGTGCTGCCTACGGACCATACCTAGGCCGCGCCTCGGCCAAGTACTACATATCCCATTACATATACAGTTATGTAACCTATAAACTTAATGGCCAATGACCTAAGTCTATAATATGCCCCTTTTCACACATCTTCGACCTTATATCAACTTTCTTGGCATGGGTGCACTGACCATCTTGTTAAGGATAGTAGGGGGCTTACACTTTAAACCATAATAGTGCCTACTTCCGAGAAAATTTTTCAGGTCCAGCCGCTCTTAATACCATCACTTCACATGCATCTTATTCTACTACAACATCTTGAATCGGCTTTATCACCATTTGAATATTTTCCGGCAACTCCTTTTTGACTATGGAGATTGTTGTTGGCCTAGCGTACTGCTCGCGTAGCGGTACATCCAGAAAACAGCTCTTATAACCAATGATTTCGTACTTCGTTACTTGTGCCAACGTGGCCCTTTAGATCTAAACTTACACAATATAAGTTTGATTCCTTTTACTTTTTAAGGTCTAAAAAAGACATTTATTATAAACGCTCGCACTTGATGGTTTTATTTATCTCATTATTCATTTATTTATTTTTCAGTCGTCACTATCTATACCAGCGCCATGCCCGCTTAACGGAGCCTTCGATTATACTTCAGATACCTTTCTTTCTCCATTTACAGAAAACGTTTCAAGGAATACCACCCGCTGAGTGGTATACCTGATTTTACGATTCTCTTACACTTCCTAAACTTACGGTCCACGGTAAAAAAAGTAGTTAGGGTAGTAATTTTTCCACCGTGCTTTACCAAATTGTAAAAAATATTTTCCCCATATTACAGGTACAAAGTTAACAACAAATATTCAATATATCTAGTGGTAGGCGAACTCTTTCGTTACTACCACATGAACAAAACCTTTGCGAATACGATTCACATTAGTTAGGGAGAAAGGTTTCTTTATAAAACGGGGACCTATATAGTTGATAGAAGGCCCATTCGGCAGGTATTTAACAATACATATAACGCAAGGTTCGGAAATTAGCCATAAGTGTGGAGGATTTGTCTTTCAGTTTATATACATGTGGTATAAGGAATAGGGTAGTCTGTTCAATAAGGTTAAAGTGTTGGATCTTGCTGTTGGTGGTGTGATTTTCAGTGTATTGAAAGATGAAGAAGCTAAGTTTAGTTATGGCTGCAGAATTTGTAGCAAGTATGTATGTACAATAATAAAAGACAATAAAGAAGGCAAGTGAGTGTTGGTACCCCACCTAGGTCCAACAAATTCCAGAGGACAAAGAAAGCATGATGTCTCCATTATGGATAGGTGTGGTAATTCCATTATATCTTATGAGATTTTTTTTTTTCACAAGAAGGGATACTTACGAAAAATAATACTCACAAAAAGCAGTTTTAGCGAGAAAACTTTAAGCCCTTAGGAGAATTATCCCAACTTCTTTTTGAACTCTTTAATCAATTCTCTATATTATTCTAAATTATTAAGATTGACCTATTTTTCATCCTTTGATATTAATCCCTTTCATTGCATGAGGTATTAAACTTGTTAACTTATTTAGCGATGATGATTAAACCTTTTATCCAATATTTTCTAACTTTCCATTTATTGTTATCGTTTTCGTATTATATATATGTTAAAGATGAAAAGAATCGTTTTAGAATATCATTATTCCGTACGAGTATTAGGTAAAAAATGTTAATTGTAAGGTCAATCCTTGAGTTCAAGGGGAAATTTAAAGTAAAAACGAGTTTTTTGACCTTATTCATAATAGTTAATGGTTTTAAACGAAAAGGTACGATTTTTCCTTAACGATAAAGTGTTTTGTATATTCGGTTGAGTTCAAATTATATTCGGTCGTTAACCTTAAAGTTATTCTATTTGAGATTTTAGTTATATTATGTTTTAACCTTGAATACTATACTATTTATCTTTAATGAAGTATTCCGTTTTGTACGTATGAAAAGTATATTGATTTATTAACGAGGTATTAATAAAATAAAATAATCTACTGGTAATTTTAACTTAAAGTTAAAGAGAAACTTGTAAAGATTAATGTTAATCATTCGAAAATAGACGTCATTGAAATTCTATCAAAGTATTAGAATACACTCAATTTGTAGTTGTTCAGGGTATTTAGCTATATGGTAGTGTAATGCCAATTTGACGAGTTTATTTTTCCTCTAAAATTGACTATCGGCTTAGGAATAATACGCTGTCGTTATTATCAATTTCGTTCCAAAACTTTTTTAAAATTTTCATGAAAATGTAAAAAGAAACTTGGGATTTCAATTTAAGATTATTGCTTCAGTATAAGGTAAATTTAAAAGTAAAAAGTGTTTGATTCAAGAGTAGCCTATTTACTAGCAACATATATCGTATGGCTTGAGGGAAGAGCATCTTTTTGAATATTTTGTGAGTTACCAGTACAATTACGTAAAATATATATTTTACTATCAAGTACCATGATGTATTTAAAGAAGAAACTAGTAGAAAATCTACGATGAACTTTATGCAAATAGTGTATATCGGTTCTTTTAGTATTTATATTAGTTGTAACTTGATTATAAGTTTTTAATAATCATTTTAAATTTTCATATACCATAGGCAAACTTTAAAGTATGTTTTAACCAATTTGAGTTTAAACAGAAAGTAAACTTTATTCAAATTAATCATTATACATTTGGAGCTAAAGTAATGGAGTTCATTGTAAGCGTTGGCAAAAAAAATCCTATATTACGGTATTTCGTAATATTAAACGTCGATTGTATGAAAAGCGCTTGACGAGAAGAAAAGGGTGTTCGGTTTTTAAAATTAAGACAACGTTTTCGCCGTAATTTTTCCTTAATTCGTTGACTATTCATTTCTATATAATTTTTGCTTAGTAGCTAGCTAATAAACGTAACTTTAATTTATCAGGTATTTAAGCTTTTTCTATTTATGTAGTAATGTTCGGATTTTCTGTAAAGGATAGATACTTATTGAAAATTTATTCGAAAATTGGTTGTTTATTTTGTTTCCGTATTACTTCATCGTTTCAGGTGGAAATTTTGGATGAAGTATTTAAAAGTATATTAAATTGATTTAAAAGATGAACAATATTTAAATTGTATCCGTTTAGATAAATGGATATATTAATCAACCTTTTATTAGCGATTGATATATATGGTACGTAGTAAAATTTTATTCATTATACACTTGGTAAATTTATAGTTCATAAGAATAATAATTGTGAACCAATTGATGATAAGTTTAATATATAGACATTTGTAAGCCTATATGAGTTAAGAGACTTTGTATTTTAAAGGTCCGTAATATATTTTTGTTTTAATAATTTATCGGCTAAGAAATATTATTGGTATAATTATTGTAGCTGGAATGTCTTATTAAGAACTTCAAATCTAGCTTTTTTATCAAAAAAAGATAAACTTAGATTTAGGTTTCAAATTTCTAATCATTTGTTAAAATAAAAGCTTCATAAGGTTAAGATAGTATAAGAATAATCGACTTTAAATGTATTAACAAAGTTAGCTGAATAAATATTGATATTTCTTTATAGGTGCGATTTTCGTAGTTTACGTGTAATATGAGCCTTTTCCTTTATTTGTGGTATTAAATATACCCCGTTTTCGACTTTACGAAATTAGGTAGATCTAGAGTTTTTGTAATATGTTTGATAATCAAGTAAAATATGGAATTATTAGTATTAAGAAGCCCATCACATCTAAATACATTTTTAAAGCTTTTAATGTTTTTTTTTAGGAACAATGATTATCGAAAACCTTACGTACGTTTTTTGGTTATTAATAGGCCGAAAACGGTAACATAAAATCCTAGGAGTTTAATTGGCTAAAAGCTAATATATAACTTTTTGTCGACAGTGATAATACTTTTTGCGGAAATAAACCGAATATTTACTTTAAAAAGGTAAGGTGGTTTTCTAAGGTATCCGAAAAGATAACAAGATAGTCGATAAATACTTTGCAAAAATGTTGAACTTACTTAAGCATACGATTTATATATCTTTAAGCGTAAAAAGGTGAATTTAAAAATCTCATAGGAATAACTTTAAAGCTTTTTAATCCACATTATCTAACTACCATAAATCAGTTTCTAAATCGAGGATAGATAAGAGATTGAAAAAGAATTTAATAGCATTAATTATCAAAATCTAATGTTTTCCATATAACAACTCGATAATATAGCTTTATAGTAGTAAAGGATAATTATTGGGTATACTTGACTTTTCAAAGGGTTTAAAATTAACTATAAAACGTCTTTTTAAAACATTATAAACTGTACGTTAAACTACAAAAACTAGTAAGGCGAATGGTAAGATTTCATTCGAGTATTGTATACGGTTTTAATCGTAAAGATTATAAAATCACTAGTTCAACAGTTCTTTCTTACGCTTAAAAATGATATAGGAATAATTTTGAACTTTAATATATTATTAACCCTCAATTAATAGTATCTTTATTAATTGTTTTTCCGAAACTTTTACTAAACTGATATCTTCCCAGATATAAGGGTATTATTCGTAAAATCCTTAAAAATTCAATATATATTTGTCATTAGCCGCGTCAATATAAGTACCTCACATTGTTTCAATTATTAATATATATTTTAGTATTTCAATACCAAGTAAGTTAGGTATTACTTGTAGTAATTCGGTTTTTGATTTCAATCTTATCCGAGTAATTTTTAAAAGTTTATATTAAAACTCTTTAATCAAGTAATTAACGACGTCTATTAAAGGGGTATTCAATTTCCGGTCAATGGATATTTGGCTTAATTTTATAAGGCTATGTAAAAAAAGTCGTCATTTGTATAGTAGAAAAATTCAGTTCGAATTCGACTTCTAACGTTGATATAGGTGAATTGGAGTTCAGTACCCTAAACAACAAAAAGTTTACTTAGTAACCTCCTAAAGTTGCCTTTATAGGTTATATTTCCAAAAAGGAAATTATAAAGGGTTTATTAGCTTAAGTTAAGGTTTATAATACATCGTTCCAATTGAATCAAAAACAAGCTTAATTTTAGCATTTAGTTATGGTTTTTAATCTGTCTTCTTAAGAATATTTACTAATTCATCGGTTAGATTATACAATTATATAATATACGGTGTAATGGCGTAAATAATTACGTTTAAAGCGATTGTATATTGAAAGGTAAAAATGAACAAGTGACCTTTAAGTAGTTCAATATACTCAAATAGTATCTAGATAGTCTGTTGAGGTTATACCATTATAAGAAAACGAATTTTCATTTTGCGAATTATAAGATTAGCGGCTATCTTATATATAGTAAATGGGATATCGAATTTGTTATCGCGGAATAAGATTACATTTATTTATATAAGAATATTAGCTTTATGATGTTTTAGCTAACTATTAGTAATGAAAACGCTAATATCGAGTTTATTTATTACTCAAACTTTTACTATTTTATGTAACAATTCTAGAGAGCTATTAATCTTATAGTTAAAAGCTTAAAATATCTATTTAACCTTTATTTTTAGTTTAATTGAGGGTTTTATAACACCTGTAATTGTTTCGCGTTTTTTTATTGGTACCTTAAACTTAATAAAGTCCGAAAAGTTATTTTCGAGGATGTATTATTTTACGAGATTTTCATCTGTATCTATATCAAAGCATATGTTAATGTTTTCGCTTTTATTCCTGATTTACTTGCGACCACGTGTGGAAATGTACAAGTATTTGTATCTATCTATTGCTAAAGTATTCTTTTTATTAACATTACAAGTTATAATAGCTTCTAACTTTTTAAAATTATTGATAACTTCGTTTAAAATGGGTTCATCGGTTTGGTGTAAATGCTTACGTATAGTGCAAATGCTAATAATACCGCGAGTTAAATAACTCTTTAAATAAGTAAATATCTGATTACGCGAGTCTAAAGACTCTTAATAATAGTTGTAAGTTTTTTTTACTTAGCTTAGGTATATGAATTACGTCATTTACGATACCCTTTTGTGAATAAGTGGAGGAAGAGCGTAAGGAGGCTTTCAAAGATTACGAGGTCTGGTTATTATTAGTGCTTAAATAGATATTGTAAACGCGGAGATCGCGGTTATGGTTATAGTGGCGTTTACAACTGCTTCGACGTTTATAATATTTTTCTTGCGACTATTTATCTCGTTTTCTTTGACAAAAACGATTTTTGCGGCGTTTGTAATTTTGTTTACGGGTTTAGTAATAATCGTATAAACGACCGTTTCTTTGACCTTAAACTTTGTAACAGTTATTGGAGTAACGTGTTTTTTCATACCTTTTACAAATATTTTCGTGTTTATTGCAAAAGTTGTAACGTTTTTTTATATCGCCTTTCAAAGTAAGCTGATAATAGTAAAACTTGAGTTTACTTACCGTAAGTAAAGTAGTTTCATTTTCCTTAGTATTGGACATATACTTAAGTATTTATTATTCTTGATGAGGAGGAGATAAGTATTACTAAGTGTTTACATATAATAATGACCAGATATTAACTATAACTTTTCGCTAAATTTTATTATACTTGTCTTAGGTATTAATAGCTTTAGCCTATCGTATTTTTATTTAAAAGTGTTTTTCATCCTATACTCGTCGTTTAATAGGTTACAAAAGCAAATGATATATTTGGAATACTTAATGATGACTAGATTAACGTCTATAGCGAATTTCATTACAAGGGCATTTATAATTTCCGCGAAGCCGCAGAAGTATATTTTAAAATGGTTAAATGAAATTAATTTCGGGTTTCACTAGTAAATAGCTGATTTTTAAAGTAAGGTTAAAATATTTTAACCGATTGGTTATCGGCGTTAAAGTTAACATTAGTAAATGAATTCAGCTGTTGTTAAAAAAATCAAACGTTTATAAAAACAAAGTTCTTACGTACTATTATAATGCTGATATCTAAAGGATTTGGATATTTTGGGTTAAAGACACTTACCTCTTTTCTTTTCAAGCGTTTTTCTCTCGCCAAGCATTGTGAAAAAAGCTGTAAAGCTTCGCTTTTATTGGGTTTTTCGCGTTTTTACAGATTGTAATTGGGTGCTTGAGGACGGTTATGATTTAGAGGAGGTTTGAGCTCCGATATTCGAGATTTAAGTTTGCGATGATCAGGTTGACGGCGTTTAAACTCGCGGCGGTTGGTAGTATACTCGCGGTTTTGAAGGCTATTTTTACGAGGACGAACATTATACTTACGAGGATAACGGTCCTTCTTCCTAGCTTGGGAGCCTGGACGTAAAGACTAAGGCATTAGGTGGAGAGACTGAAGGAAATTTTATTGTATAGTAATCAGAGTAGTTGTAATTCCTTTAGTCACTTTTTCATTTACATTATTTTCTATTTAGTTTTTCACTTCGCGAATATTACCATTGAAAATATTGAGGTGTTTATTTACGGCCGTAAAACGTTGTTCAATTTACCGATTAATATTTTCGAGGAGGCAAGCTGTAATAGGTTTACTACTACCACTGCTGCCGCTGCTCCCGTTTCCTAAAAAGGTAGCGTTCCTAGATATCGTTTGTATTGGCGTATAAAAGTGAATTGAGGTTGGTGAGAAAGAGAGAAGTAGAATTTGTGATGGCTGTTGCGTTTTGGGATAAGCTGGACTGACAAATGAGGCTTGTTGGCCTCAGGTTTATCGCAACAGAGTATAAGGAAACAATTGTTCTTCCAATAACGTTTAAAGTTATCTTCTCGTTATAAAAACCAATGGAAGAATATGCAGGGTAATGTAAAATGGGTAGATCGACTAAAAGAGCAAAAAATTCGATGGAGAAAAGGGCAAAAAATCCGATAGCTTAGAGGATTAGTAATTTTTATTTTTGTAGTCTTTTGTTTTGAAAACTATAGCAGTAATAAAGCCTGGTGGTAATGAAAACTTGGTAGAAATTAAGCTTAGTTTAATTTAATTATTTATATTTACAGCTACCATTTGTTTGATCCTGCTGGTAGTAGTGTGATTTGCAGTGTATTAAAAGATAAAGAAGCTAAGTTTAGGTATGGCTGTAGATTTTGCAGCAGGTATGTATATAAAACAACAACAGATAATAAAGAAGGAAGGTGGGAGTTGGTACCCCACCCAGGTCCAACATAGAGGGTATAACCTAGAAACGGGGAACTGAATAGGGTAGTGGTCGTATAAGGAGAGAACTTTAGGTTGCGATCCTTCCCGCCGGTATATGTATGTATTCTTATATCAGCGATGATCACAATATACTATCTATATAGTGGGAATCGCCTGGTGATAGTAAATAATAATAATACAAAACATACCTCATTTTTTATCGAAAACCGTTGTAATGATCACACTAAATACTCATGAGTAAGTAGAAAGTGTTAGAGGGTTTATGTTAGCAGTAAGGTAGTAGAGGTAACAAAGGTGCAATATCAGAAGATGTTTGTTCGTACTGTAGAATGACCATTAGCCGTTGGGCTATTCAGGTGTGTAGACTGAATACTTGAATTGATAACTGAAGAGCTATGAAGGAAATACTATCTATGTGGTGATGGCCGTGTCCTTATATCCTATAGCCTTCCTACTATCTTCAATATTGAGGCTCACCGGTGCTCACTGAGGCTCACCGGTGCTCACTGAGGCTCACCGAGAGATGTTCCCCGCCTGATGTGTTGGACTTCAAGCTCTCGATAGTTCAGCTGCATGCTGCCCTGTTTCCTGACCTGCCAACGTACTTGGGTCATAACAACCGTAAAGACCACCGTATCCTGCCGGCTAAACGTTAAGCACGGGCCGTATCCGCCTAGTACGCGGGCTAGGCGCGAGCCGAGCGCGGGTCTATAACGTGCCTCTTAATGTGCTGTATAACGTACAAGCCATTTTAACCCTAAACTGCCGGCGCCGTATAATGCGCCCTTTAACGTGCCATATAACGCATAAGCCTTTTTAATACCGGGTCACCTATACCATATAAAGCGCTCCTTAACTTTCCGTATAATATATAAGCTATTTTGACTCTAGGCTACCTACACTGTATAACGCGCCCCCTAATACGCCGTATAATATATAGACCTTATTTATCCCGGGCTACTTATATCATATAAAGCATCTCCTGACGCGCCGTATAACGTAGAGCCCTTACCAATTCCGGTCCGCCTACGCTTATAAATACGGCCCTTATCATAGTTTATAACGCCACCCTCCCCCTTTTCCTTACTTCGCTAGTCCCCCCCCCCCCTTCCTACCTCCTATTCTTATCGCGCCTTTTGTATTAACCTTCACTGTACCTACCTCTTCTAATCTCTATCATAAATTTTATTTCACCTATCACTATCTAGATTTCCATAAACTTTCTCCTGTTAATATGACCGATATTTACAATGGTTCAAGCCTAAGTTATATTACTGTTAAGGCACCTGATAACAATAAACCACCTCTCGTCAAGTATACCGCCTTTTTATACCTAAATACCCTATTGTTAATTATATCTTATAACCCCTTCGCGCTATAGGCTACCTCCTCGTACTCGGCAATAACGAAGACGAAAGTAAACTTCCTATGTTATAGGCTGAAAATATCTATATATATTATATTAATTGCCCCTCTGATTTCAGAGTGCCCTTAGCCTGTATCTTCGTTTCCCCTACCTAATGGTATTACGTTTATCGAAAGGAATATAATAAGTTCAACTTAAAAAATAATTTTATAGCACACTCGATCGTATATGAACCCTTTTATATAATATATTAGGAAGATAAACTTGGTTATAATCTCGGTTAGCTTACGCGTATTACTATGGTAACCAATCGTAGCTTTTAAAAAGATAATTATATACCATTTCCAGCCCGTAAACTCTAAAATAATATCCCGGGTTATAGATCCGTTTTTACTCCTATTCTTTCTGAATTAGTCAATTAGTCCACCCAGCTTCTCGATATCGCTCGAATTCAAGACATCTCTATTATTCAGTTAGTATAATCTGCCACATTTTTAGTTATACGCCTTCGCTGTCGTCTTTTTTCAGGCCTATCATCTCCAAAAAACTCCTTTATTCCCCTTAACTGTCTCGCTTGTTTACTACAACCGGACACCTTCGGCTAATTATATATTAACTTAAAACACCTTTACTCCGGTCCCCTTTAATATCCATCGTATGCTCATTTCATAAGTTTATTCTAAATGATGAAAATAATATAACCACGTAAGTTATATCTCTTATGACTAATATAAACTATAGCTTATAAAACGTGGTAAATGATATTTAAAGCTTAATCGTAAAGATCTTTTATCTACTTACGTCCCATTTGCTAACTTTAACTAAAAGAGGGTTAACCGAATCGACCGTAAACAGGTTAACGACAGTACCCGTGCCGACCGTAAATGAGTTAGCAACAATACTCATGCCGACTGCGTTACTCAGGTATAAATTAATATGTTATAGTTTTTATATCGCCCTTAAACAGCTGTTTTTCCCGCCTCGTTTCGGGTTATCCACCGTTATCGGCTTTATCTAATACCCGCCCCGCCCAACACTATTCGCTGTCATCAACTTCTTCTAATACTCACTCCGCTCCTCGATAACCGCTCTCATCAACATCTCTTATCACCCGCCCCGCCCCACGCCGTCCAGCTTTATCGGCCTTTCTTAACGTCTGAAGCTAGTTGTAATGGTAGTTTTAACGTTATTGATGTTACTGTTAGGAAGATTAAAATAATAATGATAATAGTTTATAGGTGAAATTTAGTGGTTTTCAATAAAAGCTACCTCACTATTGGATATTTATTCGAAAAAGACGGGTAACGTATATTCAGTCCCACATATCGTATTATATCATAATTGTAATAGATTTTTAATTTTCTTTATTAATACTATATTATTACCGAGATAAAGGCAACTCGCGTGATATAAGTTTCTTGAAAAGTATTTAACGTCGATGTTAAAATACCGGGTTATTATAAAGCCAAACGTCACCTTATTTCGCTTTAAATTTATTTGGGGATATCGTATATCAACAGTTTTCCAATATCTTTATTTTCAGTTTATGATAACTCTTTTATTTAATTAATATATAAAGGATACCACCTCTTCCCGTTTTCGTAATGAAAATATCCTATACTTTATATTCCTCGTATATATGCTTCCTCATATTGTTTGTGACGAAACCTAGTTTCAGGAGAATATCGGATAAAACCTACAAGGTAAAGGGGTCCGTAACCGTACGTTGAAACAAATTTACGTGAAACATAGAGTATTTATTGAAATATTTAAAATAACATTTAACGGGTTCAAAACGTTGAGAACCCGGTATCAATTATATTTGTAATCGAATTTTTTACGAAAGCCGTTAGTTTTAATATTACAAAAATTAAATTAAATTTCAATATTTACTTTAGATCATTTTTCCGGGCGAGGCCGACGGTTTAGCTTCATATTTATTTATTATTGAATATATACTATGGTCGGCTAAATCAATTTCGTACTTTGACATAAGCGTTATAACCCAAGGACTAACTGCAGGTCATGGAATAGGCCAGCGGTCTGCTGCGCTATCAGAAGTCTGATGTCCAATCCATTAAGCCAGGGATCTCTCTTATGAAAGGACCCAGGGTTAGGGTTGGGACCGCAAGGACCGAAGAGCGGTCCAGTCGATACTACATTAGACCGCAGGAAGCGACCAGCGACTTCAGCGGTCCAGTACTGAAGATGGTATGAAGGCCATAGAATATAAGGACACGGTCATCACCATATAGATAGTATTTCCTTCATAACTCTTCAGTTTTCAATCTAAGTATTCAGTCTATAAACCTAAATAGCCTAACGGCTAGTGATTATTCTACAGCACGAATAAACATCTTCTTGATATTGTACCTTTGTTACCTCTGCTACCTTACTGATAACATAAATCCTCTGACACCTTCTATTTACTCACGGGTATTTAGTGTGATAATTACAATAAGCATATTAGAAACGTAAATGTTCTTTTTAACAGACTAGTCAACGACTTTCCATCATTATCTACCTTCAAAATCGGAGATATTTCGTACCTATTAATTCGGAGATTTACATTAAACCCGGTAACCATAGACTTTCCATTAATTTATATAAATTAATAAATGAGGATATATAATACTTAATCGAATTACGAAAAGGTAACGACGATTTATACTCTTTTAAACCATTTAATTTACTAGTTTATTATCACCATCTGTTTATAAGTAATACGTTGTCTACAAAAGTTGCTTAACGTTTATTAAAAATAAGGTTATATAAAATACACTTATATTATCTGAGTGGCAATCGTCAACATCAAAAGCCAGGAATTTATAAAATCGATATTACATATCCTGAGAACGCTTAGTATACGTTTTAGTAGTAATACAATATATAACCTTCAATTTGATAAATTTAAATAGTGGTTTTATAAAAACTCAGAAATACCAAAAATTGTTATAGTTAACCGGTAACTCGAATATGAAATCAATGGAAATATAGATTTATTCACCATTCAAAATGGTCAGGAGTTAAAGGAGACTTCATCGTAATATACGATAAGGTTTCGTATTGTTACATTACGTATATATTCGATATAACTGTCGAATATTTACGACTATCCCCTTTTAAGGATTATTCCGTTAAAAATCGAAACAAAACGTTTTCACCTATACAACTTATAATGAACTAGTTGTAGGTTTATTATAAATAATTATAATTAATAATTTACGATTCGGCAGTAATTAACAGTTATGATGATATAATATACTCTTTGGGTTGATATCTTAATCCGTAATTTATACTGAGTATTTTACCCTAACTGGAAAACGTTTAACGCACTCGGTAACCGTTAATAGAACAATTATATATAATGTGTCATTTTTTATACTCTAGTTTTATAATTTCGTAAAAACACCTTAACCGAGATTTATTTAACCGCTCAGTATTAATGAAGTCAGTGGATTTAACACTAGTTAAGTCCGAAATGGTATTATAACTTTTAATGCCTAGGTATCTTCCGACGTCGTTAAAGTCAGTGATATAAGCGCGAGCCGGACTCGAGGTAATTCCGTTACCGCCAACGTTTCGAGGTTTTCTGATTTCCCTTTTCGGCTTATATTATCGCGATTTGATAATCATACATTAGTTTTAATAAATTTATCTCTATATCCCACCGTAATATACGTTTCTAAAATATATAAATTTATTACTATTATACATGACATAGCTATGAAAATAGACTAAAAGCCTTACATGCGGCGTTTTTTAACCTGGAGCTTATTTTTTAATTTATGGGTTCATATATTAGAATTAACGCTTTAGACCGAGGGTTAGTAACGTCAATGATATTGGAAAAGAGAAATAACTTTAGCTTATTAAGCTTAATATTCCAATATGAAACGTGATATAAAAATACTTAAATTTTTGTAATCTGTTGAAATAGTAAACGGGGTATGAATACTACGTAATTGCGATAACCACGATTTTGAATAGTATATTACCGCGAAAACCTCTCTATTGTAAATAGTATAATGACTTTTCGTATTCGTTAATCGTACGAAATAATATATCAATGGTTTTAAGATATAATCTTTATCCCTTTATAATAGAAACACTTTCAAAGGTATTTCCTAATAATTAGTTTTCATTACTTTTAACCGATTGAAATCTTTATATATTGAAATAAGGGACGTAACTAATATATTTTTTGCCGATTCTTTTGAACTTAAATAATTTTCTTTTTCGTAAGTAAAACTTGGTAATTCGCTAAATAGGAGAAATTTCTGATAAAGTCTCGATAAAAGTTAATAAAACACAAAAACCGTCGAACTTTTTCATAATACGTGGAAAATTCCACTCGCAAATAACCCGAATGTTTTCGGTATCCACGCGGATACCTACGCTATCCATTATAGTGAAACCAAAGTATTTCAACTATTTAATTACGAAATTATACTTTTATAGGTTAAAAATTTACCCTATATCGTTCGTTCCAAAACATTACGAACTTTGGTTATATGATTCTATTTAATAACAAAAAAGAGATTAAGGTGTTGTTTACGTAAATAGTAACAAAATGATCAAATATATCCGTTATTATATAATTAATATTCTTTAAAAACGTCGATAACGCTTTCGTTAGCTTAAAAGGGGTAATTAATCACTTAAATAAACTGAAACGTATACGAAAAGCCGCTAACCTTTCCTGACTAAGTGTAATTTGGATACAGTAAAAGGTTATTCGAATATTCAACTTCGTAAGTTACGTAAATTTCGATAATACGCATAGGGTTTCCTTAATAAAAAGTAAAGGAAAACGATTTCATTTGGTAATTTTATTTAAAGCCTGGTAGTCGATATAGAACTGTTATTACTCCCTCGACTTAAAAATTTGTAATACAGACACCACGCTAAATGAAAAATTCGCGTAAATTTAACCCTTATTCATTAACTTTACAGCTTAACGCCGAAATTCAAGGAGTTAATCCCGTAATGCTAAGTATAACGGTCTTTATAATTTATTCGGTAAAGATTTATCCTCATTTGGTTCAATATAAATATAGTAATTCAACTTTTTACTATACGAAAATAAGGTTATTATCTTTTCTATTGGAATAGAAGTATTTGCAGTAAAGTAGATCAACTTTACTGTAAGTAAAGTTGACTATATTGACTGCAAGTCGAGTTTATTGTTTTTCGCGGGCCTACTATAATTGACTGCAAGTCAAGTACAGTATGTATCCACTTCACATTAAGGCATAGGACAAGCAATTGACCATACAAATTACTGTGTAGACCGGCTAGCGGTCAGCCAAACTTAGAACAATATATCTACTACCTGACTATTGCAATACTACTGTAACTTGGACCAATCTAATCGATAACGTTGTAACGTCTCAAGCTCTATTAATACTGGTTAGTGCTTATAAAGTTGAGAACAGATAAGCTAAGTAAAAGAAGAAGCTACTTTCCGGTTACGCTTTATGTTAAACAACGTCTAGGGTAAAGAAAAGATTTTTACGAAAAGCTTTTACGAATTGCGCTGGTTTTTATGGAAGTAAGTAAAAAAGACTTTTCAAATGCGTCGGTTTTCATGATAGTTAAAAGGTAGTGACTGTATTGTTATCGAAAAACAATAAAAAATATTTCATAAGAATTATTTTTAAAACCGTTAAAATTAACTATCAAAAGTCTTAAAGTTCAACAAGTTGGTAAACGGATAAGTTAGTATTATTACGAGTATCATTATCATAAGATAAACGACTAATTCACACAGCTAAATAATAATAATAAGTAACTTTCTTCCTTTATTAATAATAACAAACGACCTTCGACCTTACCCTATACGCTTAATCTTTACCATTACCTTACTTTTTGCATTTTCCCCTAAGCCGAATTAACTATTAAGTTCGCTGCTTTAAGTGAAAACATCAAAAATCGTTAATACATGCTAAGAAAGCTACGTTACGCGACTTGATGTCAAGTTGCCAGGTTTTTACGCGACTTTACACCAAAACACTAAACTCCTACACCCAAAGATTACCATATCCCTTTCCCTACACGCTTTATACGTCCTACACAAGTTATAAAATTAAGATTCCTATTACAAATGCTTATTTTTAGGTTATCATCAATCCCGTTTTTTTTTAAAAAAAAATTAGAAACCTGAAAATAGATTTTGTTAACTACTACAATAAATAACTCTACATTACGAATATTAACGAGACTTTGATTCAAGCTTACCTTATTAATTGAGTTTTTTAATACATTCCCAACGTAAACTACGGCGAGGACTACAATGGTAACACCTGTATTTTTCAAAATTTCCGTAATTTTTTTAACTACTAGACGCTTGACATATGAAAGATAATCTAGCGGACGATTAGAACCCAGTTTAAAAAAGAAGTTACCCGCTGTAACATCTATATCACAGAAAAAACACCACTGAAATTATCCGAAACCTTTTTTAAATTAGCTCCACGCCAAAAGATCCCCCCTAAAACTCTAATTCTTAAGATCTTTGAGGGAAAAAAAGGCGTTCAAAAACTCTAACCCCTTTTTACACGTTTTAAAAGACCTCCCCTTTACTTTTAACTAAGTTATGCCTCTTTATGCGCTGAAAATAAGGAATCTGTTAACTTGTTCGGTAGTCTAGCACTTTTACACAGAAGCGTGGAGTACGTTCTAAACAGTGATAGAGAACGCAAAGTAGCGGCCGCCAATGCAGCTGAAAGGATTGATAGTAGCGCTTTACACTAGTCAATGAAGCAATATTGTTAAGCTTTTCAAAACTATCAAGCCCCTTTTGCCCCCTAACACATTAATTTTAATCTTTATCACCTTTAAAAACCTTTCTACAACATGTTTATCTATACACTTAAACTCATTACAAGTCATATTATAGGACTTTACCCCTCGGGTTAAACGACTAGTAATTACCCTCAATACTATATCTCAGCAATTCTAAGACTTAAACTACTAGGAAGAACCACTAATAAGGATTGTGATAATTATCGCTACTTATTCCTAATACCTGTCAAAATAATGAATATTAATTACAATCTTTTCACAGAGTTCGCCAAGAAATAAAACGATGTAAAAAGTATAAAAGGAAGCTTTAAAACATTTTTGATACGAAGATAATACCCTTTTTAAACATTTGTAAGTAGATAGATGTTCTCCCTTTTAGTTTTTACTTACTATTTTCCGAAATCCTTATAAGGCACGTTAATGATTATTACCTGACTTTTCTAATACGAATCAAGTATATTTTTCCAATTTTACGATAACGTAAAAAGCTACTTCAAATACAATATCTATCTTACCTGATAATATATAAATTAGGCTATAACACGGGAGACCATGATAATGACAAAGAAAAAAAGAGAAGAAAACACTAATAAATATGCTTAACCAGATACTTAACAAATTAATATTATGTCAGTAGGTAATAAGAAAAGCTTACGTTAACGAAGCTATACTTTGTAAACAGGTACAAGCAGCCATTACAGGCGTTAAAAAGTTTGAATACGCCTTATAAAGCCAAAATACCACTTGCGAAGTCTTTTTTTAGCTAGTTAAGTTTCTCACTTACAATCGTAATAAAGTGTATACTAATCTTGCTTAATATATGCCCCCAAGTTGACAACTTCCTTAACGTGAATGAAAAAGACCTAACGGTAGTTAATTATGTTGACCGCAAATATGGTAACGGGATATTTTAATGCCTAAAGTTTAGCCTATCAACTATAAACTAAAAGCAATAGCTACTTTAGCGCTAATAGTGCCATGATTTAAAAGGATTTCTTAACTATGAATATTATGATCGTAATAATGATAAAAGATATTAAATCTATGATAAGTCTAGCTATTGGTTAACTCGACACTCCCCCGCCAAGCGAAATCATAAAAAAGTAATATACTACATTTAGTATATTACCACTTTCAAATAGTATAACTTGGATTTAATCGTAGACTTCGAAAGCAAAGAGCTAATTAACGACGATGATTCCCTTAAACAAATTAAGTGATATAAATATACAGTTCCTAACACAGAGTAATAAATAGCCGACTACACCTTCCTATACCGTCTAAGTGGTAAAAACCCTTATCTTTACTCTAATTAAACCCTTAATTCCTTGTATACCCTTAACTTTTACGATCGTTGTGAACTATACGTTCCAAGGTATTATACCAGATATATAGGCAACAAGGTACTTCATAAGAGGCTATTTGAAATACGTGATATTTCGAAGGGAAAATACTACGGTTTCTTGGATTAGTCGTTACAATACTAGTAAGGCTAAAGTTGACTTTAAACTAAGCGAATAATTATCGTTACAAGGGATAACGGTAATTCAAACTGTTATTAAATCGATTACATTCTATATCCTTAAATTCCTTACCCTTTTTCTTTATTACTTGATAATATAAAAACTCTTAGCATTAAAGTTAACGTTAACAACGACGAGCTGGTTAAAAACGACTAAAAGTTTCCCTGCGTTTTCAATTAGGGATATGTAAAGTTTTATCTTTAAGGCCTTAAAGCAATGATGTTAATCCTAACGGAGTCAGAAATACATTAATTGTACCGGCGATGTAACTACACTACCGTTAATAGGTTATACGAAGTCCTGAAGTCCCCAAGGCTTCAATATATGGAATAATTTACCCTAAAGATTATCGAAAAGCTTTATCACTACTGTTAAACATATACGTAAGCTCCTCCGTAAATTTAAGTTTACATTTAAAGATGATAAGAACTTTAATTACGAGGTTTTTATTGATGTATTTTATTTAAATAATACATATATTTTTTATATCGTTAACTTTACAATCTCTTTTTACGATGCCTAATTTTTAAAATGCCTTTCGGCAAAGGATACAAGGAAATCATTAAGAATGATGTGGATTAATACGTATTTCAGTCCACTTGATGTCGTTGTTTATGATTTAGGTACCAACTTTATGGCGGTGGAATTTTCGGAAACTGCTAACATAATGGGTATCTAATGTAAAAAGGTGCCTGTAAAGGTTCACTAAAGTATTTAAAAGGTTGCAAAGGTATATTCCCTACTTTGAGTAACGTATAATATCCTTATATTTGAAATTAAAAGCTTTATAGATCCGGAGGCACGACTTTAAATAGCGGTAAAGAGCCTAAACGATACTGTAGTCCCTAATAGCCTAGTACCAACGCTATTGGATTTTGAAACATACTTACGATTAACGAGTAAATCTCCGCTATTAAAAAGTACCCAAAAGTGAGCTTTAATCTACAGAAAAGCTTTGAAGAAATTACGGAAGGAATCGATACGCCGTTAGGTTAAAAATTCCTTCAACATTAAAAACAGCCTTTTCATAATCGACGTATTTACTTTTCTATTACAAAGTTAAATCTTAATATAGCGGAAACCGGGTAAATAGTAAGGCCTATATAAAACCTTAAATATCGCCAACTCTAAAGTAATTGATAAAACTATTAATGGTTTTGTATCTTTTTATATTACCTAGATTAAACCCTATATGATGATTACTAACGATGAAAATCTTTAAGATAAATGACTAAGTTAATACGAGCCTCCTCTATCCGCTATTGACAAACCGATGAAAGGCTGCCGGCGCGGACGACGCCCCAAAAATATTAAAAAGGCGGAATATACACCGGGTCGTATTTATAATACTATTTTGGTAAACGAAACAAAACGATGAAAATTTGGCAATGAAGATCCGAACATAAGGCATTATTAAGATTTCCAGCAAACCTTTTAGGAAAATCGATAAGATATAAACCCACGACTTACTAATTCGAGGAGTTGTATAATTTATACTGAAGGTCAATTTTAACCTTAAAAACTCAAATATCACGATCCTTAAGTCGAGTATTATTTACGAAGTTGAAGGTAAAACCGCGGAGCAGCCGTACGAAAAAGTAACGTTTAATCGCTAAGGAATATGGCGATGAAGGCAAAACCTAAATCCTTATGTAATCGTTAAAGATTAAAAATATTAATGAATGATTATTACTAGCTTTGGCAGAAAATTTACTAATTGAAATAAAAGGTAAATTCACGATGACTAGCCAAAATATAACGTAAGTCTATATGTAATCGGTAACAGATTTATAACAGATCGTATTGCTAAAATTAATATAGGAATTACGGTTTATCTATCCTTGAGGAACGGTAATACAATATATTAAGACTTTATAAGGATTGGTTAAAGCAAGCGTCTACTAATTCTTAACTTATCAGTCGAATTTTAAATTGGAATTAGTTATAAATTCTTTAATATACGACCCGTATTTACTGGTAACGTAAAAGAAGGACTTCGGCTCAATGGGTATATAAACTAATGATATCCTATTCGTTAGAATGGCTGGATTTGTAACATTGGAATAGAAGGCAATTGAAGCTTTAGGTTTTAAAATTATAAGCTGATAACATCATTAGCGAAAGGTAATCAACTCAATTTTAACGGATTGTTAATCCGTATACTTGGTATCGATACTAGCATTAGTTTTTTTTCAAAAGAGTCAGGGTACGAATTTGGCTACAATCGATAATATTAACGTGGCTAAGGCCTAACGGTACCTAAAATAACGTACTCGTGGTAGCTATATTACCACCTTATGCCAACCGAAGGCTTTTTACGACCTTTTCATCGCGGCGAAAATATGAAATATAATAATTAACGATTTGAACGGGCTAAATGAGAGGATTGAGTGACAGATATGGAACTAAAACCGATCACTTAATATAGTCATAATAGACTTGTTGAAAGCTAAGTTAATAATTTTACAGACGAATATTTCATAAATAATACCAACTCATCTTTATCAATTAGCTTCTCAATAATTCTTATTCATCAATATAGACGAAAAGAATCAGTTTAATATTATAAGTAACCTAATTTACCAAACCTTTATTAAATATAAAAGGATTATATGAAATGTGTTAACTTTAGAGGTTTACGACATAATGGAAGCCTTTGATATAAGAATGACACTATAGGAAACCCTTAACGTTATTACCAGTTAAGTAAAGATTCCTCTTATCTTAGTGGTAATTTATACCAACTCGAAAACCCTATTTAAATGCCTTTTGAAACTCGGAACCACTAGTGAAAAACACCTGATAATGGACATATTGATACTTCGCGAAGCCGATGAAATGAAGGAGATTAAAAAGTTTCCAACAATCAACGGTAAAGACAATCCTACAAATTCCATAACAAAGTTATCACTAAACAAGACCCTTAAAATATTTGTGAATAACAATAAGCTAACTATATATATCGAGAGCTACGTTAATAGGCTGCCCAGAAAGCCAAAATCACGTAACGGCGGTTAGAAATATGCTGGCAAACTAGAGGACTATGAGGGAATTGAAGATATTAACTTATTTGATTAGCACGGCTGAAGTAGGAAACTTTAAGGGTTTGTGGCGGAAAAACTTTTTATGGGAGTTGATAAGAGCGGAACTCGTAGCCGTAGGGTAATTGATGGCAATTGAGGTTTTTTTATATGCAATTGAGTGTCATTCGATGCGGAGGTTCATTAAAATTAATAGAGATCTAACTAGTTAACGAGGTCGTAGTTTAGCACTTACTGGAAAATATTGGTTAACTACACTAACGCGGACATACAAACTAAAAAGCCGTTAGTGTTAGAATAGTAATATTTGCAGTACAATAGGTCAACTTTACTGCAAGTAAAGTTAGCTATACTAATTACAAATTGAGTATATCATTTTATGCGAGCTAATTATAATTAACTACAAGTCAAGTTCATTATAGCCCTACTTTACACTAGGTCACAAGCTAAGAAATTGGCCATACAAATTACTGTGCAGACCGGTTAACAGTCTGCCAAATCTAAAACAATACATTCACCACCTCAATACTGCAATAATACTGTTACTTCGACCAATCGAATCCATGAAATTGCAATATCTAAAGCCCTACCAACATTTTCCTTATTAAATAAATCGTGGAACTTTACTAAGTCGTTTAAAAAACGTAATTTTTCCTTTTCCTTTTATACAATAGTTGGTGCCGTCAATTGTAAAATTTTCGTCATTTCCTCTCAACTTATAATAAAAATGAACTATAATGAATCCCCTGTATATTATACCGACTGTTAAAATCAGATTCCTAAATTGATAAAAACTAACTTTATAATACCCCAAAAATTTACTAATATAAAACGTATTATTATTATATCGATAACTAATTTTCCTTGATTATAAATAATTAAACGACTACCACTAATGTTTAAAGTTACCTATTAATATTGTATATACAAGATATATAAAATTATATCGTACGTTATTCCGGGAATAATATATTTCAATATCGGATTCGATTATTGAATAATACTTACGCGAAACTTGGCTATTTAGGTAATAAATATATTCTTCTATGACCTAAATTTCGAAAATATCAATACCAAACATACTTCATCTGTTACTATTATACCAAACCCTTGTTCATGATATAATAAAAATTACAATTAAAATCAACTTAAGCGTTTAAAAGGTAAATATTATTAAAAATTACAAGGATAAGAAATAAATCCTAGCTTATACGTATTCTAATTAAATTAAGCTCCTTTTCATTCGATCTCACAACTACGATATTAAGATTATGTAACTCCTAAATAAAATTACATTCAAAAGTTTGACTTTCATCGTTGCCTATAATAAAAAACCTTTATTTACCTTTTTCATTTAGACCAAATACACCTATATCGAAGGAAACGCCAGACGAAATCTATAATTACGTTAGTAGTGGTTCATCAAGTTACAACGTAGGCAACACACTATAATCTATTTAGCCGGGTGTTTTTTCGCCGTTATCCATGTTATCTAGCGTTTTAAGTTTTAGGAATATACCGAATAGGTTAATTAAAATAACTGATCGTAATTATCAAGGCTCTTGAACAAAAAATACCTAAAATATATAAGCCCCAATTATAATTATATCATTATCCGGTCGTTATATATATATAGTTCCTAGTAGTCATTGATCAAAACGTCGTTTTAGGTTAAAAAATTCCAACTCGTTTACAAGTTCGCAATATTTAGCTAAAGCTGTAATATAGTCGATATAGTCAACATTTATCGTAATAAATTTGTTTTAAATACGTGGGGATATACGAAAACATAAGTAATTACACTTCATGGTCGAGGGTTAGTTTAAACCGTGCGTTCAAACCAGTAATATTTCAAACCTAATAGCGAACAGTACCTATAGATTTTTATCATTTATAAGTAATTCCTTTAATTAGACTAAAGCCTTATCCGAGCGATAAAGGTCGCCTAAAACAGCCTCAATATAGTCGAAAAACTTATTCGTATCGTATATTCTCTTGTACTCGCCGGCCTCGTAATATACTATAACAACCTACTTCATAGCTGGAATATAATAATCCCATACGGCTAGGAACGAATACCGACCTTTTCCGATTCACATTTTATTCGCTTTTAATATAAATTTTATTATTCAACTCGTCGCCACCTACATAAAGAAAAATTCATTGAATTACAGTTTACTATATCGTTTCCAGCTACCCCCAAATATTAGAAAACTAGTACGAATAGCCGCTAAGTGTCATAGGCTAGTGCTTGGCTAGTATTCATCAGGGATCCAACCCTGGTAGTTGTTTACGTTTTTACAGTGCTCTGGAGCAACTCAGAAGCTGCATGGGAACATGTTTCAACACGTTACGTGACCGTGTTATACTATCTTCTCAAGCTCCACTACAGCTCCTTAGTAAGGGTTTCTCTTTTCTTTTTTATCAAGGTTTGTAAACAGAATCCGACCACCTTAAGCGATAATTTTAGTATTATTTCCTTTACATATAAACCTCGATTACTTTTCCAACGGTATTTTAGCTATTCGTTAACGGCTATAGCTTAGGGCTATATTATTATCCTTCCACCCTTCAAATCTGGACCTTTAAGCTTTGAAGCAATTACTCGATATACACGTTAAGGAATAGCTTTGAAATGCCTCAGCATATTAATACGATTACCTTAAGGTTTAATACGAATGTTTTACTAACGTCTTATATATGAAACTTATCGAACAAAATTAAGCCGTTTATGAATATATTTTACACTTAAAATAACGAAATAACGTCGCATTGAACGCGTTAACGAACACAATCTGATAACTTAAAATTACCGGCACGCTTACGTTTTTAGGATAATACCCTTTTTAGGAGGTTTCCCCTATATAAGTCTTAAACAACATAATTTCCACACCGCTCCTGACTAGGGACCGCATCAACTCTTCAAACAACGAAAAATCGAATTACTTTAACTTTAATTACGATATCAAATATTTACTTAACAAACCTTAAAGACTTAAAAATAAGATATTCAGTTAACTGTTTAAACTTTCAGGTATTAAATTACGACTTTCAATATAAACAGTTACAATACTACATAAGTTACTTATAAACCAAAAGTTTATCAGTGTTAAAAAATACGTTTACTTTATTTTTCAGTAATTGAAAGGCCATATAAAAACGGTTATGAAAAGTCATTACGTCCGCGAAAACGACTATGGTATGAACAACTTTAACTCCTCTATAACTATATTTCGCGTTAATGATTACGATCTCAACAGGACGAAAATTATTATCGTTTGGCTTACAAATATAAAGTAAGGAGTTGGTGAACGATTTCACGTTTTTTTAACGTTTGAGAAATCTTACTCGCGAAAGTTAGTAAAATAGCCTGGAAATCCGCCGTTAAATTCTTATTTCAAAGGGAGTTATTAACTACATATTCACAAATACGTTATTCCCTTTTAACATACGTGCGGATTATAACGAGTGGGTTATTCGCGTTTATCTTATCGATAAACGACTTTACAACCTCCGTATTTCTTACAATGATATTAATATAACTATTGGAAGTGTTTTGTGTAGTGGGGAAAGTAATAGCGATATACCCGTTCATGATAATTAAAGCGACGTTATTATAACTGGCATAAATTCCTTTCGAATTGTTTCCAAATGACCCGCTGTTTAAGTTAACCATTTAAAACTTTGTCGTTGTAAAAATTTTAGGTTATGTTTATAGTACGGCGAGGACGGTTATTATATCCGTACCTATCCATTGAATCCTACGTAGCATCTAAACGAATTTAACGCTAAATATATTATAAGAATTTACCTTATTTCGGCCGAAAATCTTATTAACTTTTATGAGAGAAAAGCGTAACTTTTATATATAGTCGCATATAAGAGTTGGTAAAACTTTAATTCGATCCGGTAATTTTGTCCTAACTCTTGAATAACTTTCCGTTTATAATAAATTCACTTTGTAATTTCATTCATTCCATTTATATGTTAGTTAAAATAGGTTATAAATATTATAACCTTACGAGTAAACAGCTAATTTACCATTTAAGGTTATCGTTTATTTATATTTTACTACAATAATTCGGTAAAGTTATGTATTCTATACCCGTTTTCTCCCAATAATTTATTTATTTTATGATTTGTTGAAGTATTGATTTTAATAAATACCATTACCCGATATAAGTTTATATCGTCTATTTTTTATAATGCAATATTATTTTTGAAAAATCTTAAATAAAATACCAATGAATTACCTTTATCGCTCCAGAATATATATTACTTTTAGAATAAGCGGGTTATCATCGCGTTTGGAAATGTGTGTTTATACCTATACAAAAAAACGTTAAACAGGGTCGGTACCGCTACATTTTACGTTATTTTACGAAAGGGTCGTAAGGATTAAACCGTTACTATACGATTCGCTACCGTTTTCCTAGAAAATATTAATAAAGTACACTCCCTAAAATCACACGTTGTTATTATTAATAAACTCCTCGACGCTTTTAAGGAATTTCCCCCCTTATTCAATAAAACCTTTAATGATAAGCTTCCTTCTTACTGTTTGAAAGTAAATTATAAAATCTTTTTTCGTACCAATAACTACAGTTATCTTAAAAAATTTCGTAAAGCCCGTTATATGGTATGTCGAGTAAAAAAACTCTTTGTATTACGAAAAACGTTAACCGAATTACTCGATTAAGGTTATATTCGAACGAATTATCTTCAATGGGTACTTTCGTAATTTTTGTTAATAAACTCGAAGGTAACTTACGTTTTTATATCGATCACCGTTAACTTAACTTTATTATAAAAGTTAACCATTATCCGTTTCTACTTATCAAAGAAACACATAAAAACATTTCATATGTTAATTGGTTTAAAAAGTTTAATATTAGAGTTATTTTTCACAAGCTTTATATTAAAGAGAAAAATAAGTGGGAAACCGTATTCCATATACGTTTCGGACTTTTTAAATATTTCATTATCTTCTTAGGCCTTTTAATTTGTTAGCCATATTTCAACGGTATATTGATAATTTTTACGCTCTTTCCCTAATATTTTCTACTTCGCTTACCTCGATAATATTCTCGTTCATTCGAACGGTACCTTCTATAATTATAAAGTTAAAGTTAAATAAACACATAATGTTTTAAACGCCTCAAAACTCAACTTCGATGTATCTAAGTACAAGTTCGGCATTTAAAAAACCAAATACCTGGGATTAGTTAGTGAAATCAATATCAACGTCTATATAAAACTAGAAAAGTTACGCGCTATTCGGTCATTAGTAATTCCTACGATAGTTTTAAATATACAGAGTTTACTTAAATTCATTCTCTTTGTCTGGCATTTCAATCGCAGTTATTTAACTATTATGAGGCCATTATTTTGATGAAAACATAAAGGCACTCTTTTTCGTTAAGGACCCCAAAAAAAGCCATTTTCTAACGGTTTAAGCTTAAAGTTCTTTTCAAATCTATATTTTCCTAATAAAACACCGACCGTAATATCTTTTCAAAAGCCGACTATTTTAATCGGACTTTAAACTGTTACTTTCTTTAACACGACGACTATAGTAAATAACATCTAATAACGTATTACTTTTATCGTTTATCAGCCGCTGAATATGACTACGAAATCTACGACAAAAAGCTACTTAAAATCATAAACTACCTAAAAGTATAAAAAGTGGAGCTCTAAAGTACGGCACGCCCGTTTACGATTTTAATAGATTATAAGATATTGGAATACTTTATAATTATATAACGGCTTTTTAAACAACAGGTGCGTTAATTCAAACGCCTCTTATAATTTCATTTTAGATTGGTTTATAATAAGGCAGTGAATTATGCACAGCTTAATACGTTATTACGGCGAAATTAAGATACCTTAAAAGGCCTTTTTTGACTTACGTCTCTTAATCCAAAAATTCCAATTGTTAAGCTTCGAATAAGCCAATTTAAAGCCGTTTACACGTACATATATTTCCCGGTCAACCATTTCCATCTAATTCATCTTAAAGGGTCGCGAACTTTTTACTAATATTAATTTTCAAAGTTATTAGAATGTCGTTATTATATGCGATAACTTACCCCTTACTAGCGTGTATAATTCGTATAAGAAATCGATATTTTTCTACGAATATTCGTACCGACGACGACTAAGTATTCAATTTTTTAATCTCGGAATATTAAATAAACGATAATAAGGTTTTACGGCTTCACAACTGTATTTGGGTACCTATTTACAATTCGTTTACTACCGTGTTAATTTAAACTACATATGATTTACTTTTTACTATCTATCTTAGCCGCGACATTATTATTACTATCCTTTTAAAAACGTACTTTTATCTCAGCTTATATCGCATAGTCCGTCGTTTTTACCGTAATTACGATGTTTGTAAGAGTACGACTTATTAGAAATACCGTAGGAAGAGACTTTTCCAACCTTTTCCTGTTTTCAAACAGTTTTAAAGTAAACCTTTTATCGATTTCATAATTCACCTGTTTTAAAACCATATCGGCAACATATATTACCTTATAGTTATGATAATCCGTTTAAATAAGTCGGTTACCTGTAACTTTATAACTACTATGAATGCCAAAGTTACAGAAAGAGGTTTTTAAACTATTATTGGCGATTTTATGGATTTACTTATACGATCGTAAGTAACCGAAAATATAATTGAACTATTTGATTTTGATAGCGTTTTTATAACTTAACGGGGTAAAATAACGCCTGAATACTGTTTTTAACCCTAAACTGACGGTATAATCGAACTTACCAATTAAAAGGTCTTGACGTATTTATGTTTTATTATTATTCATATTTCACTTAACCAAAGACATTTATTACTTGGTCATTAATTAGTATTAAATAACAAGAATACAACTACTATTGGTATTAGATTATTTTTATGATATACGGCTATTATATCGATTTTGTTCAACCAGTATAACGTTTTTTATCTTAATTATGATATTATGCACACGAGTCAAAGATTTCGTGCAATGTATCCGCAATGTAACGAAATTTATATAGGGTGTAATAAAATCTACGTAATAACCTATAGAAGAAGCCGTTAATAAACGACGTTACTCTTCGAAATGGTTTTAAATAGGCGCCGACGTTTAATTCTTTTTTGTAAAAAATATAAACCGGATACATTTTTTTGAAAGTTAAGTTAGCTTTATGATAAATACCGTATAATACGTATAATCAAATTTTATATTATCAAATTTTATGTTCTGAAAAGTAGCTACTTTCGATTTTATGTCAATTAATTTATTCGATCTGCTTTGGAAACGTTTTCAAGCTAATCAACTCGTGTCTTTGAACCGAAAACTATTAACTTTATCAGCGATAATAGCAAAACAAAATCGGAATACTACGTTGAAGATATTTTATAAATTATTAATGAAACTTAAACCGGCTGTATCTAGTTAAACAACTCGTCGAAACGGCAGATCTTAGTTAAGTAAATAGGTTATATATGCCTTACGTAAAAGCTATTTTTAAACCTATTCAATATCGTAGCATTTGACTTTTTTGAATCACGTTATGAATTCGCCGAATATAACAACGTGTCTTTACGTTTAGCCCATAAATGAATCTAACGCTTTATACTTTACGTTATGGAATGAAACAATGTGGAAGCCGTTATTTTGTAGGCACTTGGTATAAACGTAATATGATATTAATGAAAACCAAATTACGGTAAATTACTTGAATATATCCTTAAAGCCTTCATCCTTATCTTTGTCTAGAAATTTCTTACTCATTTAGATTAACTTATCTAATTTTAAGTTAATATGGCTTAAACTTTCGTTAATACGTTTGAAAAATTCGATAAGTCTTTTCATCGCCTTTAACTATGTTTTTCACCCGCTTAATGGCTATATTTTTCACGCTTTCTCTTTGATACAAAAAATTACTTTAAAACCACGCTTTTCGTTAAGGAGTTATACTACTTGCAGGTCACCAGAGCGTATAGAGGAGGTAGGTATAAAATCCGCCTCATCTTCAATATATACCTTTCTTTACGTAATACGCTAAACTCCCATTATCTTTTTTACGGCGACAACCTATGTTTATTCGCTTTCTTTCCATTTGTTAGCACTTAGGGAGCGACTCATGAACACCTTGACTTACCCTGGTTTTAAGCTTTGAACGCCAAATAGGCTTTATATAGTTCTTTTACAAACTCGTTTATATGGGGATTCAGGTCTAAAAGTATATACGAATAACCTGAATTATGGCCTATAATATCGATAAAATAAAAACTATATCGGGTACTATGATTTAACCGCTCGTTGGCAACTTCTTTACAATTATACAGATATAATTTAACTTTTGTCTCCTAATAGAATTGTTGCAAATCGTATACTATAATATATACGTATTCGAAATACGTTTATTTGCGGGTATTACAAGAGTATATATTTATATCTTGTAGATCCTAGATTTATACACTCGTTAGTATAGATCCAATAGCTTCTAAAAAAGGTTAACGTACGTTTTTAATGGCTTTAATAACGATTTCAGCTAATTGAAAATCTATTTAATAACGGGGAAAACGCAAAAATATATATAAAAACCTATTCAATCAAAACCCAACGTTAAGCCGTATTTTAATACTAATAATGGGTTATCAAAGAAAGATTTTGTAATTTTATAGAAAGGCGTTTACGGCATTATTTATAGGAGGGGAAAAGGTGTTCGAGCACCTTTTATATAATGTAAATTTGTTCGGCCTAACACCTTCCACATGAAACTACAACATTTTTAATAGCTTTGGAACAGCCGTTTCGAGCCTACTACCCCGAGTACCTTCCTTATATCGTATACCGCTACGTAGGAAGAAAAGAAGGGTCTTTGAGATATTTTAAACGTGTCTTTCACTTTTAAACAACTATTTCATCTCCTCTATAACCTAACCGGTTTCGTGATTTAGTGGTTACAATACCTGATTTTTATAGTAAGGGTCTTGGGTTCGATCCCCGGCGTAATCCTTTAACATGACCATAACAAATATAGTTTTATTTAGTGGAAAGAAAAATTAATAAATGGGGGGATACTAGAGGGTAATATCTCTGGCTAATGCCTGAATATTATGTACCAACGATCTAGCCCGGGTAGTTATTCACGTTTTTACGGTGCTTTGGAGCAACTCTAAAGCCGTATAGAAACATGCTACTACACGTTAAGTGACTAGATTGCACTATCTTTTTAAACTCCGCAACAGTTCCTCAGCAGAGGTTTCTCCTTTCTTCTTCATAGAGGTTTATAGACAGAATCCGACCACCTTGAACGATAGCTCTAACTTCAATCCTTTTACACTAAGTTGGCTTCGAGTTATTAAATTTTAATAACGACTTGAACGAAGTCATACGTAAAGCTAAATACAAAAGTCGATTAATCTATCTATTATATTTGCTCCAAAATAAACGCGATATAGCCCATAATATTTTAAAAACGAAATATATCGGCTGAAATTGTCTCTGAGGAAGCAAAAGGTATATTTATAAAAGTGTAAGACTAGGTATTCGAAGACAGTCCATTTTCCCCGATAAAATTGAAGTATAACGCAAAATAATCAATATTTACCATCGATTCATTTATTATAAGTAATATTCCTTCAGAAAGATGCAAGTAAACCTTAATAATATATTATAATCCGACCTACAATGGTAAATCAAGTAGGTATTAATTAGGGTTTACTATTAAGGTATAGACAGAAAACTAAAAGAGGTTACAGTGGTTCTTCATACAAGACTTATAGGTATGGTCCGTACATAGCCCTTCAAGTACCCTCGCACGTATTGCTTGCGGACCACGCCCGGTCCAAGTACTGTATATCCCGTTACATACACAGTCACGTAACCTATAGACTAAATAGACAATAACCTGAATCCATAACTAAAGCGGTTAAAACGTTGTATCTACGCCTATATACTTATGTAGTTTCGAAAGTATTACCCATCCATAATAATTTTGCGTATCTTGAAACCTCTTTATGGGTTTATTGAGGCTGGAGTGTATTAGTATGATATTTATTAAAAGCATTATAAGAAACGGCTCAGAATAGCTAACTTGACCTTCAAACTATGCCTTTTGGTCTTAATATTATATCTTAAGGGGTTTACACTTATCAGTATGTAAACGGACGATATACTAAGGTTATATAATACGTCGTTTTACTTTGTGAAGGAGAAAAAGCTTTTGAAGGTCAGCCTAAAAGCGAAACCTGAAGTGTGCCTAGTGGAGGACCATATAATCGATGTTAACTACGTAATAATCACGTTTTGGAACAATATTATTGACCTTGTTCAAAAGGGGTAATTGGATAAAGTTACACTAGTTAACCTAATGATCACTAAACAAGCTGATAAATACAGATATTAATGTGCACGTAACGCTTGAGTCATATTAGTAGTATGATCTAATACGGAATTTAACTTTTAGGTCGCCATATAATATTAAATAAATTCCTCCGATGAAGTATGTAAAGCGTTCAATAAGTGTTTTACGTGGTAAATGAGTAATTAGAAGCGCTACTTGCGATTTGTACCGTTCAATATATATACGGCGAAGCTTTATGGTTTTATTAAGTGATTCTTTGTAAATAATACCGACTATAACTTGTAAATAAGATTCGTTTTTGCTTTTAGTAATGAAATACCAACTCAAAACGGATTCATTTTCATGTAAATGTTATTTATTGAAGCTCCATTTAATGGAAGCGGGTTATTTGAAGCGTTTTGGCCTCAGAAATTTATGGTATGGTTAAAGAATTCAACTTCGGAATCACTATTGCGATCACAATCCAGATAATTTTTAGACCTTAATTTAAAATCCCTCCTTTATATAGTTTACACTAACTATTTTCCCTTTTACAAATACCTTATTAAAATTAACACTGAAAACGAAAAGCGCTTTATAATCGATATTATTACTTTACGCGAATAGTACAAACGCTGTAAGATTAAGGAGATAGATTGAATTAACAGGAAGTAAAATCTAGTAAATATAATAACTAAGGGCGCTTCAAATAAGGTATTGAAAACGCTTTTATTAATAAAGATTTTCTCCGTTAACGTTCTTGGGAAGGTTTTACGACTTAAAACAAGTTAAAAAAATTGTATTACTTTTAACATTTTATCGTTGTTTAAATTTACGGTTCACAACGTTTTTAGCATCTTATATTTATTTTAATCTACCATTTTCACCGATCTCGAGATTTTATCGCTATTTCAATCTACCATTCGCAACGTTTTCAATATATTATCAATTTTATTTGTTACCAATCATTAAATTATAAAAAACATTAATCACCATACTTTTCGAATTTATTACTTATGTTACAATTTTTCAACCCCCATTTTATTACTACATAATTCATTGTAGTATAGCCGGATAGCCTGATAAACTGGCGTAAATATAAAAATGAGTAGTTAGTTGCTGTCGAATCGGGAGGGGGATGGAGGCGTTGCATCGTCGTTATCATCGTTGTCTTTGTTCTCTCCCTCCTCCTCCTTACCGTTTTCGCCGCCGCCGTTGTTACTAGTGCTACTGCTATTACCGCCATCGACGTCGCTACCGACGTCACCGGAGGAGGGGCCCCGCGCCTTGGACTACATACCTTTAGTCAAGGATGCGAAAAGATCTTAATTCTATTTACAATAACATGCGATAACGTCGTCGGACTTGCTTACGTAGTATATATGTAGACTCGTCTTCCAAGCAGTGATAGTGGTTTTCGTCTTTTTGAGCCGCCGGTTAACACCTATTAATAATTAATAAGAACTTATTTTGACTATAAAAAAAGATTAATTTTTAAAAGCGTTCCAATCAATATATTAAAATAATAGGTAATTATCTTTCGTAGTGAAAATTACGAACTAGAAGTAAAATGATCGTGAAGACGGCGGGCGTATAATAGGGCTTCGGTTTTCTGTTCTAAAACTACCGGAAAAGGGGCACATCCGCTGTTAATCCGTTTGTAGCAATGGTAATAGGCCGATGGACTCCCGTTTTAACAGTAATTGCTAATGAAATTATCCGCAGCCTCGGACACAATATACAACACCTAAGTCGTGTTTATTAGCGGCCTGGGAACGTAAACTCAGGTACTCTGTTTTAGCTTTTTACGCGTTAAAAAAGCCTCGCGGCGTACCTTGGCGAGCCGTAGCTAAAGGCGATGGATCAGGTTGGTCGTTTCTATTTCGTTTCTAAAGATATTAATATAATATAAGTTAAGGGGGAAATTAATAATATAAACCGCGTTATAGCTCGTTTAGATCATGTTTATAGAAGTGGGGGGTAGTTATTATGAGTAAAGGAGGTTTTAAACATAGTAAAAAGATAAGGTTAATAATCTTAGGAGCTCTCTGCTCCTCTTTTTAGGGGATTGGGGGAGGAAGAGAGAGGGAAAAGGAGGAAAGTGAGTGGGGGTATTATCGGCGGCAGTGGTAAAGGAGGAGTCAAAGATAAAAACGGGGATAGACAATATACTGCCCGAGGAGATAGGGTTAATGGTGGCGTTGGCGGCGACGTAGTAGGCGGAAGTAGTGGCAGCCTCTTTTCTCTTACATTACCACGCTAAACGGCGCTTGAAAAAGCGATTTTTACGTGTTATTCGTTTTTAAAAGCGGTTAAAATATGGCTTTCGTCAAGTTATTTACCTATAGAAGTGGTGCGAAGAATTAATTGAGATAGTGGTTTAGGTATGTATACGCTAATTAATTAATTGGGGGTTTACAGTGTAAAAGAAGACGTATGGTTAAAAAAAAGAAAAAGCGTTTTCCTAAATCAATAGCGATATATCTTTTTATGATAACCCCAAAATACGTAATGTCGATAATTACGCTATACCTTTATAATTATACCCTTATAAGTATTAATAACCATGTTGCTATTAACAACCATACTGTTATCAATTACATAAATGAATTGTGGCTTTATTATAATCACTACACTGGTTTAAACTGCTAATTCGAACCTTTACAATTTTATATCGTAATTACTATTGCGGTAAAAACTATTTATCTGATCCTTTACATTTTTCTATCGTAATTACTATCACTGCTAAAACTATTAATTGGAGCTTTCTACGAATTATACCATAAACTAAATTATGATTACTAAATTATGGATACAAAAATCTATTATTAAAATGTAGATATAATCCGTACTATAAACTAAACTATTACTATTGAATTACGGATACGAGCCGCGCTAAAGAAAGAAAAAATTGTTTGTGTAGATATTATTATATATTTTACTAGTTAGTATGCGACTACGTTGCAGGTTACATCCTTATAAAATCCATTGTAATGTGCCAATTTACAAGGTTTGTTCCTGCAAAGTATATAATAACGTGTTATTTCCTAAAATTTTCATTGAAAAAGTATACGATAAAGTGCTACTCCCCAAAAGGGAGATTAGCAAAGTGTATGGTAAAATGACACTGCCCAAGTAAAAGCTTATAGACTTTTACCTAGGGTGTTTATTCCCTGGATACCTCTTCTCCTTTTTAATCTTACTATATACTTTAATATACACTACCAGTCTTTATGATCACTCTTGAAACATACCTGGTATAATGAACCCTGCCGACAAAAACTATAATATAATAAAATGGACATGTAATATAAAATATTTTCAATATACAAGAAATTTAGTTAATACAACCCACTTACGTTTATTGTGGATGAATATATAAAAGAAAGATACCTAGGACGATTATGAAAATGAAAGATATTTGACGATGACGAATACTAACCCAGAATTATTAAAATTTATAATTAGACATTTTTGGATTCTGGTATGAAACCTGGGTTATATGAAAAGAAAAGAATGAAAAAGTTTGAGCAGTGAAATTAAAAGCCAAAGGATCTATTAAAACGTTTGTAAATCTTGTTAAAGAAAATATAGATATTAAAATGAAATCTGTTTTTGAAGGAAAGCGTTTTAGAAATTTTCTTTAGAATTAAATTAGAATAGTAAAATGACGTATATTGGTTTGATTCTAACATCGTACATTAAATCAAAGGCATTGTATTTATCAAACCATTAAAATCATGTTTCATTAATTAGGGCTACAGTGATAAAGAGAAAGAATGCATCCTTGTATAATTACAAAGAATCCGGACGATTTATTAATGACTAATCTGTTGGAATAGTAGTAATTTCAATATAGTAGGTCAAATTTACTTATAATAAAGTTGACTATATTAACTGTAAGTTGAGTGTACTATTTGTGTGCGTACTGTATTAGCTGAAAATCAAGTATAGTATGCGCCCACTTCACAATAGGATACGGACCAAGCAATTAGCTATACAAATTACTATTCAGACTGGTCAGTGGTCTACCAACCCTAGAACAATACATCTACCACTTGATCATTGCAATACTACTGTTACTTCAACCAATCGAATCGACAACGATATAACGTCTCAAGGCTGATTAAACGCAAAGCCTACGAACACTAATTAGTAATTAGTAGGTTAAGTATAAATAAGATAAGTAAAGAAAAAAAGCTACTTTCTAGTTACTTTTTGTAAAAGACTAAGGTAGAAGAAAGATTCTTACAAAGGGCCCCTACTATTACATTGGTTTTCACAGAAATAGGAAAAAAGACTTATAGGTTACGTTGGGTTTTACGGAAGCTTAGAGGTAACGACGGTATCGCTATCTAAAATACGAAGAAATATTCACTAAATATTTTTGAAAAGCGTTAAAATTGACTGCTAAAGGTCTTAAATCGACAAATTGGTAAACGGCTAAGTTATTATTACTACATGTGCTACTACTTCAAAAACAATTAGGTCTCACAGCTTACAACTTTCAACCTTCGACCTCTATCAACAACAAACAACCTCCTATCTTACCCTCAACACCAAGTTTTTTCCCCCCTCTACTTTACTCCTTTTTACTTCCTTACGCCACTTAAACTATTAAGATTGTTATACCAAGCGAAACCACCAAGTCGAGCCAAAAAAGCCATATCGCACGACTTCACGCTAAATCACTAAGTCCTCACGCTTCTAACCTCCAAGTTTCTCGCCCAGCAAGTTCTACACAAGTTAGATCTTCAAAATAACACCGAATTAAAAATACATAAAGATAATGAAAGCCCTCGTAACTATTTTCGCCAACGATTACAACGAATAGCTTTAAATTACGAATATTAACGAAACCTCAACTAAAGATTATTTAACCAATTACGTTAACTATTACATCCTTGATGCAGATCTTGGCAAAGAATACAGTTGTAGCGTTCGTGCCTTTTGAAACTTCCTTAAGTTTTTCAACTATTAGAAGATTGATATATGTAAGATAATTCAATGTATGGTTAAGGCCAAGTTAAAAAAAAGAGGTTACTCGTTGTAACATCTACATTCCAGAAAAAAAACCATTAAAGTTAGCAAAACCCCTTTTCCAATTGGTTTAAAGAAAAGAACCCCCTTAAAATTTCAATCCTTAAGACCCTTAAGGGAAAGGCAAAAGCGTTAATGATCTTTAACACTCCCATACAGATTTTAGGGAACCTCCCCTTAATCTCCAGTTTAGTTAAGATTTTTTACGCGCTAATGATACAAAACCTATTAATTTGCTCGGCGGCCTAACACCTTCATATTACAATGCGAAATAAGCTTTTAGCAGCGGCAAAGCATGTGAAACAATAGCCGCTAATGCGGTAAGATATATTAACGTCGTCGCCATCCAATAGTTAATTAAATAAAATCATCAAGTCTCTTAAAACTACTTTTATAGCTAAGTCTCTCATACCCCTTAACCTTTTCCCTAAAACCGCTAAGTTCCTTAAAAAGAAGCTTTCTACGGCAGATACGCGTATATGCACGAGCCTACTATAAGCCTTACTATAGAACTTTATCTTTCAAGCTAGACGACTAGTAATTACCCTTAATACCGCGATTTGGAGGCTTCAAAACTTAAATTAACAAGAAATGCTAATGACAACTGGGATGATTATCGTAACTTTTCTCCTAAACCTGTTCAAATAGTTAATATTAACTTCAAACTTTTCACGGATTTTGCCAAAATTTGAAATGATAGAAAGAAATACAAAGAAAAGCTTTAAAAACTCTTGAAAACAAAAATAATTCATTTTTTAAATATTTATAAGTAAATAAAAACCCCTTTATCAGGTTTTCATTTATTGTTTCCTGAAATTCTCTTAAATCATGCTAATAATTAATACTTAGCCTTTCTAACGCAGGTAAAAACCATCCGAAAAAATTACAACAGCATAAAAAGTTATTTCGAACACTATATTCACCTCGTATAATATCATACGGACTGAGCCACCACGAGGTAGATGACGGTAATGATAATAAAAAAGAAAACACTGATAGATATTTTAAATCAGATGTTTAACAAGCTAATATTGTGCTAATAATCAATATGGAAAGCCCACTTTAGAGAAGCTAAGCTCCACAAGCAGGTATGGATAGCTATTACTAGCTTTAATAAATTTATATACGTTTTATAACATCTAAATACTACTTGTAAAGACTTTTTCGGCTAATTGTGATCTTCGTTTGCAATCATAATGATACTCACTCCAAATTCGCTTGGTATATACCCTTAATTTAATAACTTTCATAAATAGTAAAAAAACCGCGAGCTAATATATTACGTCGATCCTAAATACGGGCGCCCTTATAACTAAAAATCTAATCCATTAGCTTCATATTAAAAGCCATCGCCATACTAACTCCAAGGAAGGTAAAACTCAAACAGACATGTTAATCGTAAAAATTATCGTTGTAATGTTCATAAAATTATTGGATTTATGAAAAGTTAGGCTATCAATTAACTTGTTATCCTCTGGCTAAACGCAATAACAAATGGGTAATATACTACATTTAGTACCCTATTACTTTCGGGAAAACCTAATCGAATCATATTATAAACTTAGAAAGTAAAGCAATTATCAACAGCAAAAATACCCTTAAACAAATTAAGTAACATAAAAATACTATTTTAATGCAACTTAGTAATTAGTCAACTATACCTGTTTATACTGTTTAAGTGGCAAAAACCCTTACTTTTAACTTATCCAAAACCCTAATGCCTAAAATTTCTTTAACCTTTACGATCATTACCCAGACTATATATTTCAAGGTATCATATTGGATACAGGAGCAAGAAGGTACCCAATAGGAGGCTATTCGTAATAAATAGTATTACGAAGGAAAAATACTATCATTATATATATTAATAACTAAAATGCTAGTAAGGTGAATGTTAGCTTCATTACAAACGAACAACTATCGTTACCAGGAAAAACAGTAATTTAAACTGTCATTAAGTAGATTAAATTTCACATTTTCAAATCCCCTACTTTTTTTTTCTTTTGCTTCAAGGATATTAAAACCTTCGACGTTAACATCGATGTTAACATTGATAAATTTGTTAAAAATGGCCAAAAGTTTCCCTTAATATTTATATAAAAGTATTCATAATTTTATTTTTAAATCCCAGAGGTAACGTTATTCAATCTGACGAAGTTAGAAATACGCCAATTTCATTATTGTTTTAAATATCTAATCGTCAATAAGTTATATGAAATTCTAAAGTCTATAGGATATAAGAATTTGAGATGTTTCATTCTAAAAACCATTGAAAATCTTTTCTATTCCTCTCAAAAGTATGTTTAAGCCCCCCAATTATTTAAGTTTATATTGAAAAACGATAGAGATTTCAATGACAAGATATTCGTTGACGTATTTTACTTAGATAACAAGCTTTTTCTTTACGTTATTAACCCCGCAATCTCTTTTTACAAAGTAAAGTTTCTAAAGTCTCTGTCGGTAAAAGATATATAGAAAACGTTAAAAATGTGTGGATTAATAAGTATTGAAGCCCAACTGATGTCGTCGTCTGCGATACCAGTACCGATTTTTCGGTAGCAGAGTTTCAGATAAATACCAAGATAATAGGAATCCAGTATAAATAGGTGCTTTAAAAGGCTTATTAGAGTATTAAAAAGGTTGAGAAAACACACGCGTTAATTCAACGAATGTATAATATCTTTACTCTAGAGATTAAAAGCTTCATAGATTAGAAAGTACGCCTTTAAATAGCGGTAAAGGGCTTAAACAAAACTGTAAGCCCTAATGGCCTGATACTAAGGCTACTGGTTTTTGGAGTATATCCACGCCTTACAAGTAAATCTCTGATATTAATAGGTATCTAAAAGAAATTCATAGCTTATGGAAAAGTACTTAAGAAACTATGGAAGAAATAAGTATGGCATTAAATTAATAATACGCTTAATATGAAAAACGGCCTTACAATAATTGATGTGCTTATTTTGCTGTTACAAAGTAAAGTTCTCGTATAACGAGAGCCAGGAAAATGAGATATCCCATACAAAACTTTCAACATCGTCAACCTTAAATTAGTTTTTAAAATTACTAGAACCTTACAACGTTTTGTATTATGCAGGATAAACCCTACATTAAGACAAATAACGATTACGATAAAACCCTTTCAATTGAACTAATAATTTAATAGAATCTTCCTACACTCATTATTAACAAATAAATAAAACGTTGATAACATAGAAAATAATTAAAAAGGAAAAACTTTAAAGACGAAAGATATATATCAGACCATATGTACAATATTACGTGGGTAAATAGGGGAAAAAAGACGATGAAAACTTGGTATTAAAGCTACATATATGAGGTATTGTTAAAACCTTTAGCAAATGTTTTGAGGAAAGTTATAGGATCGAAATTAACGGCCTTTTAATTCGAAAAGTTATACAATTCTTACCTAAATCCAACATTAACCTCTACAAACTAAATATCACGATCTTAAGGTTAAAAATTATACACGAGGTTAAAGGTAAAACCATAGGGTGGTCGTACGAAAAGTTGCGCATAATTGCTTAAGGATACAGTAATGAAAATCAAGACTAAATCCTTACATAATTGCTAACGATTAAAAAAATCAGCTAACGCTTAATAAGCATTTCAATAGCAAGTCTGTTAGCCAAAATTAAAGTGAAGTTTACCCTTAATATCCGTAATATAACGCAAACGAACACGCAATCAATAACTAATTTACAGCGGATTATGCGTTTCACGTACCCTCCAAAGACAGTAATAGAATATATTAAGCTATTATACAGCCTGGCTAAAATAAAAGATTATTATTTTGTTAACCTCTCAGTCGCACTTTAAATCAGAGTTAGGTTTAAAGTCTTCAACATACGATTCGTATTTATTAGTAACATAAGAAAAAAACTTCGGATTAGTATGTTTACAAACTAATAATACCTTTTTTGTTGGAACTACTAGCTTTATAGTATTGGAATAACAGGTGATTTATGACTTTGAGTTCTATAATTGCAAGCTGGTCAATACTTTAGCAAAATGTACCTAATTTAACTTTAACAAATCGTCAATCCGTATACTCAACGTTAATACTAGCCTTAATTTTTTTGAAAAGGGTTGGAGATCTAAATTAACCAGAATTGATAGAATTGACCTAACTAAGATTCAACGATACTTGAAACAACGCGCTCATGGTAATTGCATCGCTAATTTATACCAGTTAAAAGCCTCTTAAGACCTATCGATTACGGTATAAGCGTAAAACCCAACAGATAAAAACTTTAACTGGTTAAATGAGAGGTTCAAATAGCAGATACGAAACTTAAACCGAAAAATTAACATGTTTCCGATTAATATATCGAATTCCAAGTTAATAACATCTACAGATGACTCTTTTATAAATCACACAAACTTATCTTTACAAATTGACTTTTTAATAACCCTTTAAAAATAAAGATAAGCTATACAATGAATTTAGCATTGTTAGTAACTAAATCCACTAAACTTTCGTCAAATACAAAATGATTACACGTAATATGTTAACTTTCAAGGTTTACTGTATAATGACTGGCTATAATGTAGGAATAACAATGTAAAAACCCCTCAAACTCGTTACCAGGTACCTAAAGATTCCTTCTATCCCAATAGTGATTTATGCCGATTTAAAGAGCCTATTCAAATACATTTTAAAACTCGGAACTATTAGTGAAAAGCGTATCATAATCGACGTAATGACACTTCCTGAAGCCTACGAAGGTAAAGAAAGCGAAAGGTTCCGATAAATCGATAATAAAGATAATTCTGCTGACATCATAATGAAAGTATCGCCAAACAAGGCCTTTAAAGGGTTTATAAACAGTAATAGGCTAACTATACGTATCGAGGGCTACGTTAATAGGCTACTTAGTAAAGCTAAGTCATATGTTAATAAATAGGGATATATGGGTAAACTAAAAGATTACTAAAGAGATAAAGTTAGCCATAGCGAACTTTTTTAATAAAACGATTAAATTTCGGCAGTAGTGCGTCAATTAAATCACATGTTGGTAGGCCTTGCCTAATAGGCCTTTAAACGTTGCAACGTTGTCGATTCGAATTGTGGTCGAAGTAACAGTAGTATTGCATTGGTCAAGATGGTGGATGTATTGTTCTATGTTTGGCAGACCGCTAGCCGGTCTGCACTGTAATTTGTATGGTCAATTGCTTAACCCGTGCCCTAGAGTGAAGTGCAGCGTACTGCACTCGACTTACACCCAATGCGGTAAGTCTCCACAAAGCAATACACTTAACTTGCAGTTCAGTATAGTCAACTTTACTGTAAGTAAAGTTGACCTACTGCACTGCATGTAATACTATTCCAACACCACCCATGGATACAATATCAACTACTAACCATACATATCCTACATAATACAACATTTAACTACTTCTTTGGATGAAAAATATCTCTCGCCTACAAAAACATAATAAAAAAGTATATAAACCAAACAAAATAAAATAACTATGCAGTACAAAAACAAAAGAAAACAAAAACACTGCGTATAATGATTTTAGATAGCAAAAAAAATGTTACCAATTGAATAACATACCTATACACTAATATATTTTATTTGTTCATAGAAACCGGCCCCAAGAAATCCTGCAAAATCTTTCATAATAAAGCTCACCTGCCTTAGTAACACTTATAAGGAGTCCTTGTTTAACGTAAACAATATTAGTACTCTATAACTTCAATATAATATTTAAATACCCATATAAAAGTTATTATTTCGAATAATGAAGTATTCAATTATCGTTATAACAATCGGCTAATGAAACCAAGCAATATAATCTCACAATTGATACAAGTCGAAAGGTTATGCGAAAATTTGTATATAATATACCCAAATTTGGAAATTTGGAAAAAGGTGTTTACTTCGTATACCAAAATTGGATAACAACATAAAAATTCATCTTCGCATTCCTACCATCTCTATGAAACCAGTCATGGGTCAGTAACACCCAAATTTTGGTGGTGTAATTAACCTTGACGTTCAACTTAGAAATAAAACAAAATGAAGGTCATCGGTTGAACACCACTTCCAACAAAACCATACAGAAAAAATCCCCAGTGTTGGAATATAAACTAAACCAACGCACAAACTCACGTACAAACCAACGTACAAACCAATGAAACGTATTGCAACATTGACAATTCAATTACAGTACAGATGTTTGTAACTAACGGCTATTTCAATTGTAACTTACAAAAGCTACAGTCTGGCTATGTGAACCAAACCTGGCCACTTCACTAGCTTTTTGACAAGCACGGCCTAGTAAAGGGAAACTGTCTGTGGTTTATACTATTCACAGACTGTCTAGTTACATATAAGGTGATTTTCACAACTGTTCAAAAATATAAATATCTGAGACATTAGCAAGCAGTAGCCCAACTTAGCTCTCTTTTAATACTATTAACTTTTGAATTACACTTGGTTATAGTATACCATCCTACTAGTAAAGAGAAATAGTGAGACTTACCTACCTCACAGGTAAAGTCCTACAAAAAAAGTATGTATTAATTCAAAAATATTTCTTCATAAATTTGTTCCATAATACTGTTACTCGGAGAATAAGAGCCTTGAAATTAATTTATATAAATATTAGTATATAAAATTTATTCATAGCCTTGTGGTTTTTATAATTATTTAAAACTAAAAGTTAATTTTGAAACTAAAAACATATATAGTAACCGCGCTAGGCAGCCATCAAACCGCCTTCAATCCGAATACTTTGAATACGGAAATATCCAAATTCAATATGGCTTTGATTCCATCGAATAATTTCATTCGAGCTCACTGTCCAAGCGTGTTGTAACTAACTATTGTACAGCTATAGAGTCTTCATGTAAAACGTGTTCCGCGGGGTACAGCTAGCATGGTAATCCGCTAGGTGGTTTCAACCATGATTGGTGTACAGGTAGGTGTGCAGATGTGGACATTCTTGAGGAAAAGTTGTACGCAAGAAATTTCCCACCCACCCACTAGCTACCAATATTCAAAATCGTGTGTCCGAGCAGTCGTTCCATATCAAGTCAGCTGTATGTAAATCACCAAAACTGCCCAGCCTCCGAAGGGTTAGTTCATCTATACGAACAACGAGGCTGCCATGGTGGAAAGCTAAAAGCTATACAGGGGGGGGGGGTGTAACTCGACAGATGATTGAGTCTTGCGAAGTCTGCTTACCCACGGACTGTCTTGCTTCCCACTTGCTTCACATTTTGCCAACACAGTCAGAGTACATATGCACGTTGCCATGTTGGCATGCTACATAGTACGAGGGGGCGGGGTGCTTGCAGTGTTGTGAGACATCACGCACACGCCGATGGACCCTTTGGGAAGGGTGGGGTGCCTACCCCGGCAACGCGTATGTGTGGTGGCCCCGAAGAATTGGGAAAAGTAGCAGGTCATGTCCCGCTGTGAAGGGCCGGCCTCCGGTGCTGACGGCTTCTTAGTTGCCCAATCGGCACCAAACACAGTCTTTCTACGCAGCCTCTCTATCTCTAGTAAGCTCTACTTCTGCAATGTTGCTGTGGCAGGCTTTGGATGGTGGACGTCCTCCGACAGAGCTGCTTCATGCTGATGCTGCATCATGCCAATGTCCGTCTGACAAAGGCTCTCAGCCTCATAGATACCACCAAGTGTATCGATTCACCCATGGGTCTTGGCTGCATTTCCTCATGTTGATGAGCATCGTGAGCAAGAGAGCATGTGGCATCAATCACACGCTTTTCACTCACTCCCCCTTGCCCCCTCTCGCCTCCGCTTCCTCACCATCAGCCCCATCCGCGCCCGGCACCCAAACCACGAAGCCCTCCTTGTCCGGCGTCTTCTTCATTCCCTGCGTAGGAATCACCCTAAGCACCTTCTGGAAATACTTGTCCCTCACCGTCAAGCTAGGCTTGATCCACCCTCCTTCCTTATCTATCCCCAGCGGCAGCAACCTGTACGTGAGCGTCCTCCGCGACACAGGCAGTACATTCAGCGTCGTCTGCTTCGCGCCCGAGAAGGCAAACTCGTCGCTGGGATCCATCGTCAGTCCGAACGTCAGGAAGTGGTTCGACGCGTTCTCGATCGTAATGTCGAGCAGCACCATCGCGGTGCTGCCGTCCTCTCTCGGCCGGGCGTACGACACGGACGCCAGCACACGCGGCTCTGTGTTGAAGATGGGCAGGCGCGGGATGGGGAGAAGCGTGCGGTTCGTGGTGCCCGGCGGCCCGCCGTCGTTGGTGAGGCGCGCCCAGTGGACCACGAAGGAGACGTCAAGGCCCATTGGGGTGCGCTCATCGAGACTGGTGCGTTTCACTGTTACATCGAACTGCGTTTCCACAATGACGTTGGGCTTTACCTCCAGACCTTCAGCAGGCACGGTCTGTCGCTTCGAGGAATGGCACTGCACACCGCTTGCCGGTGCGATCTCGATGTCGAGGTCCCGGACGAGGAGGTTCTCCGAGGCGAAAGAGGCGTATTTGGTGACCAGACACCATGCCTGGGCTAGGCCTTGGCTAGGACCGGCACTTTCTGCTGACGGGTTCTGCACCCCCTCATGGTCAAACAGGCTTGGCCATGGATCTGGATGGAGACGAGGCAGCAGCTCATAATTGGCCTCGAACGGGCTGGCGACTTCCATTCGGTATGCAGCCTCTTGAATGATCGTGGTCGCAAGATCGGTGCTGAGGTTATACGATACTTTCAGTGCCATACTGTAAGCCGTAGGCCGCTCTGCTGCAGTCAGGACCAGAGTAATTCGCGAACTTTCGGAAGCCTTGATCTGGCCGAGAGTCGCCCCTTGGAGTTTGGACTCCTCGTCATCTGCCAGTGCTCGGCTCTCGGCTCCATCTGCGGTCTTCAGTCTGAAGTTCGGCGGGTCTTCGCTGCGTACCGAGATGTCGATTCTCGCAATTGCGTCTGCATCTTCCTCGTTTACAATGTCGAAGAGAAGCTCGATGGTCTCATTGGTGTAGTACTGATCGCGAAATTCGACCTCGTGTATTTCCATTTTCGGAGGTCTGGGTAAAATACGGATGGACTGAGGATGAGTTCGGGCCATGCGTCGCCTTGCCAGCCCCGAGTACCAGGCATGCCCACTCGCTGCCTTTTGGACGCTGGTGGTATGTGTCAGGGTGAATGCATCGTTATTCACAGTAAATTGGAGTGACGAGGCATGCGCCTCACCGGGCTCCCTTACGGGTATGTGCAACTCGAAGACAGTGGTTTGCCCGGGTATCAATGTCAAATCGCTCGCACCGTGCATGTGCAGAGAAGGTCCGGCACTATCGCCCTCTTCACTCTTCTCTTCAGCCGCAGGTCTGGTTTCTGTCAACGAAACAGTGCTGAGGACGACATGTTTCTGCTCTCGGCATTCACTGTTGCCATTCGGAGCGTGCTTCAGTAGTATCGGCCTGATGCTACCGTCAAATTGGATGAGAACGGTCTCCAGCACAATCGGTGCGGAACCGGGAGCAGCGTTCGACTTAATTGACATCTGGGCCTGACAAGTCTGGCCAGCTTTCCCTTCCTCATGTCGGAAGACAAATGAGGGTGCCAAGAATGAGGTTCCGAGATCGTCGTTGACCTCGATCGAGGGTTTTGGGGCATTGACACCTTGGAGGGATTTTGACAGGTCATAGTGCCAATTGTCACGTTTCGGGAATCCTTTGGGAATCCTGTCAGCACTGACGAAGCGGTCACTGGACTGGAAAAACTCACTCTTATTCAGCAGCTCCCAGTCAATGGAAACGACCAGATCGGCTTGCGCAGTCTCCAAGGCTGCTGTCCTGAGAACCCAGCACATGTTCTCGGTGATTTCTGGCCAGCCGTCTCTTCTAAAAGACATTTCGTCCCAAAACGGCCGCAGAATCTTGACGACGTGCTCCCAGTCCTTGACGGTAGCGAGCTCTTTTGCACATTCCAACGACACTTCTGCAGCGCTTCTTTGTTGTCGCTTCTTGATGAAATACGATTGTGCAGCCAACAGATAGTCCAGTATCATTCGAGAGTGGTTGACTCCCGACTGGGCCAGGGGAAGCTCCTGGTACGGTTCAGGACACATGTAATTGTCGTACGTGAAAGCGTTGGACGCCAATTTCGAAGCTGGTGACTGACTAGGTGACCTTCTATCGTCCTGGGGCATCGAATAGGCCAGTTGGCGGCGCGCAATTGTGTGGCGGGCTGCTAAGCGGTACCAGTAGCCGGGGTGGTGAAGGAGTTCCCAAGGCTGCACCCGCTCGGATTGGGCACTCTTCTCAGGCTGCAAGAAAATGCTGGTTGCGGAGTGATCGAACTCTGGAATGTCGGCTTTCTCGATGAGGTTGGCCATGGTCACAGCCCATCGTGCCTCCCAAGCCTCCCAGCCATAGTTATGGGTTCCACGGCCCAGCCTATCGACAACACCCGCCATTTTGTCCCGGTGAGCCTGCCAGCGCCGGACAGCCGCAGTGTGCTGATGGTTCCAAAGTAGACAGCGAGTGCAACGCACAGCAATAATGTCAGCCAAGAGCCTGGCCTGGTTCCATTTGGGATTCCAACTCGGGATGGTTTCCATCACCTCGCTGCCCATGAGGTTTTCGTAAGCCTGCTCAAAGAAGCGCAGGGCCACATCCATCTCTTGCCGGTATTCTGCCCAGATCGCAAACTTGAAGTCATAGCGCACATTCCACCCTGCAAGGGACAAGGTCTGAGATGTTCCAGTCGTGGGCGGTACAGTTGGCTGCGGTGCCACTCCACGGCTCCGTTTCTTCCTCGCCAGTCTACCATGGTCGCGATAGTAGTCAATTGCCTGACCATAGAGAGTGGTCAGCGCATTGTCGAGTATCCGGCTTAGCTCCTCTGGTGATGCGTTTGTGGGTATTGCGAAAAAAGACTTGGCGTCCAGCCCGCCGCCCCTCCGGATGTTCTCCAGCCGTTCCTGGGACCCAACAGAGTTGTTGACCAGTACTATGACAGCAAGTCTTGACTTGCAGCCAGATTGAGAGACCGCGTTCCGTAATCCTCCTATATCCGTCTTGATCTTGTTGTCGTGTAAAGTTGACATTGTGGGGTCCGCAGTGAGACTGTACAAGCACAGGAAGACGCTGGGAACAACCTCCTGATGTTTCTTCAACCACTTTGTATCGATGAGACCGTCGGGATAGAGACTCGAGGCCGGGCTGAGGGGCGAGATGGGCGAGTGCAGCACGGCCTGGGCTGGTGGGATCTCGAAGGTCTCTGGAAGACGCGCAAGCTTCGGAGGAAGAAGGTAGGACTAGTCCCAGTCAGCGCAATGTTTCTGATCCCGAGAGATGAGGCTGGACCATACCCTTCCGGCAGCCCGGAACCGGAATCGGTACTTAATGTTCTTCGTTTGCCTCTCGTTCCATGGCAGCCCCGACGCGTCCGATTTTCGAATGTACTGGATAAGAGCAGCAACCTGGTCTCCTTCTACCGGAGGTGGATCGGATCGGATCAAGACGGCCGCCTCCTTGAGCTCGGGATCAAGGGCAGAGTCTTGAATATAAGTGGACGGGAGCCCTAGGAAGACGGCCAAGGGCAAACAGAAGTCCAGACTGCAGGCAGGATATTCCTCCATTGTGTCGTTGACTGTGGCCCTGGATGCTTTGCCCCTTGTCGAGTGCTTCAACTGCCTACCCGAGTCCGGATTGGGAGACCATGGGGTCAGGCGCGGGTTTTTGGAAGTAGGGACCGTGTACTGTGGCTCAGGTCAGCGACCTATGTCAGGCTACACTTCTTTCCACGGAATGTGTCCACGGAACGTGTCCTCGGAACGTGTCCTCGGAACGTGCTGTTCTGTAAGGCGCGTGTAGAGTGTACTGCAGAACATCAAGGCATACCGCCACCTGCTGTCGAGGCGCGTACCGAAGTACGTACGAGGTGGGCTGCTTGTCGGCTCATCCTGGTAGGCGGTGAGGATTTTATCTCAGCCGTGCTGTGACAACATCTGCTAACAAAATGGCAGAAACAGTGCCACTTCATGGCTGGGCGCCGAGATTTCGAACCCAGGCTTTCGGTGCCGATTCTGCAGCTTTGATGCTAGCACTCCCGGTCAATCACTGGTCCGCCGATCGAACCTCCTACCTCCCCCCCAATTACCACTTTCAGTTTCCTCCAACTCCCCTTTTCCAGCCCCATATTCCCACTCTTTGCATCTGCTGCTCTCGACATCGGCTCCTGCTTACCATCCAGGCACTCTGAATCTTCTACTTCGGCGCTTTTTCTTGAGCCAAAGCCTATGCTCCTGTAACAGGGTCCAAGAAGACGCGCGACCGCTTCCCGTTCGCGTCCTCGCGCGTGCGAGCGTCTCGGCGCACTCAGGCCACCAGTTCCCTCAATCGCATCTGACCAACCCAAACACGCCTTCCACGGTCCTTGTGGCCCAAGACCCAGTTAACATGGCTTCAAGGGAGCAGCTTTACGTCCTTCAGACCATCAAGGCCATGAAGGACAAGATTGCCCGCGACGCCATAGGTACGAGGGCGTCCTCGGCAATTTCGACGACAGCTTTCAGGCGCGTCGCTGACCAGAAGCCTTTCGCAGAATCCGACTCCGACTCCGAGATACAGGCACCTACAAACCGAGGCAACAAATTGAAGCAGAAGGCCAAATTCGTGCGCGAGGGCAAGCTGGGCCCGCCTACTGGGCCTTCTGTCTACAAAGAGGCACGTCCACTCTCCACCGCCACGAGATTTTGCACTTTTGGGGCACCTACACTAACATTGAGACTCAGGAGGTCGAACATGCTGGTTACCGACGGTCCATCATAAGCCGAAACCCACCGCTCGTGGACGAGGACGGCTATGACATCGATAGCGACGATGACGAGGAGCGAGTACAAGACGCTGTCACCGCCGCTGCCGAGAACGATCCTTACTCTACCATTCGCCTTGAACGTGCGTTGTATTTGACGATTGCGCATTCTTCCTATACTGAGATGTTGACTCTTCGCAGACTTGCTTGCCCCTCTCACATCCGTTACCGAACTACCCACCCATCCCACACTTTCCCGGCCCTTCACCTCAACCGCGCTCTCGAGTCTCGCGAACCAAGGATGCGATTTGATGCACAAGGAGAACGCGGCTTTGTCGAAAGTCCGCCCCTTACTGGCGAAGCTCACTGGTGACCATACCTGGGCAAGTTGCGAAATGTTCCTGGGGCCCGACGACAGCGAGTACTTTGACTCCAGATATATGACGCGCTTGTACAGGCGCAGAACAAAAGACGCACGACATCACAAGGGGGGCACAACCAAAGCGAATGGCATTGGCGTGGCCGAGGCTTCGACTAACGGGGGGCCAAGTTGTCTTACCAACGGTGCCGGTTTCAGTCCTCACGAACATGACAAAGGCAATGAGGATGTGGAGATGGCAGATAGCGACCCCAAAGCAATAGGAGTCCCGGTGATCTTGCAGAATGGCCTTGAGCCAGGCCGTGAAGCCCCGCCTTCGACAAATGGCGATCACTTGGAAACAGGAGCAGCCGAACTTGTCAACGGCGATGCTGAACCGAAGCAAGGCTCGAAGGGAAAGGGGAAGGAGTCAGAACGTAGGCCGGATTCCGGGGACGACGACGTCAGCATGGAGGACGCTGCCGAAACACAGTCGAACACGCGCCGACAACCCAGCCACGACGATATCCCGTCTTTATTAGCGCTATTGGCCGACGAATCCTTCATACATCCGATATTCCTGGCACCGAAATCCGCGCATCCAGATCGTGATCTGGGACTCCCGGAACAAGAAGCAGAAGATGTGCGGCGGTTACTGCAGCTCTACGTTCAAAAACAAGAGGAGGTTTGTCGTGGCACCAGGAAGCTTTACGAAGGCTTACTCAAGGCGGATCGACGAAGAAAGACGGTCTTGGGGTGGGCGAAAGCAGAAGCACATTGCGGTCCCAACCGGGATATGTCTGACGGAGAGGACTGGTACGACAAGGAGGAGTGGGGGCTAACAGAAGACCTCAAAAAGGGCCAGGACGAGGAGGAAGAAGACAACACTCAAACTCAGAAGAAGACGAGAAATCGGGGTAAATAGTGGTCATGTAGTAGCATGCAATATCCTGTCTGCAAATCATCACGGCCTTCTCCCACGAAGTCACGCAACCACCTTCTCAACAAAGTGTGGCGTCTCTGAGACGTTGGGGCCCATCATCTGGCTATGACGGCTTCCAGGGTCTTTGAAATGCAGTTCTATATTTCGCTACTGATGGAAAGGGGTATCCACGGATTCCGTATGCGAGGAATATCCCATAATGCGCCGGTGTATACACCGCCCCAAGGATGCAACGCCAGCCCAAACGCTCATGTTCAAACCAACCTCGTTTGGTGTCACCAAAATGAGAAGCATTACTGCTGAGTATCCAAAGGTGGCGGTTGATTCCATGCCCTTGGCATCTCCCTCTCTTTGCCCTTCCTCGTTCTGCATGCCTTCGTCTCGCCAGTACCAGCCTCGCCCCCAACGAACTTCAGCACCCAATCCCTCACCCTCCTGGTCTTTTCCAGTTGCGGGTGTACCTGCACCTTCCCTACCATCGCCAAGTCCTTTCCATCGTAGTACCCGCCCACATCGCCCTCACCGGCCGTCCGCCCGCGATACAGCAGCTCGACCTTCGTCCGCGCTAGCCGCAGACTAGCCCCGTACACCTGCTTGCGGAAGACACTCAGCGCAACGTTCTGCAGCAGCACCACGTCCTGGCGCCGCAGCCCCCGCAGCACCGCGGCGCTCCCACCATCGTCGCCGCCGCCGCCGCCGCCGCCGCCGCGGGCGTCTGCCGCGAGCCAGAAGGTGATGGAGAAGCCGCTCTTGGTCTCGTCGCCGACCAGCACCTCGACGAGCGCCGCGGCCGCGCCGTAGCGCGTCGCGACGGTGCGCGGCGCCGCGATGCTGATGACGCCCGCGACGAGCGTGACGGTCGCCGTCGCGGGCAGGATGGACAGCAGGTGCGCCGCGGGCGGGATGGCGGCCAGGTCCGAGAGG
>JASMMZ010000001.1:18159023-18331790 GCA_038502455.1 Anisogramma anomala
CCTCCTCCAACTCCATCCCAGTGGTGGTGGTGGTGGTGGTGGTGGTGTCGCTTGCGAACGACGCGTCGTTGGCGGCGGCGGCGGCGGACGCGCCCAGCGCCTGCGGGCTGTCTTCTGGGTGGTGCGGTACGAGCTGCGAGGAGGCAAGGGCGTCGTGTGCGGCGAGCGAGTGCTCGTAGAAATCGGCGATGAGGCGGCTGGCCTGCTCGTCTGCCTCCTCCTGGCTGAGCGCTTGTGATGTAGCTTCTTGAGAGATAAGCACGGTGTTGAGGAAGTCGGCACTGCTGGGGAAGGCGCCCACGAAGTGGAGGTCGTGCTGTTGGGAGAAGCCCGTGCGGATGTGAGTGCGGTGGAGGGGCAGAGAGCGCCAGACGGCTTGGTCTTGGTGAGTGGTGGGCTTGTTTGCTGTGGATGATGGGGCCGGAGGCTGGAGCAAGGCAAATTGGGCGATGGCAGGCTGGAAGGTGGTGAGCAAGTCGGACCAGTCCAGCTGAGATGAGTCCGGGGCGCCGGTCAGGATAAGGACTTTCCCTGTCATGACTGCCGCACATGTGACGACATCTTGGGTTGAGGATGAGGAAGAAACAGCAAGTCGGGTGCTTGCAAGACAGGATGCTATGAAGATTCGAGATGAGGAAAGTTGCTCGAATAGGGAAAACTACAAAGCCGGACGGCATCTCAGGGAAGCCCGACCGGAAAGGTGGGGCTGTTCGGTGCCCAACTACGGCCCGGGGCCGAGACTAGGATGAGCCCGGAGCCCGGGGCCCGGAGCCCGGAGCCCGGAGCCCGGAGCCGCGTCGGCCCCGCAACGATTCTTGACAGAACTGTCGATAACGGCGCAGGGGCAGTGGCTTTTCTATGCATGCGAGATTCGAAATACCTCTGGTTGTGGAGATGCTATGGAGACACAATACGGTCACAAGCCAGAGACTTTATGGAAGCTACACGGAGGCAAACGGCAGCTCACACAGTAAATAACCGTGGCATTGACCCAATCGGTACAGCCTTGCGCGTCAAGGTCCCACTTCCACCAAGCAAGCTACTTGGCTCCTCTTTCCGCCGACATTGCAGCCCTGCCACTGCCACCGGTGCCACTGGCATCAATCGATTCCCCTTCGTGGCGAAGACGCGTCAACCATGGCACCAGCACCACCTGCTTGGGCCTTGGCCCCAGCGCGCGACACTCTCTTTATCCTCGTCACCGGCGCCAACAGGTACTGTACCAACTGGATCCTCAGTCTCTGATCTACCCTCGTCATATCATGCTAACGACCCCTCTCCTTCCAGCGGCGTCGGCCTAGGCATCTGCGAGCGCCTCATCGACACCTTCCTCACCGACCGGCCCCTAACGTCACACCTCGTGCTCCTGCCCACCACCCGCTCCGCCCGCAAGGCCGAGGAGACCGTGGCCCACCTCCGCACATACCTCCGGCACGCCGACGCCACCAACGCCGCCCTCCGCACGCGCGGCGCGCGCGGCCCCACGGCCGGCGCGGGCGGCGCCCTCGAGCGCGTGCACATCGCGGCCGTCCAGTTCGACCTCTGCGACCTCGCCTCGGTGCGGCGCGCCGCGGCGCAGCTCGTGGGCGGCACGGTCGCCTTCGGCGGCACCGACGGCAGCGCCCGCCGCCGCGTGGCGATCCCGCGGCTCGACGCGGCCATCTTCAACGCGGGCGTGGGCGGCTGGTCGCACATCAGCTGGCCGGGCTTCGCCCGGCACGTCCTCGCGGCCGGCTGGGTGCACGCGACGACGCGGCCGCTGTTCAAGCGGGCCGTGCCGGGGCTGGCGGTCAACCCGCTGCCGGGCGTGGCGACGCAGGCGGTGCCGGAGCTGGGGCTGGTGTTCTGTGCCAACGTCTTCGGGCACTACCTGCTCGCGCACTGGCTCGTGCCCCTGCTCGAGCGGCGCCGGGCCGGGGCCGGGGCCCAGCCGCCGGCGCCGCCGGCGGGGCGCATCATCTGGCAGAGCAGCGTGGACCCGCACCTGGGGCACTTCGACCCGGCGGACCTCCAGGGCCTCCGGACCACGGGCGCGTACGAGAGCTCCAAGATGCTGACGGACATCCTGGCGCTCACCGCGGCGCAGCCGGGCGTGCAGCCGGTGGCCGCGCGCTTCCTGGCGCACGACGCGGCGGCAGACGCGGTGGCAGCCGCGGCGCAGCCGCCGAGGATGTACCTCGCGCACCCCGGCATCGTCGCCACGACCATCATGCCGCTGCACTGCGCGCTCAGGTGGGCGTACGTGCTGGGCGTGCGCCTCTCGCGCTGGCTCGGCTCGCCCTGGCACGCCGTCACGCCGCGCACGGCGGCGGCGGCGGCGGCGTGGCTGGCGCTGGCGGGCCAGGGCGAGCTGGACGCGCGGCGCGCGGAGCGGTGCAAGTGGGGCTCGTGCACGGACTTCTGGGGCACGGCGTACGTCAAGAAGACGGAGGTGGATGGCTGGGGCTGGGACGGCCGCGTGGAGAGCGCGGAGGCGATCGCGGCGGAGGACGCCGCCGTGCCCAGGGTGCTGCGGAAGAGCGTGGGCAGGTGGATCCATGCGGAGCTGGTGACGGAGGAGAAGAGGGCGGCGTTTGACGAGCTTGGTGCACAGTGCTGGAAGAAGATGGAGGAAATGCGGGCCGAGTGGGAGGAGCGGCTGGACAGTCTGGTTGCGAAGTAGGGTGTGTATGTGTTTGGTGGGACCGTTCATGATGGCATTTCGATTGTTCATTCAACAGTGTGGATATAAAAAATAATACGGAGCTTGTTATCATAGCATGCATCCCTCCCATACTACAGTACCAGCCCTTCCCATACAGTAGAATCCAATGACTGGTATCTTATGCTCCGAACTGTCAGGAAACCCAGGCCGTACAAAGGCAGCGACCTTCCACAGCCACCTATCCTCAGTCCCATGGAAAAGGCAAACCCGATCGCCGGACGGAACACAAACCCAGACAAGCCCTCGAGTGAGATCATGACGAGAACAGAACGGTCAGCCAGGGGCATACCAGCGAGTCGAAGCCTCAGTGGATGTAGGAAGACCGAGTCACGAGACGACACGAGACGAGACGGACATGTGATGAAGACGGGTGCCAGTGGCGCCAGCGGCTTGGATCGAAAGATAGTCCGCGTATGTCCTCAGTGCTCAAGCACAAGCTCAGGCAATGACATGGTTAGCATTAGGGAGGCCGTAGGCTCACAGGCTCACAGGCTCACCTTGCTCAAGTGCCATCCGAACCTCAACGACATGTACTGCAGCGTCAGTACTAGCATCGGCCGTCCGAGGCCCGCCTATATCGTGCCGGAAGTAGTGCATCACTTTGGCCCAGTGATGTCTCATGTTGGACTTGGACTGGGGCGTGACGGCGACGGTGATGGTGATGGTGACCCTAGCAAGGGCGTCTCCTCTGTGCCCACAATGCCCACATCCATGGGTTACGGTACACAGCAGTCAGTATTCATTCAAATATGAGACTCGAAAGAATTCGTCCCTTCTTCCATACCAGGACACAATAAACAAATGTGAATCTATGACATCAAAACCGAAGCAGCCGGTGAAGGACAGAATTCAGACCAAGGTTCACCGATTATCTTATCAGATCATTCGGTGGATAATAAGGTTTCCACCTTTCGCTTCCTTATCCCTTTTTTTTTTTTTAAACTTCGTTATAGTAGGCATTGCAGATGGTGCTGCTACCTATAATGTATAAATGCTAGCGTGAACAATCGAAACCAAACGGTCCTATCAAGAACCGCCCCTGTGGCTATCCTCCAAATCTAAGACCTAAAGGTATATTTATAGGGTTGAACCACGCTTATAACCGGTTTCGTCGCTACTTAATATCTGTTTATGCCGGGGAATGAATTATAGCCTTTTAAGGGGGTCTATATGAAGTACTTATACATTTATAAACAAATGCATCTTTTATAAATAACAAGAAATATCTGTAAACGATGTAGTCTCAAAATAAGCTGTATAATATACATGAAGCTCTCTACCCTAAACTTATAATACATTTACCATTACTAAATAACTTGTAAAGTTTTTTATTGTGACCTATATTCCATAATATAAACCACTTAAGTAAAACTAAAACCGAATACAATTACTACCTAAACTTTAATAATAAACCTAATCAAACCGAATTAACATCTTATATATTTCTAAAACACTATAAATAACGTAATTTTTACTAAATCAAATCCTAACGAAACCAAAGTAAATTATCTGGTTTTGATTTACTTTATAAATTCAAACCCTATATTTCTATTGTTACTCGCAAAGACATATTACATACAGTTTTACAAACGAAGCTATTCATATACTAAATAATACTACAATATTTTTTTTTAAAAAAAACCGTCTCTACAACATGTACCACCGCGATATTAACCGCCCGCTATAAGTCGATGCCCCTTATTCACTTTGTGTAACAATTTTAATATTAAATATAAATTGTAAACCTATTATTCTCCTTTAGCTATTAAGGATAAAATTAAAAAAAAAAGTAGTGATAAGCGTACATACTACGACTTTTTCAGCTGCACAAAAACACCTCTATATATAATATATGCACTCCTTATTAATCGGCTTTAACAACGATGTTAATGAAGATACCAATGTCAAGTACACCTGTTATATACACAAAAATTGATTTTTTAATTAAAACCACATAAATAACTGGGATATAACGATTAAAAAAGTGTTGGTGTGTAAGAAATAACCATATTACCATGATTTCTCTAGTTATATACCAAGTTGGGGTAGCTATTAGCGCGTTAACGAGTTATCCAAAAACTTTACGCTGCCCAATATATGCAACGATAGCTTCCTCTGAAGCAACAGCCTTCTTCAGCGGCTAAGCTAGACTAATACTAACGTAGGTGGCAGCGAAAGATGAGAAGAGTAAAAGCGAGAGGCAAAGAAACATTAGGAAGGAAAAAGAAGAGCAAAAAGTAGTTGGCTTGGGTTCCTCTACTACGAAAAATTGTAACGAATACCTACTTGTTGCAATATCTATCAAAATGCATTTAAATGTTATCGTTAGCCTAATAATAGGTTTATAGAAGAATATATTGCTATCGGGTATAAAATATGTTAGTTTTTTTAAAGTTTTTTTGTGTATATATATAAGGCATAAATCATTTAAATGTGTTATAAACGATATCGTAAACTTGTCTATACTAAGCTCCTATTCATTTAATAAAATCTGTGATTTGAAATATTAAAAATCCTTTACTTAAACAAACATACGAAAGTTCATAGAATTTAATAAAACAATCTCAAGGTAAATTTTGTGTTTATATGCATCCAACAGATTTCAAGGTGTTATGACTACGGCTTTTAAACTCTTAAAAGAGTCAAATAGTAAAAGAAACAAGATAATCCTTATTCCTTCGAATAAAGTCACTAATTATAACGTCTATTTACGTCTATATATTTAAAACAGCGAAAATGCAACGTAAAACCACCGTATTTGGATCGAATAATGAAAAACCAGTATATTAACAGCTATTATAATAAAGCTAAAAAACTTAAATAGCTTTTATTAACGATTCGAACCGGTTTAAACTTCAATCCAATGTCATGGGCTGGTGCTTGGGCTAATGGTTACTAGAGATCTAGCCCTGGTGATTGCTATTGCTGCTATAGTGCTTTAAAGCTGTTTGGAAGCCACTTGGAAGCATGATTTTACCTGTTACGTAACCGAGTTACCCCTTTTTTATAGCTTTTGTCGGTAAGGTCTCTGCTTAATTCACGTGAATGTAAAAAAGTAGAAGAGTAATCGTAAAATTGATATTGTAATAAAGATAGATAATGGGTCAGGAAGAAGTATTTCAGAGAGTGCACACCACGAATGGAAGGTTATAAACCTCTTATCCGGGCAGTGGCCCTTTTTCCATACACTTCGGAATACTCCTTTTAGACCGTACTATAATGATCACACTAAATACCCGTAAGTATATAGAAGGTGTCAGAGGGTTTATGTTATCAAGAAGGTAGCAGAGGTGCTGAGTGAACAATATCGCAACCGTGTAAGTAATAATCAAAAGCTGTGAGGCTATTCAGAATATACTGAGACTGAATACTTAGATTGACAACTGAAGATCTATGAAGGAAATACTATCTATGTGGTGATGGCCGTATCCTTATATCCTATGGCCTTCATACCATCTTCAGTGCTGAGGCTCACCGGTGCTCACTGAGGCTCATCGGTACTCACTGAGGCTCACCGGTAGCTCAGCTGCATGCTGGCTTGTTTCCTGACCCGCCAACGTGCTTGGGTCATAACACGCGCTACGCATAATGCACTTTGTATCTTGCAAGAGTGCAGCTTGTAGCATGACACGTTATCATGCACTTCTACAGGAGTACAACTTACAATATAGTGTACTGCTACTTAATCTATATATTTTAGTTATAGGGATATATAGTAATATTTATACAAGCAATCTTTTCTTTCTTCTTTATATATTACGTATCTATAAACTAATAGCGATAGTGTAGTTATAATATAAATTGTAAAGCTCCAAATTAGTATCTTTTAAAATAATAGTATGATTATAATATTAGTTATAAAGGTCTAAATTAGCAGTTTTTGTAATAATAAAGTGATTGCAATACCAATTGTAAAGGTTCGAGTTAGAAATTTCTAGCCGCGATGGTAATTATAGTAGGAGCCTGGTTAATATAATTAATCGATAGTAATTCAGTTGTTAATGGCGTTTTTTTTTGTTTTCGTTAGGGGTGTAATTATTTAGGTTCTATGGGAGTTATTATGTAAGGTTAATTACGCTGCTAGGAATTTTAGCTTCATATAAAAAAATATATTACTATCGGTTTAAACAAAAAAAATCCTTTTTAAAGGCATGCACTTAATGCTAATACAAATCTCATATTTTAATCAACTAATCCAAACCGCTCCAATAGGTAAATTACTTGACTTAAAACCATATATGAACATTGTTTTTAAATAGATACCGCGTAAAAACAAAACTATTTGGCGCCGTTTGGCGCGCTGTTTCCGCCGCACTATTGCTGCCGCTATCACTATAACCGCCGCCACTTCTACTACCACCAATAGCCCACCGTCTTCCAGCACCATTTCCTTTATCGTTGTCTCGCCCCCGTTACCCGCCACCTCACCTTCGGTTTCACCATCCTTCGTCGCCACCGTCGCCTACATTATTACTCCCTTTCCTTCTCCTCCCTCACCCTCCCCCTTTTACTCCAGCTCCTAAAGGTAGAAGCAGAGAGCTTTTAAGGTTATAAACCTCACTCTTTCCCCGTGAGAAAAAGCCCCCTTACCCGCGAGGACACTTTTACGTTGTAAGCGTAGCCTAACGGAGTTGCGCCGCGGTTCGTATTCATTAATTCCACCCGTTCATTTGCCTTTAATATTTCTTTTCAAACGAGGTAGTAGTAGAGGTGGACCTCCTTCGCCGCCTTAAACTACGTATCATCAAGGTACGTCGCGAGGATTTTTTAATACGTAAGGCATTGAAGCAGCATACTCGAGTCTGTATCCCTTGGCTGCTGATGGATACACCCTACGTGTCATATGTCGCGTCCGCGAGCGCGGGCAAATCTATTAACAAGTTACGAAAGCAGAAGTCGTTCGGCCCGTAACTACCGTTATGAATGGACTAGTAATGGATACGTCCCTGTTCTATTAGTCCAAAGGTCGTAAGCTGAAACTATATTACGCGCCTACCGACTTTATAATAAATTTGAACATATTTTTCAATTCTCCTCCTTTAAAAACGTAATATTCGGTATATTCCGAAAAATAACCGTATTTATGAATAATGAAAATAAGTTAATATTAATTAGTAATAAGCGTTAACCGGCGGACTAAAAAGTTAGCGGCTGTTATTATCACTTAAAAATGGGGCTTACATATATATTACATAAACGAGTTCGACGATGTTATTTCGCATCATCATAAAAAGGATAACGACCCCTTTATGCCTTTATCTAAGGGTATACAACCTAAGGTGCGGGGCCATATCCTTGCTAACGCCGATAGCGCCGATAGCGATAATAGAGGTAGCGTTCACATAAAAGGGGAGAGAGATGAGGAGGATAGTAAAAACGTGACGGCATCGCTTTTTCCTTTTTTTTTAGTAGTAAATAGTTGTTCTTTACGATCGGGCCGGTGCGACCGGCTACAGTATAGTACGTTGTATATTAATATTATTACTTTTTACAAAAACAATCATAAACAAGATAACAAATATAATATGTAAAACAGGATTAAAATACATAAAACAAAACGTAATAATATACCAAAAACAACGTGAAATATTGGGTTTAAATAATAAATAGAAAATGGTAAAATACTTAATAAGGTCTAAGAAGTTAAAATAAAGATTAATACTATATTAAAAGTGTTGCGAACCAATAGATTTTAACAGAGGTAAATTTGTAAGGGCAGCATTGGTATAAATTGCGAACCGTAAAATAAATTTGGGGAGCGGTATAAATATTAGGTTTCGAACCATTTTGTATTATTATAAGTAATATAACGGCGTAAAATAAAAAGTAAAACGTAAGAAGTAGTTTATCAACGTTATTTAAGTCGTAAAAACTTTCTAATAATACTAATAAATAGCGTGTTTGTTGATATAAGCGTATTTTTCAGTAGGGTTTAAAAACCTGTTTACGTGAAACAAGGTAACTAGAAGAGTAATTAAAAATGATTGGTATTTGTAGTATAGTCAAGATGACGATAGATCAAGAAGAAGCATCCAAAAGTGTACGCCACCGGTGATGACTTATAAGTCCTCCACACAAAGCATATCACTCTGGAATACACCTTCTAGACCGATCCGCGCATTGCCATCGGCTTGAAATACCATTCCAAACCGATCCACGCATTGCCATCGGTCTGAAATAGTTATTTCAGACCGATCCATACATAATGCACTTTGCATCTTGCAAGAGTGTAGCCTGCAGCGTAACACGTTACTATACGCCTTGCAGAAGTGCACCCTACAATACAGTGCACTGCTACTTGGTCTATGTATACTATCTATAAGGGTATATAGTAATATCCACAGTCTTTAATACTACATTCGGCAAATTTTTGGTTATTACATCTGTTAAGTTGGATTTTCCATCCATTTACCTCGTTTCCTCGATTTCCCGGCGTTTATATAACTTGCGTAAAGCTATAATATAGATTATCGAACATTTTTCGTTCGTGTTACCTAGCTTAACTAAACATTTATAAAGCGAAAATAAATTTTTATATATAACGAAAAGGATAAGGTGTAAACTAAGGTAAGAAATAATTATTCGGACCGTTATCGTTACAATGATATCCGAATCGAAACCTCCAACTATATTATAAATTTACGAAGTCAAAAAGCTTCTTGTAACCCGTTTACACTTGGTAAAGCTTTAATAAATAATGTTTTCTCGGAGAGTGAAGCCGTTTCGATCCGGTATTTAGTTACCAAAAACTAAAAAGAAATTTATTTACGAATTGAAGTCGTTATTTTTAATCAAAAAACCGTTGGTAAAATCAAAAAGCTTCATAATACGTTTATTTAATAGTAAAAATTATGTATCACGTTTTAAATTTTATATTTACTATATAAGGCGCTTGTTAAACGCCTTATATATATCATCTAATGGGGCGGTTTAATATTACGCAGCGATAAAAAGATTAAATGCCGCTTTTAATTAAGTTATTAAAGTAACTTAAACATTATGTACGCGTTAACATTTGTATTTGTCAGCCCGTTTTGTATTATTTCAAATGATAAGGGTAACTTTCTTCAATTACTCATTTTACATGAGGCTTAAAAAGTCGTTCCGAAAAGTGAAAGTAACGTTATTGAAGTCTATTATATGGTCCTCTATTAAATACGTTTTAGGTTTTTCCTTTAAGCCGATTTTCAAAAGTTTTCCCTTTTTAGATACGGAAAAAGACGCGTTATATAGCATTAATGTATCGTCTGTCTATATAACCGTTAATATAAAGCCTATAAAACAGGCTATTAACACTAATGAATATAGGTCGAAGGTTAAATTAGTTATTTCGAACTATGTCTTATAATGTTTTTAATAGGTTTTATACTAGTAAATACTAGTTTTAGCCAAGCCGTAAAGCGGTTTTATAATACGTAAAATTGTTTTAGGTAAATGGAATTTTTTTTAAAAAAATTTAGTATATAAGCGTAAATATATCTTTTAGGCCGATTTTTAAATTAGGTGTCAGTTTACGTAATATTACGAAATTTAATATATAGGTTGTAAGGGGTATTAGAGAAGGTTATAAAGGTAAAAATCAAACGGTAGCTAACTCATTATAAAGTAGGCGACTAGGTTATAATATTCTTTTTACCGTTATCATTACAACTGTTTATAATTAGATAGATTTTTTTCGTATGTTTTCTCGGTCTTATATTTAACCTCATATATAAAGTGAATAGGAAAAATTATATAGGCGTTGTGAATTATTACGTCGAACTGTTCAAAGCGAAATACGCTTTAGTTAATTGAGGAATAAATTTCTATTTAGGTAAATTATTTAGATGGGGCGCTCAAGGTAGTAATAACACCATTGTAATGAAGTTTTAAACTAAGCTTACGGTAGTTCATTTCCTTTTAAATAATATAGAAGTTTACGGTAAAGGTATTGGGGCGTTTTTTAGTTTTCGAATTGAGAGGGCGGCTCTGGTAACGAGACGTTAGTGGGATTAATATAAACGGATCGTTTTCGTTTAATAGGAGCGGGTCAGAAATATGGTTTGGGGAGTGAGATAAAACTGTAAGCGGTTTAATGTAATAATCACACTAAATACCCGTAAGTAAGTAGAAGGTGTCAGAGGGTTTATATTAGCAGTAAGGTAGCAGAGGTAACAAAGGTGCAATATCAGAAGATGTTTATTCGTGCTGTAGAATGATCATTAGCCATTAGGCTATTCAAATGTGTAGACTGAATAATTAGATTGACAACTGAAGAGTTATGAAGGAAATACTATCTATGTGGTGCTGACCGTGTTCTTATATCCTATGGCCTTCATACCATCTTCAGTACTGAGGCTCACCGGTGCTTACTGAGGCTCACCGAGAGATGTTCCCCGCCTGATGTGTTGGACTTCAGGCTCTCGGTAGCTCAGCTGCATGCTAGCCTGTTTCCTGACCCGCCAACGTGCTTGGGTCATAACATTTAAATTCGCTGTTTTAAAAGGTATTTCGTCGGTGGTTCTAATCGGATTACGGTTTTAAGCCGCTTTTTTCCATCTCTCTTTTGTATCTTCATACTATTATCCAACTAAACGAACTCGTATAGTTTAGCAAATCAATAAGCATATTATAACTCTTAAACTCATTAATCTTTTAAAGGCTAATTCATACGTTCTTAGTTCTCCAAACCAGGACCTCAAATTATAGTAATAGGTCCAAAACGTTAGTTTTACATGGGCCATTCCTCATAGCCAACGCTTTGAAAACATTGTTCTTAATCCGTAAAAAAAGTAACTCTACTATAGCTTTCGCCATAACATTCGCTCTTTATAACGTAGTTAATAATAGTATAAAGTTTATATGTATCCTTAGGTAAATATTAAAAACAAGGAGGGTAGAGATTAGCCTATTTGGGCTGAAAGTGTTATTAGCGGCGTTAACCGTAATTTATAGGATAAATTCTTTAAAACCAGTACCTTTGAACTTTTTTAATAGTATTGTATATGACTTTTTACGCGGTTTATAATACCGTTTATATTTACTAATATCTTATGATACTTTTATTAGTATTTATTTATAGTCGCTACCGGCTATTCTAGCTTTAGTACGTTACTTAACGAAGTTGAAAGCCGTATTAACATTGTAGGTCATTTAATTTGGAGGCCTCAAATAGACGTTTAACTAATAGTTAACCAAAGCGTTTTGGAATTTTGTAGAGAAAGAGTTTCTTGTAAACTTAGCAGCCTAAAATAATATTGTCGCGTTCACAGCGTGGAGTACCAGTTAGCTGTTTAAATATATAATATTGATGATTAACTTGTAATTAAAGTCCACGTCGTCCTACAGACGGAATTTAAACTACTGTAGGGCTTATAAATGTAGTTGGTACTTGTAGCAAAACTTATAAATAGCTTCAAATTCGTTTTTTCCTACATTTGTATAACCTATGACGTAGAGTAATCATAAAAAGCGTTTTATAATCTGGTATTCAAATCGACGATATAGTATCTATAATTCCGGTTATATTAAATAAATAATCTTAATCGTATGTGCTTCGGCGAAAAACAATAAGTAGCTGAACTTTAGCTGGAGTGGTATAGATATGCTATTCGAGGCGCGGATAAGTAAATTAATCGTATTCCGGACTTTAATTTTGAACTTATATATGTCCGCTCATAAAAACAGAAATAAGTTTTTAAAGTCTATGATATAAAACTTAACCAGTCCGAATTATTTGTTTATAACAACCATTCCAAACGATGACGCTTTACCTTTATTAAATTAAATCTTTCAGTGTCTTCCTATTTTTTTGAGTTAAAACTTTGAGAATTTTACTACAAACGCGACGAATTATTGTTTTCCGGCCGTTGAAGTTTTGGCCGCGTCGGTATTAGGCATAATAATTTAAAACTGATTGCCGTATCTATCTAAAAACGTGAATTACGACGCTATTTAAGCGTTTAAAACTCTATTTACATGGTCCAAGCCTATAATTTATAGGAAGGAGACGTCCTAAAAGCCGGTGAAAATACGCTAAGAGGTCTCGTCGTCCTAATTTATTAAGTAAGTATTATTACCTTTAATATCGTCTTCTCCAGAGGTTTATTCGTAAAGATAAACGTTAAGCTTATTATTTACATCTTCTTACTCGGCTACATATACTGTAAAATTAGAATCTATCCGGTCTTTAAATGCGTAATCGGTTTAAATGACGTTTAGTCCAAATTTACTCTTAAGTTGGATGGTTAGTAGATTAACAGCCGATTTTTCTATGTACGATATATGTTGGAATAATATTATATGCAGTGCAGTAGGTCAACTTTACTTACAGTAAAGTTGACTATACTCAACTGCAAGTTGAGTGTATTGCTTTATGTAGACTTACCACATTGGGTGTAAGTTGATTGCAGTATGCTGCCCTTCACACTAGGGAACGGGCTAAGCAATTGGCTATACAAATTACAGTGCAAACCGGCTAGCGGTCTGCCAAATCTAGAACAATACATTCACCACTTGACTACGCAATACTACTGTTACTTCGACTAATATAATAGAAAACGTTGCAATGTCTAAGGCTTAACAATAATATAACGCTTTTGTAAACCTATAGGGCTTCATATGTTTTTTCATAGGTATTGCTATAGCTGCCGTACGTTTGGCCTATTATCATACGATCGTTCCCACCTTTTATTATCAGTATTACCTACTTAGTATCTTCATTCTTAGTAGCGGTATTTTAAACGCTCGTTTTGTTTTGGGTATACCTTAAATTTTCAATTTAAAACGTGGTAAATAGTTTCGGCGAGGTTTACTTTGGTAATGTAGCTTTCGAATTTAGTCTTATTGTCTATAACTGCTGATCCAGGGATCTATTATCGGTATATAAAGGTTGTAAACAATATTTAAAAATTAATACAAACCGCTTTTAAACCCTTTTTAGGTTTAAATAGTGTAAGGTCGAAATTTGGGTTCCTATAGCATACATTTATTACTACTTAGATAAATAATTTGTTACCTTCATATTTAGGTTTAAAGGCAGTTTAACACTTTCTAAACTTCGCTAATAGGGAGTTAAATACCTTATATAGGGGTTTATCAACGTTTTCTCATGAATTCCCTACAGATTCCCAGATTAACTCAGTTTAGTCCTTATCGTGAAGCTCGTAGTTAATTTCTGTATCTAAAAATAATTTCAGGCGGGTGTAATACTCCGTAAATATATTGATTTGTATAAAGTGGTATATATACTACTTTTTAGTCTACACAAATAATATGCCGGGTAAGATACCTTGGAATTAAGATGGTTCGATATCTAGCCTTTTACATATATTAAACATTATACGTATTTTGTTGTCAAGTACGTTGTATGGTTCGCCGTTATAATTCTCATCCTTATTTTAAAGTTGAGCGAAGTTGTTAAAATTTATAAGGTTGTTCTTATTAGTGGGAAAGCAGTGTAGTAAAAGGTTATGGTAGGGGTCATAATTGGTAAGTATTGGTCCATAGAGTACCTATAAGCATTTTATAATGCATATTATTTTTAAAAAGGAGCGTTTTCTCTATCAGTCCCACTTTTATCGTAGTTAAACTGGTTGTTAATGATATTCGGGGCGTGTTTTTGTCTTGGTTTGTATTTAAAATTACGTTTCGGTGAGAGTTTATATTTAACCTTTGTTGTAAATAATCGTTACAATATTTCCTCCTTTTCCGTCGATTCCTTCAGATTCTTCTCCACTTTGCGGCGGGTGTTTAGCCTTGCTTAGCGCCTCTTCTTTATTTGCGGAGGCTTTTCTCGTTCCTGGTTCGCTATTTTAAGTAAATGTTCCTACCGTTTTTTAACCAGTGCCTTTTTATAAATTTCACTTTTATCACTCTATCATTTATATATTTTAACATTTGTATGAGTTGGGCCGTTATTAACAAAGATTTTATAATACGGTTATTATTTTCACTATTCTCATTAATTTTTATGCTCTGTAATTGTTTTCGTAGTATTCGATAAATCGTATTATCGACTATACGCTACATGTCTGGCGTCCAGTCCACAAAATCCTTTTTAAAATTGTCGAATAAGTGGCACCCTTGAATTTTGTTGTTACAATAGTTAAAAATTATATCAATAAAATACGTATTTGTCATATAAAGGTTCAAATTCTTTATTAGTACTTCGATTTTATTATACTATAGGTTAAGGTCCAAATATTTCAAAATACTATTAAGAAAAGACGTATATATAAAGAGATACTTTATTGGAATAGTACTACATGCACTGCAGTAGGTTAACTTTACTTATAGTAAAGTTGACTGTACTGAAAGTTGAGTGTATTTCTTTGTGGAGACTTACCGCATTGGGTGTAAGTCGAGTGCAGTACGCTGCAATTCACTCTAGGGTACGGGCCAAGCAATTGTCTATACAAATTACAGTGCAGACCGGCTAGCGGTCTGCCAAAAAAACAATATATTCACCATCTGACCATGCAATACTATTGTTATTTCGACCAATCGAATCGATAACGTTGTTACTTTCAAAGCTCTATCGACACTAATTAGTGCTCATTGGCTTAAACACATATTAGCTAAGTAGAAAAAGAAGCTACTTTCCGGTTACGTTTTGTGAAAGATCAAGGTAGAGGTAAGATTTTTGCGAAGGGCCTTTAATACTGCATCGGTTTTCATGGCAGTAAGTAGAGAAGACTTCTATGCTGCGTTGGTTTTCACGGCAGCTTAAAAGTAATAACGGTATCGCTATCGAAAATACTAAGAAATATTTATTAATCCTTTTTAAATATGTTAAGAGTGACTATCAGAAATCTTAAAGTTTGGCAATTTGGTAAACGGCTAAATTAATACTACTACGGGTACTACTATTCCAAAAAAGACTAAGTCTTACAACCAAATAACTTTCAACCTTCTCCCTTTACCAATAATAAACGACCTTCGACCTTACCCTTTATACTAGAATTTTGCCCCTACTTTAATATTTTTACTCTCCATTTGCCAATTTAATCGTTAAGTTTGTTTCTTTAAGCAAAAACACCGAGAATCTTCAAGTTGCGCCGAGAAAGCCATGTCGTGCGACCTCACACCAAGCCACTAAGTCGCTAAAACGCCAAGTTTCCACGTGAATTTACGCTAAAACATTGAGTTCTCTACGCCTAAGATCACCAAATATCTTTCTCCTACGCGTCCTACATGTCTTACACGAACTAAACCGCCAAGATGACTCTAAGTCATGAATATATGAAGAAAGTTGAAGCTTTCGAAAAAGTTTTCGCTAACTACTACGACTAATAACTTTGGATTACGGATGTTAACAAAACCTTTACTAAAGCCCATTTAACTAATCACGTTGGCTAGTAAATTATCGACGCGGACCTCGGTGACGAATACGGCCATGGTACCCGCGTTTTTAAAGATTTCCGCGAGTTTTTTAACCACTGGACTTTTAACATATAGAAGGTAATCCAGCACACGTTTAAGGATAAGCTAAAGAAGGAGGTTACCAGCCTCTACATTTACATTTTCGAAAAAAACCCATTAGAATTGATGAAAACCTTTTTCGAATTGGCTTAATAAAAAGATTGCCATTAAAACTCTAATCCTTGAAATATACGAAAAAGAAGGAAAAACGTTAAGGGATTTTAACGCTCATATATACGTTTTAAATGACCTTTACTTTATCTTTAATTAAGTTAAACCTTTTTACGCGCTAATGATAAGGTATCTATTAACCTATTCGGCAGTATAATATCAATACATAACAGCGCGAAATACACGTTTAACGGCGACAGGGCACGTGAAACGGCGGCCACATACGCGGTCAAAAGTATTAACGTTAGAATTTAATACTAGTTAATCGAGTAAGATCGTTAAGACTTTCAAAGTCGTAAGGTACCAGTTCCCCATTGGAACTTCGATTAAAGCCGTTAATCTTCTTAGAATTCCCCTTTATATTTACCTATGCGCGAAAACCCATCATAAGTCCTATTATAGGACTTTAAACCTCGGGTTAGGCGACTGGTAATTACACTTAACACTGTATTTCGAAAGATTTAAGGCTTAAACTGCTAAAAACACTATTTAAGGTTAGAAAAACTATCGCAACCTTTCCCCAAGACCTGTAAAAGTTGTTCACATTAATTACAAGTTTTTTACGGACTTTAACAAGATTTGAAACGACGTAAAAGGGTATAAAGAAAAGCTTTATAACCTCTTCGACTCCAAAATAATATATTTTTTAAATATTTGTAAATGGATAGAGGTTCTCTATTTAGGTTTTTACTTACTGTTTCCTGGAATCCTTACAGGGTACGCTAGAGACTATTATCCAACTTTCTTTATTAAAGCTACTACATTCTTCGATATTTACGATAGAATAAATGGTTACTTCGAATACAACATTAACTCTATGTATTAATCCATCAATTAAACTACTAAGAAGTAAACTATCATAATGATGTGAAAAGAAGAGGAGAAAATACTAATGGACATTCTTAATTAAATGCCTAATAAGTTAATGTTATGTTAAAACATAATGGGAAAAACTCATATTGGTGAAGCTACACTTCGCGAATAGGTACGGATAATAGTTATAGGTGTGGACGATTTCGAATACGCCTTATAACGCCTATATTTTACCTGTAAAGGCTTTTTAGTCAGTTAATTTACTTGCTCGTTACCGTAATAACGCGTATTCAAAATTCGCTTAATACTTACTCTTAAATTGGTAACTTCCTTAACGTAAATAAATAAAAGCTTACGGTAATTAATTACATCAACCGTAAGTACGGGCGCTTATAACGTCCAAGGTCTGGCCTACTAGATATAAATTAAGGGTAACAACCACGTTAGCGCCAATAAGGCCAAAATTTAGGTGAACTTGTTAACTACAAATACTATCGTCTTAATAGTAGCAAAAGATATTAGATGTGTAATAAGCTTGGCTATTAGTCAATTCGGTATCTTTACGTTAAACGTAATAACAGAAAAGGACTATATTACGCCTAATATACTATTTATTTTAAATAGGACTATTTGAATCAAATTGAAGACTTTGAAGGCAACGAGCAAATTAATAGCGTTAACGCCCTTAAGCAAATTAAGTGACACAAAAATAATACTTCTAATGCGGCCTAATAATTAGCCGATTATTCTTTCCTGTACTGTTTGGATGGTAAAGACCTATACCTTTGCCATAATCAAACTTTTAACTCCTTATATACCTTCAATCTTTGTAATCGTAATACAGACTACATGTTTTAAGGTATTATATTAAATACAAGGGCAGCAAGGTATTTAATAAAAGACTATTCTTAGTACGTGATATTATGGAGGAAAAGCACTGCAGTTATTAAGATTAATCGTTAACATATTAATAAGGCCAGATTTAGCTTTAAACTAGGCAAATAACAATCGTTACTAGGAATAACAGTGGTTTAAACTATTATAAGAGTAATTAAGTTTTATATCCTAAGTTTCCTACTAATTCTTTACTTTGCTTAAAGGATATAAAGAATCTCAGCGTTAACGTCGACATTAAACGCAGACGAATTAGTCAAAAACAGTTAAATGTTTTTACTTGCCTTTAAATAAGAGCATTTATAATTTTATCTTTGAGGTCCGGAAGAAATAGTATTAAATTTAACGGAGTCGAGAATACGTCAATTATACCGGACTTTTAATTATCCAACCGTTGACATGCTATACAAAGTCCTAAAGTCTGTAGGGTATGAAAATATAGAATACTTTACCTTAAAAGCTATTAAAAAACTTTACCACCATTGTCAAACTTATATTCAAGCCTTTTAAAGATTTAAGTTTATACTAAAAGACGATAAAGACTTTAAATACGAAATCTTTATTCATGTATTTTACTTAAATAATAAGTCTGTTTTTCACGTCGTTAATTTCCAACCTTTTTTTACGGGGTTAAATTTCTAAAGTCTTTTTCGGCGAAGGATACGTAAAAAACTTCAAAAATACTGTAAATTGACATATACTTTAGTTTACCTAACGTCGTTGTTTACAATACTGGTACCAACTGTACTGCAGTGGAGTTTTAGGGAAATGCTAAAATAATAGGCATTGAGTGTAAATAGGTACTTGTAAAAACCTACTGGAGTATTGGAAAGATCGAAAAGTAATACGCCCTACTTCGTCGAACGTATAACATCCTAACTTTAGAAAAGAGGAATATATACCGGGTTGTATTTATAATATTGTTTGGTTAAGTAGGAAAAGGAAAGAAAACAAAAACTTGGCATGAAAACTTCGAACGTAAGGGATTATTATAACCTTGGGTAAACCATTTAAGGAAAACGATAAGGTTAATATCAATAGCCTACTAAATCGAGGACTTATATAATTCATTCCGAAAACCGATTTTAACTTTTAAAATCTAAATATTACGATTTTTCAGTCGATGATTATTTACGAGGTTAAAGGTAAGACTACACAGTGACCGTACGAAAATTCACGTTTAATCGTTTGAGGATATAGTAATAAAGGTAAAAACTAGATACTTACGTAATCGCTAACGATTTAAAAGATTATTTAACGTTTATTAGTCGTTTTGATAACAAGTTTATTAGCTAAAATTAAAAGTTAGTTTACGTTTAATAGCTGTGATATAACGTAAATTATACGCAATAAGTATCAGATTTATAACGGATCGTATTACTATAATTGTTATAGGAGCTCCGTATCAGCTACCCTTAAAATACGGTAATAGGATATGTTAAATTATTATATGAATTGGCTAATACAAGCTTTTATTGGTTCCTAACCTATTAATCGCACATTAAATTATCATTAGCGATAAAGTCTTCAATATACTAACCGTACTTATTATTAACGTAAGATAAAGATTTTGGCGTAATAGGTATGTAAATTAACGATACCTTTTTTGTCGGAACGGCTAGCTTTGTGGCATTGAAAAAGCATACGATTAAAGACTTTAACTTTTGAAATTATAAGCCGGTAACGACGTTAACGAAAGATAATTAATTTGACTTTAATAAATCGTTAATTCGTATATTTAATATTAATATCAGCTTTAGCTTTCATTAATAAGGCCAAGGCGCTATTTCACTTATAAATAATAAGATCAACAAGGTTAAGACCTAACGGTATTTGGAATAGCATGTTCAAGGTAGTTATATTATTATCTTATACTAATTGGAAAATTTTTACGACTCGTTTATCGCTGTATAAGTATAAAAACCAATGGATAAAGATTTTAACCTGCTAAATTAAAGGCTCGAATAATAGATACGGAACTTGGACCATGGAATTAATATAGTTTCAATCGACTTATTAAAGATTAAGTTAATAATTTTTACGAACGTTTTTTTTTTAAATAACACAGACTTATTTTTACAGATCGTCTTCCTACTAACCTTCGTTAATGAAGATAAACGGGAAAACCTGTTTAGTATTATCGGTAGCCTAATTTACTAAACCTTCGTTAAGTGTAAGAGAATTATATAAAACGTGTTGACATCGGAGGTATATGGTATAATAGTAGGCTTTAACTTAGGTATAGCATTGTGAAAAACCCTTAACATTATTACCAGATAGCTAAAAAAATCCCTCCTATCCTGGTGATAATTTGTACCAACTCGAAAAGCCTTTTATAATACCTTTCTAAACTTGGAACTACTAGCGAAAAACGCCTGATAATCGATATAATGGCATTTCGTAAATCCTACGAAGGGAGGGAGATAAAGGAGTCCTGATAAATCGATGGCAAAAACAATCCCGCAAATTCTATAACAAAGAAAGTATTAAATAAGGCCCTAGAAAGGTTTGTGAATAGTAATAGGCAAACCATACATATCGAGGGCTACGTTAATAGGCCACCCACAAAGCCTAAATCACGTAACGGCGTCTAAGGATGTGTTGGCAGACTAAAAAACTTCCAGGGTATTAATAATAATAGTCCGTTTTAGTGACACAGTTAAAGTAGAGGCTTATAAAGGCTTATGGCGAAAGAACTTTTTATAGGAGTTAATAAACTCGAACCTCAGGGCAACGGAGTGAAGGGAGGAAAATAGGGTCAATTTGCATGCAATTTGGTGTAATTTAGTATGGAAGTCTACTGGAATGAATAGGGGTCTAGCTACTTGATAAAGAGGTAATTTAGTGGTAACCGGAAAAGATTAGTCAGCCACACTAGCGTACACGTAGAAACTAAAAATCCGCCAGTATTGAAATAGTACTATATGTAGTGCAATAGGTCAACTTTACTTACAGTAAAGTTGACTGTACTGAAAGTTAAGTGTATTGCTTTGTAGAGACTTACCGCATTGGATGTAAGTTGAGTACAGTACGCTACACTTCACTCCAGGGCACGGGCCAAGAAATTAGCTATATAAATTATAGTGCAGACCAGCTAGCGGTCTACCAAACCTAGAACAATACATCTACCATCTAACCACGCAATACTACAGCTACTTAAACCAATCCAATCGACAATATTGCAACACATAAAACCCTACCAACATACTTTATATATTTATTAGATTTTATTCAATCCGAGACTAATAGGGCTATCGTATACCTAAGGTAGATGGGTTTTATGTACCTATAATTTTTGGAGCGGCGTAAATTACTGGTTTCGCGCCGTAACTGTAATTTGGATACGTTCCTAACTTGAAGAAAAGCGTATACTTACGTAGATACCAAGGAAATAAGGTATCTAACGTTTGCCAGTATAAATAAATTTCACTAAATGTATGAATAAAGAGAAATTACAGCTTGGTTAAGCGTATTAAATTAGTTTTACTAACTTTTATTAATGTTATATCAATTAAGAGATTAGGAAAACTTAAACGTCATAAGTACTATAATTAGAATACACGATATAATGCGAACATAAACAGGTAATTAAGGTAAATATAAAATGGGAAAGGGGAAAAAATGTGGACGTAAAGAGTGTATAGTGTAATCCGGCATATAAAACCTAGTTTTTAATTGATAAGCGGTTCGGATTGTCGTATTATAGTCGTTTTTGGGAGTTGTAAATGGTTTGGGTCTTATGTTTATCAACGCTTTTTATTTTCGCAAATGGTGTAAATGTTATATTTATAACCGTTTTTCGGTTTTGTAAACGGTTTGAATATTTGATAAACCGGTGGGTCCTAACGAAGTGTTCCGAAACTTAGTAATTTTTAACTTATGTAGCCCAATACGTAATAAAACACTCTTTAAACGGTTTACAGGTGCGTTTAAAACGTTAAAATAAACTAACAGTTAACGCAACAGAGCTTTTAGTAAATAATGTACTAATTAATTAATAATATCGTATTAAAGTAGTCCTTTTTAAAGTTACTCTGAATCTTACAATTTTACTACGCTTAGGGTTTTAACGGCGTTCATACTTAACTTCAAACTCCCGTATGGTTTTTATAAGGCGTAGTAGTAAAATAAAAATAGTTAGAACCGCTATAAATCCCGCTATAGGTATTTAACTTCGGTTTATATTTTCTTTCCTTGGTTGTTTGTAATCGATCTAATTGGCTACTAATTAGTATCGGTAAGGTCTTTACCCAATTGTTATAGTCCGACCTACAATAGTAGTCCAAGTAGGTGCCAAATGAAGTTTACTATTAATTTATAGCAGAAGATTAAAAGAGGCTACCGTGGCCCATAGTGTAGGACTTATGGGCATGGCCAGTACCTAGCCAGTTACGTACCCTTACACGTACCGTATATGGACCGCGTCCGGTTTACGCCCAAATTAAGCCTAAACCGGGTACTGTATATCTCGTTACGTGTATAGTTACGTAACCTATAGACTTAATGGCCAATGGCCTGAGTTTATAACATGCCCACCCTTTCCTTAAATGATATTAGGGTCGCAATATCCTGCTAGTTAAATATGGGATATGGGCTTTGTCCGCTTAATATGCGGGCTGGATGCAAGTCGGTAACGCGGCGTCTAACGCGCCGTATAACGTATCGGCCGGATTAACTCTAAGTCACCGACGTCGTATAATGCGCCCCTTAACGTATCGTATAACATATTGGCTGGTTTAACCTTACGCCGCCGATGTCGTATAACGCGTCTTTTAACGTGTCGTATAACGTATTAGTCAGTTTAATCCTGGGTTTTCGATACTATATAACGCGCCTTTTAACGTATCGTATAATATATCCTTTTTACCGCTGATATCGTATAACGTACCCTTTAACACGCCGTATAATATATTATTTTTGCCGCCGATACAGTATAACGCGCCTCGTATAATATGTAACCCTTACCTCATCCGGTTCGCAAATACTTATAAATACGGATTCACTTGTAACCTTTGAAATTTTCTTTTTTTCCTTTATATCGTCGATCTTATTTCGTTATTTAATCTTTTTGTAACTTTTCGTAACGGCTTTACTACTATCCTTTATATCCTAACTACAATTATTTACCGATATCTCATATTTTTTTTCTTTTTTTCGGTTTTATAATTAACGTTTATAATAAACCTAACCTAGTTTATATCACAGTTAATACTTTTAATGAAGATAATTAGTCGATTCGTAAAATATGTTACTTTATTATATATAAATACTTTGTTAATTACCTTTCATAATTTTTTCGCGTTATAGGCGACTTTTTTATTCTTAGTAATAGCGAAAATAAAAGCGAATATCCCCTTTTATAAATAAGGAATATATATATATCGTGTATTCGTCGTCTTTTTAATTATTTTATTTTATTTATTTATATTTAATTTTATCGGACGTAAGGTTATCGTACGTGTCGCAATGTTTACAAAAAAGTAAGTTTACGAATCAACTTTATAAAATATCATATTGTAATTTAACCCCTTTTCGTAATATATTGAAAAATGAAATTATTTAATATTTCGCCCGGTTTATACGCTCTTTTACACTAATTAATTACTGTTATTAAATATAAAGGCTACGTTTCATATCCTATTTATAAACGGTAAGGAAATTTGTCGGATAACTGGCTGGTTTTTACCTATGACTTTTTTAAATTGGTTAATTAGTTTAACCGGTGCCTCGATATTACTCGGGTATAAGGAGTTTTTACCGTACCGGCTGTATAGGCCGTTACCCCTTTTACCATACGTTCCCATCACCCCCTTTTCTCAGGTTCGTACTCCTCTAAGACTCCTCCGTCACCCTTTACGATATCGTTTATTTACCGTAACAAGACCCCCTCAATTAACCATATTTTAGCGTATAACGTCTTTACGCCAGCCCTTTCTAGCACTCGCCACACACCCTCCCGTAGTTCTAGCCTAAGTGGCCAGAATAATATAGGCACACAGGTCATGTCCCTAATAGCCAACATAGACTACGGCCTACAAAGTGTGGCGAGTGATGTCTAGGGCCTGACTGTACAAGCCCCGTTTTTACCCGTATTCCATCTAGCCTGGCGTTCCGAAATCAATCGTGGTGAAGAAAAATATTACAATCTCTTGTGGTCCGTCAGGATCGTGAACGGGGTGTGGACGCTGCGTAATACTGAAGACCACACTTTTAAATAAGACACCACTGCGAGAAGCTCCTTAACGTGGATAGTATAGTTATATTCTGGATTTATTAATCGTGTGGAATGATAAGCCACTAGTTTTAAGATGCTATCCTTATCCCGTTACAACAAGCACCCTTTTAACGCCGTTCCCAAAGAGTCGGTTTTTACTACCGTTGGCCGATTTGGATCCTAATGTGACGAAATAGGGGCCGTAATAAAGGTATTCTTTGAGGTTTTAAAAACGTGTTTCTCCCGTTTTATCCAAGCTTAACGAATTTTTTGCTTCGTCAATCGAATGAAATAATTAGATAGCTCGAAGGAATAACTAATAAAATCAAGATGAAAGTTAGTAAAACCCAAAAAAATTCGAACCTATCGAATGGTACGTGGTAACTCCTATTCGCATAATACCTAGACTTTTTCGGGGTCGACACGAATACTTACCCTAACCGTTATACTAAAACTCAGGTATTTTACCTTTTTAACCATAAATTTATACTTCTTTAAATTAAAATTTAACTTCGTATTGTAAAGGCGTCCTAAAACTACGCGGAACCTTGTTATATAGTCTTATTTAATACCGGGGGAATGAACTAAAACGTCGCTTAGGTAATTCGTAATAAAATGATTTAAAATATTGGCTGTTATATAATTAATATATTGTTAAAATGTCACCGATGTTTCTGTCATTTTAAAGGGGGTAACCAACCACTTAAATAACACGAACCGCGTACGAAACGCAGTTAATTCCTTTTATCCGGATATAACTCGAATACAATAAAAGGCCGTTTGGATATCCAACTTCGTAAGTCACGTCGACTTCAACAACGTACGTAGGGTCTCTTTAATTAAAGGTAAGAGAAAAAGATCTTATTCGATAATTTTATTCAGTATTCGGTAGTTAATACAAAACCTTTATCCCCCTTTCGGTTAGAAAATAAGTAATATCATCGCTGCGGCCAATAAAAAAACTTGTCCTAATTTAGCGTTTATTAATTAATTTCGTAACCTGTCGTTAAATATCAGAAAGTTGGTCCCGTAATATCGAGTATAATAGACTTTAAGGTCGTTTCAATAAAAATACATTTTCTTTCAGTTTAATGTAAATATAGTAGTCGAGTTTTTCTTTATATAGGGGTAAGATTATAACTTTATCCTTATCAAATAAGTCGCGGAATTTTTTTAATTTTGGTTGGAAATGTAATTAATTCTCTATTCGTCAATCATGGTTGTGTCCGTCGTTTATAATATTCGCGTTATCTCGTTAAAACTTGTGATAAAAGTTAACCGGGATTAATTCCCCGTATACTATACCTTATAATACAATCATCTTATTAAACTAATAAAAACCGATTTTATTACACCCCGTATATCCTCCGACTTAAAACGTACCATTATCGCGTTGATAACCAAGCCTTTTTAACTATAAATTACTAAACAATGACCACAAACTTTTAGAGTTATCTGTTAATATCGTATTTGAGGTATTCCAAAAATTATATCCCGTGTTATTCCGGATATAATATATATTAATATTAAATTCGACTATTGATTGATATTTATACGAAACTTGTCTATTTGACTAATACGTGTATTCTACCGTAATCTTTATATTGTACCGAGATTTCGAAAATATTATAACTGAATTTACTTAATCCTTAACCGTTATATTGAAGCTTCGTTTACAATAGTATAACAATTACAGCTAAAATCGATTGAAACATCCAAAAAGTAGGTGTTATTAAAGAGCAAAGGGATAAAAATAGATACTTTTTTATACGTAATTTAATTAAACAAAATTCTTTTATACTTAATTTTACAACTACGCCATCAATAATATATAACCCTTAAACGAGATTATATTTCAACATTGGGTTTCTCCTGTCGCAATTAATAGGGAACCTTTATTTACCTTTTAGACTTGAATCGTATGTATTTGCGTCAAGGTAATTCTGGGCGAAGTTTATAATTTCGTTAATAGTACTCCGTCAAACTATAACGTACGTAACGCTTCGTAACGATCCTAATTTGGCGTCTTGTTACCGTTACCTACATCGCCTTATATTCTTGATCCTAAACGCCTATCGAACGGGATTATTAAGATAATTAGCCGCGATATTGAAATGATTATCCGCGATTACTACAATTCCTTAACGAGAATACTGAAAAAATATAAACCTCTATTATCATTATATCTTCATTCGGCTGTTAAACTTATATGGGTTTTGCAAGTTAACGATTAAAACGTTGTCTTAAGTTTGAGGATTTAAATTCATCAGCAAGTTTACAGTATTTTCTTCAAGTTGCGATATAGTTTACCCGGTTAACACCTACCCTAATAAATTTATCACGGATATATAACGATATGCAAAAGCGTAAGTAATTATAATTTATGGTCGAAGACCAATCTAATACGCCCGTTTAAACTAATTATATTTCGAACCTAATAACGAATAATACCCAAAGGTTTTGATCGCTTATAACCAATTTCTCCAATTTAAACAAGGTTTAATTTACGAAATAAAGCTTTTTAAAAACATCCTTAATATAATCGAGGAATTTGCCTATATAGTATATGCCTTTATATCCGCCGGCTTCCTAATACGTTATAACAGCTTACTTTATCATCATCTTATAATAACCTTATACGTAAAAGAACGTATATCAACTCTTTCCAATTTATATTTTATTCGCTTTTAATATAAACTTGATCTTGCAATGCTTCGTTGCTTATGTAAAAGCAAATTCGTCAAATTGTAATTAGTTATATCGTTTTCGCTTACCTTAAACCGGTGAAACGTTAGTACGAATCGTTGCCAAATCGGCTTCGAATTATTAGATTTTGATCATAATTTAAGCGAAGTCGGACGTAAGGTCGGTAGTAAAAGTTATTAACCCGGTTATTATAATTTCTTCATGATAAATGCAATGTAATTAACAATATTTTATAAACGAGAAATCTTGGTTTAAGTCGGCTCCGAAAAGGTAGGAGGTATATTTTTAAGGGTAAAGAATTAGGTATTCGCCAACGGCCTATTTTTCCAGATAGCATTAAAGTATAACGTAAAATCATTAAAGTTTATTATCGATTCGTTCATTATAGATAATATTATTTCAGGAAGATAAAGGAAAACCATAATAAGATATTATAATTCGATTTACGATAGTAAACTGAGTCAATGTTAAATGGAATTTACTATTAAGGTATAACGAAAGACTAAAAAAGGCTACCGTAGCCCATCTTGCAAGACCTATAGGTATAGCTAGTGCTAGCTCGTTATGTACCCTTACATGTGCCGTACTCGGACCGCGCCCGGTCCGCACCCAAACTGGGCCTAGACCGGGTACTGCATATCCCTTTACGTGTATAGTCACATAACCTATAGACTCAATAGCCAATGGCTTGAGTCTATAGCACCAATTCACGTAAATTTAAAAAATTAAAAGAGTAATCGTAAGATTTGTATTGTAGTAAAGATAGATAATGGGTCAAGAAAAAGCATTCCAGAGAGTGCACGCCTTAGATAGGAGGTTAAAAACATCTTATCCGGGCAGTGACCCTTTTGCCATATACTTTGTAATACCTCTTCTAGACTGCACCACAAATGATATACTTTGTATCTTGCAAGAGTACAGACTGCAGCGTAACACATTATTGTGCACTTTTATAGGAGTGTACCTTGCAATATAGTGTACTGCTACTTAGCCCATGTATGCTAACTATGGGGGTATATAGTAATGTTCATAGCTTTATAACAGCTTCTTAATAGTGTATTCTCCTTTCTTTTTTATCGAGGATTATAAATAATATCTTGCTACCTTAAGCGACAACTCTAATCTAATTCTTTTATATGCAATTTTCGATGTTTTTCTAGATAATGTCTAAACTGTTTACGAACGTCTATAATTTAAGGTTATATCTTTCGATATTTCGAACTTAAACAATTCAACTTTGGAGTAATTCATCGATGTGTGTGTAAAAGATTATCTTTAAAGTGTTTGGAAACTTCATAAGATTATTTCATTACTTAATAAAAAAGTTTTATCGAAACCTTATATATAATATTAATTGAATGAGATTAAGCAAGTCGGAAATACATCTCATATTTAAAATGAAGTAATACCAATGTATCAAATATATTAACAAATATAATCCGGTATTTTAAAGTCGCTAATATGTTTACTCTTTCCAAATAATACCCTTTTAAAGGGGTCCCATTACGTGACTTACGAATGATGTAACCATTACGTTGTTTTCTACTGGATATTGTGTCGACTTATCAAATAACAACGATGACTCGAATTTTGTCGATTTCAACTACGATGCCAGCGCCCCATTCGATACCATTAAACATTAACAAGTTAAACATAAATCTCTTAATAGGATGGTTAAATTTTCCGGCGTTGAGTTATATTTTTTTGTATTATAAGCCACGATATTACGTTAATGATAATAAAATCGAAATTTCATCTATATCAGAAAACATTATTTTGTATTAATTTTCTGGAATTAAAGAGCTTTACGAAGAGTATTATAGAAAGTCAATACGCTCGTAAAGGTGATGGTAGTATTAACTATCTTAACGCTTTGACGATAATGTTTTACGCGTGTTAATACAACCCGAACGAAATTAAATTTGTTATCATCCGACTTATGAGTATAAAATCAAGGGTATATAAACGGGTTTACGTTTTTGAAACATTTAAAAGGCTTTATTCATAAACGTTGACAGCATAGCCTGGAAATTCTCCGCCAAATTTGCCATCATAGATTGTGATATTAACGATATGTTAACTAATACAATAATTTCCCTTAATATTTTTGCGAATTGTTACGAATATATTGCCTACACTCAACTTATTTATAAAAAACTTTACAACCTATGTACTATATATGGTAACGCTCATTACGTTAACGTTGATCATCCCGAATTTATTATTTGTTACGAAAGTGGTAATGGCAACGTATATGTTCGCGATAGTTAAGAGGACGTTATTATAATTATCGTAAACGCCTTTGTAGCCACTACTAAACGACATATTGCCTAGGTTAATTACTCGGGACTTTCTTGTCTTAAGGACCTTAATCTGTATCTAAGGTGCAACGCAAACAGCTATCGTATCCGTACCTATTTATTGGATTTCACGTAACTCTCAAACGGCACCGGTACTAAAGTTAACATAGGTATTGACCTTATCTTTACAGACGAATTTATTAACATTGAGAAAGGAAAAGCGTGACTCTTATATATAATCGTATATAAAAGTTTTAAAAAAAATCATTCGACCTGATAACTCATCCTCAACTTTTAAATATTTTCTCTTTTATAGTAAATTAACTTTGTAATTTGTTTTAGTTTATTAAAGTTTTAATAAACATAGATTATAAATGTTTCAAAGCCGTCAATGAATAATTTATCAGCCTATTGAAATCTTGGCGTATTTTTATCAGACCTTAATAACTTGGTAATATTACTTATTACGTACTAGGAACTGATTTACAACTTATTTTTTATAATATTTTATGTTGGTAGGGCTTTAGAAGTTGCAATGTTGTCGATTCGATTGGATAAAGTAACAGTAGTATTGCGTGGTCAAGTGTTAGATGTATTGTTTTAGGTTTGGCAAACTATTAACTGGTCTACATAGTAATTTGTAAGGCTAATTGCTTGTACCATACCTTAGTATAAAGTGGAGTATACTATACTCGACTTATATCTAATACAGTAAGCTTATACAAAACAATACACTTCATTTACAGTTATTATATTTAACTTTACTATAAATAAAGTTGACCTACCATACTGTGAATACTATTATTTCAACACTAGCGGCTTTTTGGTTTGTGCGCGTACTTTGGTGTAGCTAACCAATCTTTTTCGGTAATCGTTAAACCGCGATCTTGATAACTGGTCAGACCCCTGTCAATTTTAATTAACCTCCGTATTAAGATACACCTATTTGTATATAAATTGACTCTAATTGCCGTTCATTTCCCCGTAACACCAAGGTGCGAGTTTATCAACTCCTATAAAAAGTTCTTTCGTTATAAGCTTTTGCAAACTTTCGCTTTAGCCGTGTTAATTAATCAAGTCATTATCGTTAGTTTCTTGGCATTTTTTAAGTTTGCCACTATATCACTGACCTCCACCACGTTATTTAGGCTTTCCGGGCGGCTTATCAACGTAGCTCTCGATATATATAGTTAGTCCATTACTATCTATAAACCGATCTATGGTATTATTCGGTGACTCTTTCGTTATGGCATTAATAGAATTTTCTTTGCTATTAATTTATCGGAACTCTTTAATGTTCTTTCCTTGGTAGGCTTTACAAAGTACTATTACGTTGATTATCAGGTGTTTTCTACTGGTGGTTCCGAGCTTCAAAGGGTATTCAAATAAGTCTCTTGAGTCGATATAAACTACCACCAGGATAGGAGGAATCTTTAGTTTCCTAGTAATAAAGTTAAGGGTTTCCCATTATGTTATGCCTATGTTAAAACTTGTTATTATACCATAGACCTCCGAAACCAATACGTTTTGTGTAATTATCTTACATTTTATAAAAGGCTAGTAAATTAGGCTACTGATAATGTTAAACTGGTATCCCGCCCATTTTCATTGACGATGTTTATTAGAAAGCCGATCCGTAAAAACAGGTTGGTGTTTTTTACGAAAAACCTATCCGTGAAAATAGTGAATTTAGCCCTTATTATGTCCATTGAAATTATATTATTTTTTCGGTTCAGATTTCGTATTTTCTATTCGAACCTCTAATTTAGCCGGTTAAAGTCTATATCTATTGGCTTTTGTGTTTGTGTCGCGATAAATAAGTCGTATAATGCCTCCGGTTGGCATAGAGTGGTAATATAATTGCTACAGTCACGCTATTTAAGGTACCGTTGGGCCTTAACTACGTTAGTTTCGTTAATCGTGGCTAAATCAGTGCCTTAGCCCTTTTCGTAAAAGTTAAGGCCGATATTAATACTAAGTATACGGATTGACGATCTATTAAAATTAAGTTGGCTTCTTTTCGCCAACGTTGTAACTGGCTTGTAATTTTAGAATTTGGAGTCTTTAATCACCTATTAATTAGATTTTATAAAGATAGTTACTTTAACGAAAAGGGTATCATGAATGTATATACCTATCAAGCCAAAGTTTCTTTCTTACTTTATGAGTAAGCATGGATCTTATATTAAAGACTTTATGCCTAATTATAATTCAAAGTACAACTGGTAGGTTAGAAACCAGTAGATACCTACTTTCACCAAGCCGTATAAAGGCTTAATATATCGTATTACTATTATTAAAAGATATATAGCATGTAGTTCCTATAGTAACTCTAGCAATACAATCGGTTATAAATCTGTTGCTGATTACGTATAGGCTTTTATTATATCACGACTATTAATTATAAATTTGACTTTAATTTTAGTTAATAAACTAGCTGTTAAAGCAACCATCAAGCGTTAGCTGATTTCTTTAATCGTTAGCGACTACGTAAGCATTTAGTGTTTACCTTTATCGCTATATCCTTAAGCGATTAGATGTGACTTTTTGTACGGCTGCTCCGTAATCTTGACTTTAACTGCATAGATAATTTTCGACTTCAAAATCGTGATATTCGTATCTTAGAGGTTAAACTTGGCCTTCGGCGGAAATTATGTAACTTCTTGAATTAATAAGCCGTTAATTTAGACTTTCTCGCTTTTCTTACAAGGTTTACTAGTGGTTTTAATAATCACATATACGTGTAGTTTTAGTTTCAAGTTTTCTTTATGTTTTTCTTTTTTATTTACCTAAATAGTATCTTCGATACGATCCGGCGAGTATTCCTCCTTTTTAAGTTCCTTTTCTTCGGGGGTCGTCTGCGCTAGCAGTGTTTCATCAGCTCATCGATAAAGGATAGAAAAGGTTTGTGTTAGCTTAGTCGTTTAGCTTAAAAGTTTTCATCGTTAATAGCCTTAATATAGGGCTTAACCTAGGTGATTTGGAAAGATATAGGACCGTTAGTAGTTTTACCAACTACTTTAGAGTTAGCGATACTTAGGGTTTTGTATAGGCCTTCCTATTTACTCGATTCCCACTATACGAGGATTTTACTTTGTAACGGCAAAGTAAATACATCGATTGTTAAAGGGCTATTCCTAGTATTAAAGGCATTATTAACCTAGTAATGTACCGATTCCTTCCATAGTTCCTTTAAAGCTTTCCCGTAAGTCATAACTCGCTTTTAGGTACTTGCTAATGGTAGAGATTCACTCATTAGGCATGGATATTATTCAAAGACCAATAATATTAGTACTACGTCGTTAGAGCCCACAGTATTATTCAGGCCTTTTACCGCCATTTAAAGGCGTGCCTTTAAATCCGTAAAGCTTTTAATTTTTAGTGTAAGGATGTTATACGTTCGGCGAAATAAGGTGTATACCCTCTTAACCTTCATAATACTTTAATAGGCCTTTAAAAACACTTATTAATACTAAGTACCTATTATTTTGGTTTCTCTTTAAAACTTCGTCGTCGTAAAATTAGTAGCGGTATCGTAAACGACGACGTTAAGTAGGCTTGGGTAAGTATCAATTTATAGCATCCTTAATGTTTCTTACATATCCTTTGCCGAAAAGAATTTTAAAAACTTGGCTCCGTAAAACGAGGTTACGGAATCAACGACGTAAAGAATAGGCTTGTTATGCAAGTAAAACACATTAATAAAAACCTCGTAATTAAAGTTCTTATCGTCATAAGGAATCCAATTACTAAAGGCAAGTTGATGTTGTTTACAAAAAAACCGTTCGTAAAAGTTCTTAATTTATCCCTCTATATATCAATCGAAACTATATAAATCTCCCGATCCAAGTTTCTTATCTACTAATATAACCTTTCATTTAATCGTTTGAAATTTTCATTCGTTAAGTTTTGCATTTATATGGTAATTGTTGGAATAGTACTACATGCAGTACAGTAGGTCAACTTTACTGTAACTAAAGTTAACTGTACTGCAAGTTGAGTATATTGTTTTGTGGAGACTTGCTGTATTGAGTGTAAGTCGAGTGCAGTACGCTGCACTTGACTCTAGGGCACAAGCTAAGAAATCGGCCATACAAATTACTGTGCAAACCGGCTAGCGGTCTGCCAAACCTAGAACAATACATCCACCATCTTTCCACATAATACTATTTTTACTTCAACCAATCGAATCGACAACGTTGCAACGTCTAAAGCCTTACCAATACTAATTAGTGGTTATTGGGTTAAGCACAGATTAGTTAAGTAGAAGAAGAAGCTACTTTCTAGTTATTACGCTTTAATTTAACGTTAGGGTAGAGGAAATATTTTTACGAAGAGCCCTTACTACTGTGTCAGTCTCTACGGCAATACTTAAGGAAGACCTTTGGGTTGCGAAAGTCTCTACGGCAAACCAGTGGTAGCAACGGTATTGTTATTGAAAACACTAATAAATCTTCATTGATCCTTCTAAAAGATGTTGAAATTGAATGTTACAAGTCTTAAAGTTCGGCAAGTTGGCAAATGGCTAAGTTAGTACTACTACGGGTACTACTACTGCAAGCAAAACGACTAAGTCTTACGGCCTACAACAAATAACCTTCGCTCTTTACCACTAACAACGACCTTTAACCTTAGCCTTTGCACCAAATATTTTTTTCTACTTCACTATTTTCACTTTCCATACCATTTTAATCATTAAGTTCGCTGCTTTAAGCGAAAATACCAAGTTATATCAAGAAAGTTACATCGCATGATCCAACGCCAAGTCGCCAAGTTTCTACACAACTTTACGCCAAAACACCAAGCCCTTACGCCTAAGATTACTAAGTCCCTATTCCTATACGCTTAACAAGTCCTATACAGGCTAAAGCCTTAAAATGTCTACCGTAAGCGCTCACTTTAAAGCTATCACTAACTCTGCTAGTAAAGAAGCAATTAAGGCCCTTAGAAAACTTTTTATTAAATACTATAACCACGACCTTTGAAAAAGGGACGTTGACGAAGACTTAACTAAAGAATACCTAACTAACTTCATCGGATAATATATTGCTGAGTATTCTAATGTCGATAACATTAACGACGCTTTTGGTAACTTCCATGATCTTTTTAACGATTGGACTATGAATATATGGACATCGATATAGAAAGGGGTTAAGATAAGGATTAAAGTGGAACTTAAGAATTAAGAGGTTTACTTGCTAATTTAGGGCATTAAAAAACTGGTATAAGAACTTTTCGATATGGCACAGTTTGAGGAATACCTTTAAAACCCGCAGCTTAAAGGAAAGGGCGTTGTTGAAGAACCTTAACGCCATTACACGCGATTTAGGGGACCACTACTTTACTTTTAGCTAAGTTGAGCTTTTTTACGCGCGAGCTATAAGTATGTTAACCTGCTCGGCAGCCCATTAATTCCACGTGACAATGCGGAGTACGCTTTTAGCGGTGTCAAAGCGCGTGAAATAAGGGCTGCTAATGCGGCTAGAGGTATTGATGTTGGCGTTTTACACCAATCAATTAAGCAAAATCTTCAGTCCTCACAGAATCTTTAAGTACTCATCGCTCCTTAACAATTTAATCTCTAAGCCCTTTAAGACTCTTTCTTATTTAAGTTTACTTATACGCGAAAGGCAATTACAGTTTCTACCATAGGACTTTATCCTTCGAGCTAGGCGACTGGCAATTAACCTTAATACTGTGTTTTGGAAACTCTAAGACTTAAATTGCCAAGAAATACCATTCAAGGTTGGGATAACCATTGCGACCTTCCTCTAAAAACTGTTAAATTGTTAATATTATTTATAAACTGTTTTAGAACTTCTCTAAGATCTGAAACGACGTAGAAAAGTATGACGGGAAGCCGTATAAACTCCTTGACATTAAGATAATGCTCTTTTCAAATAATTACAAAAAATATAGTTTTCCCCTTTATGTCTTTACTTATTGTTTCCCGAAATCCTTACAGAGAATTCCAGAAGCTATTACCTAACTTTTTTTCCTAAAGCTATTAAATTTTGCAAAATTTACGATAACATAAAGAGCTATTTAGAATACGACGTCTACTTTACGTAATATTACATATATAGGGCTACTACGTGGTGGACTACGATAATAACAATGAAGAAAGAGAAGGAAACACTAATAAACGTCCTTAATTAGATGCTTAATAAGTTGATACGATGTTAAAAAGCAATAGAGAAAGTCTAAGCTAACTAAGTTATACTTTACAAATAGGTACAGGTAGTAGTTACGGGTGCTAGCGAGTTGTAATACACTTTATAATACTTAGATACCACTTACGAAGGTTTTTTTAGCTAGTTACGTCCATCGCTTGATATTGTCATAACGCATACACCAAACTCGCTCAGTATATACCCCTAAGTTGGCAATTTTCCTCACATGGATAAAAAAGATCTTATGGTGGTTAATTATATCGATCGCAAGTATAGGCGCTCACAATGTCTAAGATCTGGCCCACTGGCTACGGACTAAAGGTAGTAACTACGCTGGCGTTAACAAGGCCAATATTCAAGCGGACCTGTTGACTGTAAGTACTATCGTCATAATAGTGGTAAGAGATGTTGGATTTGTGGCAAGTCTAACTGCTGGTTAACTCGGTACCCCTCCGCTAAGCGTAATAATAGAAAGGCAGTATATTACGTCTAATACTCCATTGCTTTTAAACAGGATTACTTGGATTAAATCGCAGACTTTGAGGTCGACGAGCCAATTGATAGCTTTAATACCCCTAAGTAGATCAATTGATACGAAAATACTATTTTTGGCGCGGCTTAGTAACTAGCTAACCATGCCTTCTTATACCTTTTAGGAGGTAAAGACCCTTATAATTGTATTAACTAAGCTTTTAACCCCTTATATACCATTAACCTTCGCAATCGTTACACGAACAACACGTTTTAAGGTATTATAACATATACAAGGGCAATAAGATACTTAATAGTAGGCTATTTACAGTACATAATACTGCGAAGGGAAAGTACTATAGCTACTGAGATTAATTGTTACAATATTGGTAAAGTTAAAGGTAGCTTTAGCTTAAGAAAATAACTATCGTTATTAGGGATAACGGTAGTTTAAATTGTTGTAGGAATAATTACGTTTTTTATCCTTAAGTCTCTTACCCTTTTCCTATTATACTTGGAGGATATAAAGATCCTCGGCGTTAATATCGACGTTAACATAAACGAATTAGTTAAAAACAGTTAGAGGTTTTTACTCGCTTTTAAGTGAGCATACTTATAGTTTTATTTTTAGGGCCCGAAAGCAGTGGTTTTAAACCTAAAATATCCGGAAATATGTTAACTACACCGTCGTTTCAATTATCTAGTCGTTAATAGGCTGTATAAAGTCCTATAGTCCATAGGCTATTGAAATATGTAATACTTTATCTTAAACACCATTAAAAGACTTTGTTACCATTACTAAATATATGCCTAAATGCCCCAAAGATTTAAGTTTACATTATAAAACGATAAATATTTTAATTTCAAGATTTTTATTAATGTGTTTTATTAGGATAACATGCCTATTTTTTACGTTATTAACTTCGTAACCTCTTTTTACGGAGTTGAATTACTAAAGTTCCTTTCGGCAAAGAATACGTGGGAAATACTAAGGATGTTGTAAATTAACACATACCTGAGTCCGCCTAACATTGTCGTTTACGATATTAGTACCAACTTTACGGTGGCGATATTTTAGATATATGCCAAAATAATGGGTATTCAGTATAAATAGGTGCCTGTAAAAGTCTATTGGAAATGTTCGAAAGGATATACGCTCTATTCAGCTAAGCGTATAATATTCTTACACTAAAAATTGAAAGTTTTACGGATCCAGAGACATGCCTTTAAATGGAAATGAACGGCCTGAAAGATATTGTGGGCTCTGATGGCTTTTTACTAACGCTGTTGGTCTTTCGAGCTTATCCACATTTGACGAGTAAATTTTCACCATTGATAAGTACCCCAAAGCGTACCATAGCCTACTGCAAAGTACTAAGGGGACTAAGGAAAGAATCAGCACGCTACCAGGTTAAAAATGTATTTAACACCAAAAATGGCCCTATAATAATCGATGTACTTACTTTACTATTGTAAAGTGAAGTCTTCGTATGAAGGAAGTCGGACAAATAGGAGGGCCCATATAAGATATTAAATATTGCAAACTTCAAAGTGGTTGTTAAAATTGCTAACAGTCCTGTATTATTTCGAATTGATTAGGTTAAGCCTTATATTAGGGCTATTAAAAATGAAAAACTTTAAGATAAACGACCAAGCTAATACAAAACTCCTCCACCCGTTATCGATAAGCCAATGGAATACCGCCGATGCAAACAACCTCCGAAAATGATAACCGTTAAAGAGGAGGAATATATACCGGGCCGTATTTATAATACTGTTTAGATAAGTCGGAAAGAAAAAGATAATGAAAACTTGATATTAAAACTCCAATAGTAAGGGATTATTAAAACCTTCGGTAAATCTTTTAAGGAAAATGATAAGGTAGAGATTAACGGCCTATTAACTTAAGGGGTTGTATAATTCGTGTCGAAAACCAATTTTAACCTTTAAAACCTAGACATTACGATTTTTATATCGAGGATTGTTTACGAGGTTATGGGTAAGATTACGGGGCAGTTGTACGAAAAATCACGTTTAATTGTTTAAGGATATAGTGATAAAGGTAGAGACTGGATTTTGATACAATCGCCAACGATTCAGAAGATTAGCTAATGCTTGGTAGTCGCTTTGTCAATAAGTTTGCTAGCTAAGATTGAAGGTAAGTTTACGTTTAATAGCTGTAATATTACGTAAGTTTATACGTAGTTAGTAACGGATTTACAGCGGATCGTATTATTAAAACTGCCACAGAAACTCCGTATTATTTACCCTTTATATACGGTAATACGATGTATTAAACTATTATATGGATTATCTAAAGCAGGTGTTTATTGGTTTCTAACTTATCAATCGTATTTCAAATTCAAACTCGCGATAAAGTCTTTAAAATACGACTCGTATTTACTAGTAACGTAAGAAAAGGAATTCGACTTAATAGGTATACAAACTTACGATACCCTTTTCGTTGGAATGGCTGGCTTTATGATATTAGAATAGTAAGCGATTAAGGATTTCAAGTTTTGGAATTGTAAGCCGATAAAAATGTTAACGAAGGGTAGTTAACTTGACTTTAATGAATCGTTAATCTGTATGCTTAGTGTTAATGTCGGCTTTAACTTTTGCTAAAAGGGTTAGGACACTGTTTTTGCTACAATTGATAAACTAATATGGCTAGAGTCTAGCGGTACCTTAAATAACGTACCCGTGACATCTATATCTCTACCCTATACTAACTGGAAGTATTATATGATTTATCCATTACGGCTTAAGTATAAGAGTTAATGGATAAGAATTTTGATAGGCTGAATAAAAAGCTTAAGTGACAAATGAGAAACCTGGACCGCGGGATTAATATAGTCTCAATCAACTTATTAAGTCTTGATCTAATAATTTTTACAAACGGGTCCTTTATAAACAACACCAACTTATCTTTACAGATCGATTTACTAATAAAGCTCGTTAACAAACAAAAACGAAAAAAACCAGTTTAATATTATAGGCAACCTAATTGAATCAATGTCTATCAAGTATAAAAGGATTATACGAAACGCGTTGGCCTTGGAGATCTATGGTATAATAGCGGGTTTTAACGTAGTTATAACATTGTGGGAAACCCTTAATATTATTATTAGGTAACTAAACATTTCTCATATCCTGGTGGTAATTTATACCGATTCGAAAAGCCTTTTTGAATGCCTTTTAAAGTTCGAAACCACTAGTAAAAAACGCTCAATAATCGAAGTAATGGTACTCTGTAAAGCCTAAGAAGGGAAAAATGTTAAGAAATTCCGATGAATCGATGTCAAAGATAATCTCGCAGATGCTATAACGAAGGTAGTGCCAAACAAGGCCTTAGAAAGGTTTATATATAGCAATAGGCTAATTATACGTATCGAAGGCTACGTTAATAGGCTACCCGAAAAGCCAAATACCGTGATGGTAGATAGGGATGTATTGGTAAAATAGAAGACTGCCAGGGGATTAATAATGATAATTTGTTTAAGTAGAATAGTTAAAGTGGAAGCTTGTAAAAGTTTGTGGCGGAAAAACTTTTCATAAGGGTTAATAAACTCGGATCTCAGGGCAACGGAGTAATTAAGGTCAAATGGAGGAAATTTGCATGCAATTAGGTGCAATTAAATATACAAGTAAACTGGAATTGACAGGAGTCTGGCTTGTTAACAAGGAGGTAATTCAGTGGTAACCGGGAAAGATTAATAAGCCACACTGGCGTCCGCGCACAAACTAAAAAGCCGCTAGTGTTGGAATAATACTATATGCACTACAGTAGGTCAACTTTACTGTAAGTAAAGTTAACTGTACTACAAGTTAAGTATATTGCTTTATAAAGACTTACCGTATTAGGTATAAGTCGAGTACAGTATGCTGCACTTCACTCTAGGGTACGGACCAAAAAATTGGCCATAAAAATTATTATACAGACCTGCTAAAGATCTGCCAAACCTAAAACAATACATCCACTATCTGACCACGCAATACTACTGTTACTTGGACCAATCAAATCGACAATGTTGCAACATCTAAAGCCCTACCAATAGTAATCGAAAGATTGTGAGCTTTGGGTTCGTATAAAGTGGCGATATAATTTTTACGGGAGCCTTACTTAGGATATCTTTCAACTTTAACTACATTAGTCTTATTAATTATAAATAAATAAAAGCTTTGATCTGTTTAACCAAAACTAAGATAAGTATCAGTATCGTTAACATCATGTATACGTATTAACAATCCATTAAAATATAAATATTTACTCTTCACTAAAAGCGTAATTGGTTTCCAATTTCAGAATTTTAAATCTTTAAATCACCTATTTTTTTACAATATTATAAAGTTAATAGTTCTTAAGAAAAGGGAATTGTCAATTTAAATACCTACTGTTGAAATACTACAGATGCAGTCACACTCAGTATACACAACAACAGAGCCATAACAGGGCTAGTCAGTACTTAGCACAACCACAAGTATTGAAAACTTCACAACACCAAAAGATGAGGAATTCAGCAGGATGAGTAGAACCTAGATGGGTATGATAATATACACTAAAGGCACTAGTATCCACTAGTACAAGTACTAGTATTAACTAGTACAGAAACTAGTATTTTGGACAAGTCAGTTGGAAGCTAGCTGCCAATACTGTTATTTACAAATACTAGGAAGTAGTACTTATTAATATCAACTAGCACTGACTAGGACATAGTGTAAGGATGCACTTGATCATACATCAAGCCCTCCCTCTTCCTCCATAGATTTTAGAATAGTTGAATCTATAAGCCTAAACAATATCTTCTTGTGAAGTAACTTCAACACCTACCAAGTCGAAATCTTTACCCCACGTAATTAACAAGTATAAATTGTAGGTTAATCATTTTATACGTAGTCTAGATTTGAAACGCGATTAGTACGTCAAAAATCAATGAACACTGACTTTAGTTAATCTGTATAATAACTTAATATATCATATAACTATACCTGGAGGATATCTATCACGTAATTGTTAAAGGGGTTTCTGTAAGATAATCCTTTATAAATTAGTTTTTAATTATATATATGTTCATATTATTTTGCGGCTATTCAACATAAACTTCACATTAGTTTTCGTTGATAAATTTGTTGTCAAAACAACTATTAAACGTTAGGTGATCTATTGAATTGTTTGCGATTATATGAGGATTCATTCCCTACTTCTATCACCGTATTGTTAAACAATTAAACGTGAATTTTGGTACGGCTACCCCATAGTCTTACCTTTGATATTTTATATAATCCTCGATTAAAAGATCGTAACATTTGGGTTATTAAGGTTAAAGTTGCGATTGGGAATAAATTGTACGATTTACTAAGTAAAGACTCCATTAATCTTAATCTTAGTGCTTTTTTCAAAGTGCCTGCTAGAGATCTTATTAATCTTATATATTGGAAGCTTAATGAATTAGTCCTAATTATCATTCATTTTCTACCGCCCAAAGTAGTATTGTAAATCCTATCCTATGTATATTCCTTATCTTTCACTTTCTTTCTCTTTAGTGATCCACTATGTCATCAACGTTTCATCAGTTTGTTGATTACAGAAAGTGGAGGATTATGTTGATTGATTTGATTATCGTAAGGATATTCATTATTATAGTTACCATTAGTCCTCTTTATATAAGGTTTAAGCTAAGTTATACTATATGTAGAAAGATTGCCAGTCGTTCTGATGTAAGGTTTAACCTAAGTTATACGAAAAATTATAATATTGTTGGTAATTTTATTAATTACTTCAAGTTTATGGATAATTAAGATCTCAATTCGACTATCCTATTTACTTATATTTGATTATACGAGAATTTTACTTTGTAACGGTAAAAAAATACGTCGATTATCGTCAGGTTGTTTTTAGTATTAAGGGTATTATTTATTTAACGCTGTGCCGATTCCTATCGCAATCCTTCAAGATTTTGCTGTATATTACGAACCTTATTTAGGTACTTGATAATATCGGATATTTATTTGTTAAACGAGGATATACTTTAAAAACTTACTATGTTGGCAATAAGCTGTCAAAGCTTACAATATTATTTAGGCCTTTCACTATCATCTAAAATTTTACCATGTAATCTATAAAACTTTTGATATTTAATGTATAGATATCGTACCTTTTTCGAAATTATATATATGCTCTTTCGAGCTTTTCAATGCTTTAATAGTGTTGGTAAGGTCTATATACGTCAACTTAGGAAGAAGAAAATATATTATTTCAAGTAGTAAGGTAAATTATTGAAGGTAAGAGTGAGAAGAGACATTCAAAGAGTACACGTTTCGGGTGAGAGCTCATAAGCTCTCACCTGGCGCGTAATACGCTACTATACACTTTGCAAGAGTGCATCCTGCAGAGTAACACGTTATTATGCATTCTTCAAGAGTACACATTGCAGTGTAACCACTTACTCACTATAGAGATATATAATAATATCCACACCGATAATCTTTTCTTTATTAAGGAGCTCCGTATTTATAATCTAGTAATGAAAGTGCAATTTTTCTAAGCCCCTGATTAGTTACTTGATATTAATAGTATATTTCGTTTAAGCTTTTAATCAGTTGTATTGGTAGTAACAGTAACAGTAGTATCGTTTTTTCAAGTCGCCAATTAGTAATTTTAGTAATTATAATATTATAGGTTTTGGATAGTTTGTTCCAGAAAGATTGCTATTCCTTTAAATATGTAATTATTGAAGTATGATTATCAATACCACTGGTTTTGGAGTTAGTATAAAAAGATATAGCGTTATTAGTTTAGGCAAAACTTTTTTCCACTTTAACAACATACCTTTAACCATAAAGTAAGCCCCTAATTAGCTATTCGGAATTTGTACACCTAAATAACCCCTTTTCAATTAGTTATTTGGCGTTCGTATTCTTAAACAACCCGTTTCTAATTAGTCATTCGGCGCTTTAGTATGGATCAATTACTTAATCAATGTTATATCCTAATAGATTCATAAACAGATGTCACGTAAAAATGAAGCCGAAAGGCGCCTTTTGGCGCAACTGCAACGTCGGTCCAAGGTTATAATAGCCGTTATACGCCGTGCCGACACTAGTACTAGCACCAGCCCTAACTCTAGTAACTAAACTATATCTTTTATTCTTAATTTCATCTTTTTGCTGCCCACCGTTGCTAAAGCCGTCATTTCTACTTTCCTTCCTTTTCCCATCCTCTAAAAATATAAGCAGTGGTTTCTTAAAGTTATAAACCTTACTCTTTCACTACAGATAAAAACTTCCGTACCCTTAACAGCCCCCCGCCGTCGCAAACATCGCATTGCCGAGTTATAGCACAGTATGTAATGATTATCTTTTAAAATCGTATTATATCAATATTCGTTTAGACGAGACGGAGATAGAGGAGTAGGCAGCCACTTTAAGGCGCAATCCGCAAGGATGCGTTGCAAGGTTTTGTTTTGGCACGTAAAGCGCCAAAGCGGCGTAACCGGTTTCGCGTCCCTAGGCTGTTAATAGATATGTTTTACGTGCCGAACGTTATATCCGTGGCCGCGGGTAAGTCTATTGACAATTTCTATTAAAACGGAGGTTATTTATCACGTTACCACTGTTACAAATTGACTGGCAACAGATACGCTCCCATTCCAGTAGTTTTAAGGCCATAGGTCGTGGCCTTACTACGCGTCCGCAATCTCCATAATAAGTTACTTACTTTCTTGATTCGTAATCCGAGGCTTGATTTCTTATTTCCTACTATTTTAATATGTTATTCGAGTTATAATTTAACACGCATTACTTTAATATATAATTCGAGGATCGATTACTTATTTTCCGATGTTCTGATAAATCGTTCAGAGCTTATTTATGAAATATTTACTTACCTACTACATAAAATAAAACTGGTACTAATATTTAGTTAGGCGCTAACCGGTGGCCGAAAGAGACGGCGACCGATATTACTGCCTAACAGACAGGTTTACGCATATATTACGTAGGTAATTTCGATAACGTCATTATATGCCATCGTAATGAAAGAAATCCTATCCCTCACTCTCTACCTAAAGGTATATAACCTAAGGCGTGGGGAGCATCTAGCTCTCCTTGTGGCGATGACGCCGATAATGGTGTCGACGGTAGTAGTGTCGCTGAAGACAATAACGACGACAATAACGACAATAAGAAAAAAAGCGAAGGTGGCGGCAACGATGAAAAGGATAATATTACTGGTTCCCCTATCCCTTTGTCATTTAGTAGCCTTTAGCTACCCTATTTTTATATTATGCCGGTTCAACTAACCTATATAGAGACAGCTACACAAATTATATTACATTTCAAAAAATTCACAATGTAAATAACATATAGTATATGTAAAAGTGATTATATACGAGTAAAATAGCGAATGGTAATTTTAAAGAGGGGAAATGTGTCGTCAGACCGTAAAACTGATAATTTAAAGAGTAACATGCGCAATAGAAGTGAAAAATGATAGATTTAAAGCATGAATTACAAAAATATACAAATAAAGTTACATTGTAACATTAGGTTATATAACCTATTCAACAACATTAATAGAAGTCATGGTAAAAACGAGCGTTTTTAATACGCTATTCGAAACGTATGGCTTTGAAAAAAGCGCTTCCTACATATCATTTTAAACACCTTAATTTAGTACGAAGTCTTTTAATTCGCTTTTTAGATCGCCTTGTTTTAGTTTCGCTTCGAATACGCTATTTATAACGCCATTTCTAAGCCTCGCCCCCAATAGTTCATTTAGAGCGCCCTCTCTTAGTATTGCTTCCAATACATTATCCGAAACACACTTCTTTTGCATTTCTTCCAGAATTATTATTTGCCGCTTTTGTAACAAATTTATTGCAATCTGAAGGGCTATCTTTTATATATCGTAGTTTGGAGAGCTGTTTTTTATATATCATTTTATAGTACCGTTTCCTTTTTTAAAAACATTTTCTTGTAATCCAGAGGGATATTTCTTATATACTTTTTGGAAGCGTTGTATCTTTCTTTTGAGTAGTTTTTGTTATGGTGTAGAGGTTTGTTTTTGTTTATTACAGTATTGTTTATGTTTCCGAAAACGTTACCTATTCTTTGCATGACTTTTTTGTCGTAGTCTAAAAAGCTATATTTTCTGTGTTCCTCTAAAACGTTACTACTTCGTATATGCCTTCAAGAGCGCTGTTTTTCTCGTTTGAAGCGATTTTATAAAGGTTGTTATCTGGAAGGATATTTTTATAGGCCCTTTGAAAACTCCGCCCCTTATATCCAGTGTGTCATTCACCCTACCAGAAAGGTCGTTTTCGTCGGTTGGAAAGTCAAAACTTCCATAGGTATTTAATTCCACTTTTATTGGTTAACGCGATTTTTTATCATTATTTAAAACATTAACCTAAATGGGTAAGTTTCAAATTGGAGTAGAGGATGACCTTCACTGAATTTCCTTTTGTGAAACTCGGGCGAAGGGTAATATTCATGGAGTTTTCTTCTTCTGAATTTGAACGACGGATAACCCTTACGGCCCTTCTTTTTAAAAAATTAAATAAATAATAATACTCTCGGCCATTCCTACTTTTAAACTTGAGTGCTGGATAACTCTATCAGTCTTATCCTTTTTTAAAGCTAAGTGCCAGATAACTCTTACAGCTCTTTCTCTCTATAAATAGAAGAGAAGGATAACCTTTACGATTATTTTTCTTTTTAAATTTTAGCGTCTGATAATCTTCACATCCTTTTTTCCTTTTCCTTAAGTCTTTCGCTTTACCTATACAAGATGTTTTTAAGTATGCTTTTAATAAATTGTTCCTTATACATAGCCTACTAGCTTTGTATTTATAAAGCTTACTCTTAATATCTCCTCGTTGGTGCAATCTGGTATTTAAATAAATTAAGTTGTTACAAATAATATTTCTACGAAGTATTTACTCCTAGGTGTATTAATTACTCTACTTTGTAGTTATGATTGTAATACTAAAGAAATGTAACTTTCTACTCTACGCTATATTGTCAACTTCTCATTCGAAAAATCTTAGCGTAACTTTTTAAATACATCAAATCCTTAAGTTTTCCTGTTTAAATATCGAAAATTAACGGTCAAAACTTACGTATTCGCAATTCTTTGGTCTATATATCTTATGAAAGCTTTAACATACTATAAATTCAGATGAATAAGCCTTCAAACTCTTTTTACAATCGTTAGATATCGGGGGAAAAGAGTTATTCATTTGTTGGTTTTAGTCAAACTTATTAGTTACTTTATAACCATAGGAATGAAAAATGTTCCAGAACGCTTCAAAAAAAATTATAAGCGTTATAAACTCCTTAAGAGCTATCTTTAGCGTTTTTGAAATGTGCTAGAGCGTTTTAAAACCCGTTTTAGTTGTTGCTTAAATGTAGTAAATCTTTATAAAAGCTATTGTAATGTAATAGCTGTGATTCGAATACGTTGAGAATAGTGTATTTGAGAAGATCCCGAAATGGAATGAAATAACAAATAAAAGTGAATAAAACACAATTGAAAAATGAATTAATTGTAACAAAGTGTTTTAAATAATGCTTTCAACGCTTGTTAATTTAAAAAAAATGCAAATAAAGCGTAACTATAAACTAATTAAGCGCTTCGAACTTATCATTTAATACTTATACTAGTAAACTTAAACTTCATAAGTAACAACTGAAATAAGCGGTATATAATAAGGCGAAATGAGAAAACGCTAGGTGTTTGAAGTAAAGAATTCATTTTTAAGGGTTAAAATATCGTATAAAGCGAGTTGAGATGCTGTGAGAATACCGGGTGTTGTTTTGTACGCTTTTGGTGCGTAATTATTTCGAATGTTATTTTTGGCGCTCCCGAAATATATTGAATCACTTTAAAATGTGTTTTATGAGTTTAGTGTATTTTTTTGTAAGCGTTTCGAAAGTGTCTTTTGGAGTTCGACGTAATTATAGGATTGTTTTAGGTGTTATGTTAAATTTTTTCAAAGTTTGGTAAAGTGTTATAACAGTTATTTCAGGCGTTCTTCAGGTTTGCTAGAACGCTTCGAAATTTCTTTCCGGATAGATTATGGTAAATAGTTACGAAGTTAAATTGATTGCGTAGTCGACACATAATATGATGTTTTCTAAAAAATACCTGGATACGTCTCAAACACCAACCGAGTTGACGGATAGCGTAATAAAGCTTTTAGTAGTTCAAAGGCACCAACTAAGTTAATAATTTCGTGTTAAAGTTGTCTTTTTTAGAAATACTCTGTGTTTTACAATCTTTCGACACATCCGCTCCTTTTCGTAAAGCGTAGTGTTGGAATAGTTGGGACCCCTATAATATCTCGTTATAAATATTTAACTAAAATTCGTTTTTCTCCATAAATTATTTGTAGTCGACCGAATCAACTATTCATCAGTATTGGTAAGGTTTCTTTACGTTAAAGTCAAAAGAAAATAGTATAGTATTTGAAGTAGTCAGGTAAATTATTGAATTTAAAGGGGGAAATTGGCATCCAGAGAGTAAACGCCTCAGGTAAAAGCTTATAAACTCGTACTTGGAGCGTGGCGCTCTATTATACACTCTACCAACGTCTCTACTAGAGTGTGGCACATTATCATGTACTCTGTAAGAGTGCATCCTGCAGCGTAGCACGTTATCATACATTCTGCAAGAGTGCACTCTGTAGCGTAACCGCTTACTAATTATAGCAATATATAATAATATCCACAAATAGTCCTTAACAAATACTTATTTACACTAAATCCCCATTATTTTAACATTCGCCTAAATTTTTACTGTTATCAAGTTTGTATCAATATCGTAAACAATGAATTTTAATGAACGCAAGTAAGTATTGATTCACATTATCTTTAACATTTACCATATATTCATTATCATTAACTACTTAAGGAATTTACCTTTATAAAAGGATGTTACGGATTTAATAACGTAAAAAAAGGTGTATTATCCAAAAAAAAAACATTAACGAAAATCTCTTAATTAAAATCCCTATTGTTTTTTAATATAAACTTGAATTATCCAGTGGTGTAGATATAAGTTTAATAATCATGGCGTTTTTTGAATTTTTTTTTTGCAAAACAATTCCATATCTTCATATCCTGCTGGTTTAAAAACTTTGTATAATTTGTCAACGGTTGGGTGATTGAAACGCTCGTCTAATTTATGTATTTGTGATTCTATCAAATTTAACACCATTTCCTTTGAACTTTGAATATGGAACTCAAGGTGTTCTTATTTTAAGGCGAGAGGAAACCTTGGGCGTTTTTTTAACTCGTTCGTCAACTTCAACATCGATGTTAACGCCGATAATCTTCATATTTTCTAAGTAAATGAGGAATAGGGTAGGAAATTTAAGGATGTAAAATATAGTAGGCTTAATAATAATTTGAATTGTCGTCGTTTCCAATAATGATAATTGTTTACTAGAACCAAAGCTAACTTTAGCCTTGCTAGTATCTTAATGATTGATTTCTGTAATAATAGTATTTTCCCTTTGTAATGTTAGGTATGATAAATAGCCCCCTGTTGAAAACTTTATTGCTCCTATATTTGACATAATACCTTGAAACATGTAATCCATGTAACGATAGAGAAGATTCAACGTGTGTAAAGGGTTATGTGATTAGTAAAAGAAAATGTAAAGGTCTTCGCTACTTAAACGGCATAGAAAAATATTGTCGGATAATTATTATCCTTCACTAGGAATAACATTTTCGTACCATATGACTTGCTTAGATATATTGTTATCGTTAATAGCCTTTTCATCCTCGTAATTTACGATGTAATCTAAATAGTTTTGAGTAGAAGTAATCAAGTATCAAATGTAATACATTATCCATTGCTTATAACGGTGAGCTAGAAAGTGGTCAGTTCATTGATAACCGGATTTACTATAAATTTAATATCTCTTACCATTATCACAACGATATTTATTATGGTTAACAGATCCGTTCGAGTTTTGATATCCTGTTGACGTTAGTATAGCTGTGCTTTCTAGTTAGAAAAATTTAAACCATATTTTGAGCATTAGTGACACTTATATTTACAATCAATATAATGTATCGTTGCGCAGTCCTCGTTATTCCAATCGTGAAAGTTATTAACTTAGGGATATGTATCAACCAAATTTGGTGTATGGGTCATTAAAATCGTAAACGAAAACCGTAACCAGCTGAAACAAATCTTCAAAAATAGTATTTAAGCGTTATAAGGCGTGTTAGAATTCATTTACACCCGTAATTAATACCAGTACCTACTTGTAAAATAAAGCTTCGTTAACTTAAATTTTCACTATTACTTGTTAACACAGTATCAACTTCTTAAGAATTTAATTAAAGACATACATTGGAGTTTCCTTCTTCTTCTTTTTAACCATTATCGTCATCCAACTCATTGTAGCCCAATCCGTATAATATTGCGCAAAGTGAACATCGTATTCGAAGTGAATTTATATCATATTGTATATCTCCCGGAAAGTTTTTGCTCTCGTTAGAAAAGTTAGTTGGTAATTTTTGGCGTGCCTTATGAGGATGTCAGGAAATAATAAGTTGAAATAAAAAAGAGGGACCTTAATTTCCTTATACATGTTTAAAATGAGCCTTATCTTTATGTTAAATAGATTATAAAGCTTCCCGTCGAATTTCTCTATATAGTTTCAAACCGTTTCGAAATCAGTAAAATGATTATATTTAATGTTAATCATTTTAATAAATATAGGGGAAAGGTTATAATAATTGTCTCAGTCTTCGATAGTATTTACTATTGTCAGTTCAAGCCTTGGAGCCTCCGAGTCACAATAGTAGAGATAGATGCTAAATACTTGACTCGAAGAATAAAGCTTTGTAATATGACCTTTGATGATCATGCGTATATAAATGTAACTTCTATAAAAAATCTTCGCCTTAAACAACTTAGTGATTCTTGAGAAAACTTTAAAAAATTTAAGTAATCTAAAGACCTTAAGGGAAGTTGTAAAGGGTAAAAGGAACTTCAAAATATTGCTCAATTGACTGCTAGATAACACCGACGTCAATTCCTTTTACTGCGTTAGCAGCCACTACTTCACGCACTCTGCCACTGCCAAAAGTATACTTCGTGTTGTAACGTAAAGACATTAGACTATCGAGCAAATAAAAAGTTTACTTATCGTCAATATATAAAAATTGGTATTAATAAGAAGTTTGAAGGCTTAACTTAATTATAAATTGGGGGGTAGTTCCTTAAAATTTGTTTGAAGACACTAAAAGTCATTAATACCCTTTCCTTTGTTTCATAAATCTTAAAGATAGGGATACTAAGGGGGTTTTTAAAGTTAAGCCACCTAAATGAAATTTTTGCCAACTTATTTAAATTTTTATCTGGCATTGAAACTCTTCATCATTCAAGTTCCAACTTTAGTTTAGATTTAACACCTTTTCAGATTACCTTTTACATATTGATAATATAGTTTTAAAAAACTTATCATATCTTTAATTAACTCGAACGTTAAGATTGATTTATTTACCGCCGTCTTAATCGAGGATGTTATGGCCAACAAAGTTGACTTGGTACTTTTTAGTGAGACATTCATAACCATTTATTTCATGAATTCTTTCATTGTTATTCTTGAAAAAAAGGAGTTCGAAGGCATTACTTTCCTTCATACGTTCCTAACCGATTACTATTTTTAACGTTTTGAATAACAAGTCGATTTTAATTCAGGTTATGTAGGGATTTGGTGTAGATATTTGGTAAATGAGGCAATTGATCTTAGCGATTTGGGAGTGTAGAGAGTTTTCGATTTGGTCTGGTGTTGGGCAACATAGTTTTCTCCACGCGATTGAATGATTTTTTGTATTTTAGATTGTATCAGAGATCACAAAAGTTAGTCATTTTGTAATATAGGGGAGAAGAAGAAAAGAGTAGCGGTTAAGAATAAATTGTTATAACGGGAAGTGTTGATATAAAAAGTAAATTCGAAGGTTCTTCGTTGTCATTTTTAGTTCAATAGTATAGGACTTCATCTTTTTTTTCAATAATAATACCCGCAGTAATACTAATTTAGCTGTTTTCTCATTTAACGATTTTTAAAACCTTTAACGGTCAATATCAACGTTTGAGTACAAGAAGGATCCGTGAAGATTTCTTAGTGTTTTTCAATAATAGCGATAGCGTCGCCACTTGTAGTTTTACGTAAAAAGTGACGTAATCCGGAAGTTCTTTTTACTTACTGCTGAAAAGACTAATGCAGTAATAAAGGCGATTCGCAGGAGTTTTTACTCTACCTTACAATTGCACAAATCGTAACCGGAAAGTAGCCTTTTTTTATTCCTAGTCAATTTATACTTGACCTTACAAGCACTAATCAGTGTTGCTAAATCTGCCTAATAAGCTTTTAGATATTACAATGTTGTTGATTCGAATCGATCGAAGTAACAGTAGAATTATATAGTCAAGTAGTAGATGTATTGTTCCAGGTTTGTTAGACCGCTAGCCGGTCCACACTCTAATTTGTATAGACAATTGCTTGTCCCGTACCGTCGTATGAAGTGGATACATACTGTACTTAAACTTACAGTATAACCACAAAATAATACACACAGCTTGCAGTAAGTACAGTTGACTTATGTTAACTGATTACACTGCAATTACTACTGTTCCAATAAGAACATATTATTGAAGGGATGCCAGGAACAATGTAAGTACATTAATTTTAATATATAGTCGTGGAGGTGCCCCCCAAAATATTTGAAAAAGGAAATGGTTCCTTGTATAAAGAGTTTCCTTAAATAGCGAAGTCATGACAACAAATAAACAATCTGAAGGGAATTTTTTCAACCGACTTTAAAGCCTATAATTCAAATTAAAACTGTTTTATAAATGTAATGGGACCAAGGCTAGAGCTGTCGCTCAGGGTGGTCGGATTCTATCTATAAACTTATATAAAAAAGAGAGGAGAAACCCCTACTAGGGAGTTGCTACGGAGTTGTGGAAGATGATTCAACCAGATTACGTGACGTGTAAGAGCATGTTTCCGTACAGCTTCTAAGCGGATTTAAAGCGCTATAAGAGCGTAACAACTACTAGAGCTGGATCCCTGGTAAATACTAACCAGGCACTAGCTTGTAACATTACCCTTCGGCTTAACCCTCTCCGCCCTTTTTTTTGAAGATACCTAAAAAAATCCTTCAAATAAAACTATACTTTTATCCCCTTTATTCAAAATCACGTTAGGAATCGAACCTAAAACCCTTGTTACGGAAAGCAGGTATTTTAACTACTAAACTACGAAACCGATAGGTATGGAGGAAATAAGGGTAGTACCTAAAAGCAAATAATACTTTTTAAAGACCCTTAGAACCCCCCCCCCCTCACCCTTCATTGTGCGGCGGTGTAGAAGATACTAATAAGCTAAAGGAGGTTGGCAGGTACGAAATAACCACTTCGAATCGGCTTAAAATATTATAATATCGCGTGTAAGGTTCCAAGCTATAAAACGATTTGACACTACATAAAAAGCGCTCCGACGCCCTCCCCTCTTAAAAATAATTTCGTAGATCTCCCCCTTAAAATATAAACTTTTAATTTTACAACTATCTATGAATAGTATACTAAAACTTCATATTAAATCCTTGTTAAAGCAATCTCTTACCCACCGGTCAATTTATCCTTTTTCGTTATCGTTATTGTTTTTCTTTTTCAAGATAAATCTTTAATTAATTATGAAAGTTGATAAGACTATTAGAAACATAATTATACCTACGTAGAAGATGCTTTGTCCTTGTTAACGAGCGGGTTATTCTCAGTCTTACAGGTTATAGACATATATTCTAAATAAATACGCAAATAGATATATTTCTAATATGTATACCGTATAACGTATAATTTTCAAAAGTTTTACTAAGAAATTAATATTGAATTGGATTCGTTCAGCCGCGAGGAAGTTATTAACGAGTATTTAAATATCGGCGCTTAATATCGTTTTTACTTTGTCGATATTATAAGCAGTAGTTCCAGTTATTTTTATATACCTTTTAACCTCAATCCTGATATAAATGAATATGTAAAATAATTGTCAAAAGCTTATTTGTCATTCGAAGTTTAAAACCGAGGTAAATTAAAGTATTTATAAGCCGTTTTCTAGGCGTTAACGAGCGGCTAAATAGCATGTAAGCATAGGTTTACGCCGTAAAAGAGGCTATAAGGGTTTGGCATACTATATAAAGGAAGGTCGATATTCGCGATAGAGCGGGTTTTATGCCCATCACTTCTATTCATTCCGGAAGCCTGCGAGCTATACAACTTTTGAATAAGGAGAATTGTTTTCAAGTAAGTTAATGTGTTAAAGGGGAGCGTGGAAATCGCAGCTAATAAGCGGGTAGGAAGCGCGGTTCGAGGCAATCAAATTACTTATTAAAGTGTCTAAGCGCATGGATAGGAAACTGGGTCGCATTAATGCAAAACTTAGCAAGTTGGATAAAATGAGAGTAAGGGTTTGTCGTTGTGCTCAGCCTATCTATAGCGTAATTTAAAAGCGTCAAGTGCCGCGGTATTGGAAAAGCTTAAAAGCGGCTTCCAAGTTAGGTGTTCGTAATCTACCTATTTAACTAAAACCTGCCGTTTTGTTAGGTCGTTATTCTGGGGGCGTCCAACTTAGGGTTTATTTCGAGCTCGTAAAATGATTTTAATATGGTATTTCGGTTTCGTTTCGTTATCATCATTTATAACTTCAATTGCTTACAGTTGAAAGTCGTGGGCTCGTTAGCTTGGAAGCGGGTTTAAAACGGTTCGAATAAGTTGATCTCCAAAAAACTGGGGGTATTTATCTTTCGTAACATCAAATTCGATATCTTAGGAATCGACTATACGTGTTATACGATATTTATCGTAAAGTTATCTTAATCTTTTTAAAAATTTATCCGGCTTATAGTTTTTAAAAAGGAGATAAACGTCGTTACTGGCTTGAAGACGTTTTAAGGGGGTACTCTGTTTATGAACAGCTTCTTTTATATGTTGTTACATAGTCTTCATTATAGCTTATATAAACTCCGTAATATCGCGGATATGTTAGACTAAATCCTTAGCTTTTGTTCATATTTTCGTAATTAAAACGAAAAACTTTATTCCGGTTATATAAAGTCTATATAGTCGCTGTAGGTTATAAAAACGTGCTCATATTGGTAATAGTCGTAATTTTATTATTTCGTGCTAATTAATAACCGGGTAATGAACGGTTTAAAATAAGTTAGGTATAAACAACGAAGAAACGTAAGTATGTTAGGATCTTTTAATCGGTGCGTTCGGTTACGCTATTGGTTTCGGGGTAAAAAACGGTTTTTAGGCGTTATTTTAAACATATAAAGTTGTAAAGTTGTTTTTAAATCTTCCCAGTTTAATTTGACCCTTTGTTACCAATAGTAGCTTGAAGAAATCCGTAAAATCATCAGTAATGGCTTAAAAACCGCTTCGTATAAACTTTGACATCTATAATAGTTATATCCTAGAAGTTAATAACTCTTCTTAAACGATTTATAATGATTATAACATAGCGTAGGTCCCCGGTTCGTTTTTAAGCCAAATGGATTATAAAATTGATAAAAAGCTTGTTTTAAAACCACTTAGAAACCGAAAGGAACTTGAGGATTTCCCTCCTACAGTATCTCCAGTAGGTTATACGATTATGAATATCACAATTTCGGTAAGAACATTCGACCGTACGGTGTAAACCGAGTTAAAAATACGTTTTGAAAAATATAACGATAATAACGTTGCGATACGAGTAACTATTAAAAAATAAATCGTAAATAGTTTGTATCAACGTGGTAATGAACGCTTTGTTAATAGGTATATAAATACGGTTACAAAACCGCAAAACCTTATCGTTGTTTACTAAATATTTCGAATTAAAAACTTCTAGTGCTTGGTTATTGTCAGTACTAATATTAATAGGAAAACTCGAGTCGTTTATACGTATTATACTAACAAATCGAGGGTAATTAATATTAAAGGTAATAGAGGCGTTTTAGCTACTTCAAATATTAATATCAGTAAAAATTGCGCGACTTATTAAGATGGATTCGCCGGCGACGGTTAACCGGTAGATATATATACGCAGGAGCGGTTCAAAAACGGCCTACTTGGAGTGTAAAAATTAAAGTTTCCGGCCTGAAAGGCGTGGGTTGAAAATCTTTTTAAAATATCCTAGTTTCGACATAATAACGTATCTAGTCATATATAATTAACCCTTTTATTATAAACTAATTCAAACCGAAACTTGGAATGGTGTTTCAATTAATGTAATTTCTTCTTCAAAAAACCATCGTATAATTATAAAGTATTTCAAGTCTTCATAATTTATAAAAATCGTAAACGGGTGTGTTGTACCTCGGAACTCCACGTTTTATACTCTCAAGTAACTTATAATCCAGAGTGGGTTCTTATGATGAATTTCGTAATTATATTCGGCAGATAATGAACGACGAAAGTAATATATTAACGGGGGTTAGTTACCGCGATTGTCGCGTTAATGTGAATAACCGTTTAAAGCCCAATGGAAATAGGCGGCTGTTGAAAAAGTATCGAGGTCGAGATCTTATTAGACGGGTACGGATTCGGGAAAAAAAGATGAAATTAAACCGTTTAAAAACAACTTTCTCCTTGTATTTTGAATGAAAAGGGGTGGCAATTTCGGGTTATCCGAATTAAAATCCTAATAATTATCAAGCAATGGAAAATAAAATACCGACACAAGTTAGTGAATCTGAAGAAAAAAAACTTACCTTTAGGACAAACGTAAAATCCCCTTATTTCCAGATAACGTATAGTTTTTTTGAAGTCAATACGGACTCTGACGATGATTTCATTAACAAATTATAGGTATTTGGTCTGATTAGCTTCAAATTTAAATTTAAATATATCGAAGTTAAGGTATACGACGTTTTAGGCACTTAAAACATACTTAATCATAACATTATAATTATTAAGTCTATCATTCGAATGTACGAAGATATTGTCGAGTTGGGTGTAGTAAATAACATGAAAAAAGGTCGTAACAAATTATTAATATATCTTTAAAGGGTAGCTAATTTATTGAACAGATGAAACGAGGTTTTGTTTCACTTTAAAAATCCAAAACTTATACGAAACGCAATTTTCCACTCGTTTCCTTTATTAATATAAAGTTTGTTAAAAATAACTTTGATATTTAATTTGGTAAATTACTTAGCTTAGGAAATATTTGTAAATATTTCTTGAATAAGTGGAAACGTGAAATTATTTGCTTTCGTAATAACTTTTAATCGATAATGATCAATATACAAACGTAAATTATACCCGGAGTGTTGAATGAAAAGTACGGGGGTACCCTTTAAGAAGCTATTTATTCGAATATAGCCCTAATTCAGGAACTTAGTTAATGTTTTTCATAACATGAGGAATTTCTTTCGCGACGTACCATATAACGGAACCCACTAGATTTCCCAAGGCTGGCCCCGATTATCGTTTTAAAGGACGATTGTGTAATCGGCTTCGAAGCAGTAAGGAGATAACTTGTCTCCAAAGACCTTATCTAATAAAGGGGCGATTTTTTTTAAAGGCGTCAGGGAGTTTATCGTTAACGAAAATAAATAGTTTCGGAGCTAATTCTTTATTTAATGGTAGGTCTTTATCGTTGCAAAGTAGTCGATTCGAATCACTGTGGTCGAAGTAACTGGTGTTGCGTTGATATTGTTGATTGAGATGCATTGGTTCTCAGTTTGGTAGACCGTTAGCCGCTCCTCACGCTAATTTGTATGGCCAAATGCTTTGGCCTATGCCTCACTTTGAAGTGAGCACCTACTACACTGCACTTGCAGTGCAGTCTACTCAAATTCTATAAACTACAGTCAATTTGCAATACGTACAATCAACTTTACTATAAGTAAAGTTGATTTAGCTATACTGCATTTGACTGCTATTTCAATACTGGCGGCTTTTTGTTTTTGTGACTGCACGCCAACGTGGCTTGCCATCAATTAGTGGTAACTTTTGAAATTCCTCCTCAATCAACAAGCTAAACCCCTATCAATTCCAATTAACCTGTACTGAAATCAGCTCTAATTAACGCCCTTTGTAGCCCTTTTTCTCTACCCTCCCAAAGCCCTCGTTCCTCAATTCCCGTACACAGGTTTTTCGTCACAAACTTATGAAAATCAGGTATGTTACCAATTGCGTACCTTTTGCCAGTAATTCAAACTACTATCATTGCCACCTTTGCCATCATTGCCATTAACATCACTACCCTAGCAGTCTTCCAGTTTGCTAGGGCTACACTATTCTTTCACGTCACATACCGGGCGATCCACGTAGCCCTCGATTCGTATGAATAGCGTATTGCTGTCCACAAACATTTTTAAGGCGCTATTAAACTTAGCCTTAGTTATAACGTTAATGGAGTTATATTTACCGTTAATATACCTAAATTTATCGATTTCTAGAGCTTCATATACCCTTTTTAAAACCATTATGTCTATTATCAAATGTTTTTCATTAATAGTATCTAGCTTTGATAGGCATTTGTAAAGGCTTAAGAAATTAGTATACATTACCACAAGTATCAGAGGTAATTCCAATCATTCAATACTTATTATTAATATACCGTTAATTACCATGCTAATATTTAAACTCGCCATTATATCATATACCTTCAAAGACAATATTTTCCAAGTAATACGCTTATAGTTAACGGCTATCCAATACATAAAGTCTCGAGTTATTATAAACTACCCTTTAAACCTTTCCTCGTCAATAAGTATTATTAGGAATACGATTTACGATATAATGTTAGTATTATTAGTAAATCATTATTCTGTAAATATCATTAACTTCCCCTTCATGAGATATATAAAAACCATATTAATTACTTTTCCCAAGTAATCCAGTTATTACTAATTAGTTTTATTCAACTTATTAAATTCCTCGTCTTATAAATTTTATACCTATGTTGTAATAGAAAGGACGTACGATACTTTCGGTTGATATAACGTGGCGATGTATGTCGCATGGGTTCTTTACTGTAAGTATTTTTGATATTTTGCCCTGTCAGCCTTATCGATAATAATCAAGTTTATAACCTGTCCTTTTTAACATAATATAATATAAGTGCCGTTTTTAACCTTATTCCTTTAAATATGGATTAACGATTTATTAAAGTTAAATTATATGCTTTTAACCAACTTTTTAATCGGCCTATATTTTTAAAGGCTTAACTTTTCGATAAAACGCTATTTCATCATTATAAAGTGAATATTTTCAATGAAAAGGGTATAGTTAGTTTGTATACTAACGATACCAAAGTCTTTACCTTTTATAATTAATAGGTACGAGTTAAACGTTAAAGTATTTATACCTAACTTGTGTTTAAAGTACGTTTAGTATGTTAAAAACCAGTGTACGCCTATCTTGGTTAATCTGTTTAAGGGCCTAATATAACGTATTACCGTACCAACCGAGAACTTATCTATTAGTTTTTTGTGTAGTTTAAGTAATACAATCCTTTATAAATCAGTGGCAGATTCTATATACGTTTACGTAAATATCCCGGCTATTAAGTATAAATTAACCCTTTTCGCTAATAGTCAAACTAGTAGTAATTGTGACGATTAAACGCTTGCTAATCTTCTAGATTATGAATGATTAAATAATGATCTAATACTTAACTTTATTACTGTATCTTTAAACGATTAGCCGTAATTTTTCGTACAGCCGGTCCGAAGTCTTAACCTTAACCTTAATCTTGTCAATTATCCCCGACTCAAAGATACTAATGTCTTAGCTTTTAAATTACTTTAACAGTATAAATTATATAACTGTTGGTAGGCTTTAGACGTTTCAACGCTATCTATTTGAATCGTGGTCGAAGTAACAGTAATATTGTAGTCGTTAGATGATAGATGTCTTATTCTAGGTTTGGTAGACCACTAGCCGGTCTATACTGTAATCTGTATGGTCAATTGCTTGTCTCGTGCCCTAAGATATAGTGCAGCGTACTGCACTCGACTTACACCCAATGCGGTAAGTCCGCACAAAGCAATATACTTACAGTACGGTTAACTTTACTGTAAGTAAAGTTGACCTACTACACTGCATGCAATACCATTGCAATACTATTCCAATACTAGCTGATTTTTGTTTTGTGCTTGCACGCCAGCATGGCTTGCCATTAATTCATAGCAACCTTTGAAATCCTTTCTTAATTCATAAGCCAGACCCCTATCAATTCCGATTAATTTGTACTGAAATTGATATTAATTACGGCCCCTTATAGCCCATTTGCTCCAACCTTCTGAGGCCTTCGTTCCTTAAATCCCGTGTACAGATTTTTCGCTATAGATTTGTGCAAATCAGGTACGCCACCACTTACATACCTTTTGCCAGTAGTTTAAACTATTTCCATCATCATTATTACCCTTATGGTCTTCCAATTTACTAGGGAAACCTTGTTTCTTTACGTCACGTGCTGAGCGATCTACGTATCCCTCGATTCATATAGTTATCGTATTGCTATCCACAAATATTTTTAGGGCGTCATTAGGTGTAGCCTTGGTTATGGTATTGGTAAGGTTATTTTTGCCGTTAATTTACCGGAATTTATCGATTTCCCAAGCTTCATATACCTCCTTCAATGCCATTACGTTCATTATCAGGAGTTTTTTATTAGTCTTTCCTAATTTTGATAGGTATTTGTAAAGGCTTCTGAAATCGGTAAATATTACTATAGGTATTGGTGGTAAGCCTAGTTGTTTGGTGATAATCCTTAATATGCCATTAGTTATCATACCGATGTCAAAGCCTATTATTATGCCGTAAACTTTCGAGGCTAGTATACTCCAGATCACGCGTTTACATTTAATAGATATCCAGTACATAAGGTTCCCGGTAATCGAAAATTGCCCTTGAAACCTATCCTCGTTAACGAGTATTATTAGGAAGCCAGTTTACAATATAAGGTTAGTATTATTAATAAATAACTCATTCGTAAAAATCATTAGCTCCGCCTTCGTTAGATTTATAAAGATTATGTTAATTCCTCTTTTTACATGATTTATTTACCACTAAATCCGCTTTTTCAACTTGTTAAAATTTCCCTCTTACGGGTCTTATGATTGTATTGTAATAAAAAGGTCGTACGATACCTGTAGTTAATATAGCGTGGTAATGTAGGCTGTATAGACCCTTTGCTTTAGGTATCTTAATACCTTTGCCTCGTCAACCTTATCGATAATTATCAGGCTTGTGGCTTACCCCTTTTAACGTAAGCTAATATAAGTGCCTCTATTAGCCTTAATACTACAAATGCAGAGTAACAATCTGTTAAAGTTAAGTTGTATATCTTTAACCAACGTTTTAACTAGCTTACACTTTCCAAGACTTGATTTTTCGATAATATACTATTTCGCCACCATAAACCTAATATCACCAAAAGAAAAGGATATCATTAATTTATATGTCTAAGATATCAAAGTTTTTACCCTTTGTAATTAATAGGTACGTGTTAAATTTTAAAGTGTTTATACCCAGCCTATTTCTAAAGTGTACCTGATACGTTAAAAACTAGTGAAAATTAGCTTCGGCTAATCCGTATAAAGGCTTGATACAATGTATTATCGTATTAGCCGGAAATTTGTCCCATAGTTTTTTTGGTAACTTTAGTAATACAATCCGTTAAAAATCAGTGACTGATTACGTATATGTTAACGTAATATCTCATCTATTAAGTCCAAACTGGCCCTTATGCCCGTAGTAAAATTGGTAGTAATAGCAATAATTGAACGCTAACTAATATTTTAAATAGTAAGTGATTAAGTGAGGATCTAGTCCTTACCTTTATCACTGTATCCTTAGGTGCTTAGCCGTAACTTTTTGTATAGCCGATCTGTAGTCTTACCCTTAACTTCATAAACTATCCTCAATTAAAAAAAATATAATCTTACCCTTTAAATTACGCTAACGGTACAAATTATATAACCCTTCGTAACAAAAAGCCATTAATTTCCACTTGGTTACTTTTTTTAAAAGGCTTACCTAGTTTATTAATAATGCCTTCGGCATATAAATTAAAGCCAAGTTTTCCGTTAGACTTTTCCTTTTAAGACACTTACGTTGTTGTATATGTTTTGCCAGGCCTGTAATCACTATCTTCCCTCTTTTCGATATGTATCCTCCTCTTGGGTAGTCTTTCACGCCGTCAACGTTCTATTAGCTTGTTAACAGTCGGTCCAGGAGGGTTGTATTGGCTAATTCGTTCGATTCGAAGGTCATTGACGTCAAAATCTTCATCAGACTTGAGGGGTGATCTTGTACGGCCCATCTAATTTTCCTGGCTCACGCCACGTGAGGACTTTACTTTGAAAGAGGAGTGAAAGCACGTCTGTTGTTGCAGGTCCGTTCTTAGTATTAAGGGCATTATTAACCTGGCGGCGTACCGATTCCTTCCTCAGTTCTTTTAGGGCTTTGCTGTATGCCATAGAACGCTTCGGGGTAGTTAGCCAGTATAGCAACTTAGCTGTTATACGTGGGTAAGCTTTAAATATTGATAAAGTTAACATAAATCCATTAGGGACAATATTATTGTTAAGGCCTTTTACCGCTATTTAAAGTCATGCATCTAGCCTATAAAGCTTTCGATTTATAGTTTAATGATATTATAGGCCTTTCGTAAAAGAGCGTATGCCTTTTCGACCTTACCGATAACTTATTAAACTTTTATGGGAACCTATTTATATTAAATCCCTATTAATTTATATTAACTTAAAAAAATTTCGTAACAAAGTTGGTGCTAGTATTGTAAACTAATACGTTTGGTAGGCTAAATTACGTATTAATATATAAAGTACGTAATACCTCTTATGTTTCCTTCGTCATAATAGTCTTAGGGAACTTGATGCCGTAAAAAGCCGTGGCGGAGTTTATAACGTATAGTATTAATTTGCCGTCCAAATAAAGTACGTTTACAAAGACTTTCGAATTAAAGTTTTCACTTTTCTTTAATGTAAACTTAAACCTTAAAGGGGCTTAGGAATATGTTTAACAGTAGTGATAAAGGTGTTTAACTGCCTTTAATACTGGTAGGTCTATATTTTCATAACCAATTACCTTTAAAATTTTATAAAGCCTATGAATTACTGTGTAGTTGAACTTACGATATAGAGAACGAAGTTTTACCTCTGTAAAATTTAACATTAATACATTTGGTCTTTAAAGATAAACCCATAAATACCCTCACTTAAGGTTAAATGAAAACCTTTTGCCGGCTTTAATATGTATTAGCTTATTAGTCTAAATATTAACGTTAACACCGAGGTTTTTTATATCTTTAAGGTAAAAAAGGAAGGAGATAAGGGATTTTAAAATATGGAAAATAATAGGGTTAACAATAGTCTTTACTATTGTTGATCCTAATAAGGATATTTTTTTCCAAAGCCGAAGCCAACCTTAGTTTTATTAGTATCCACGTGGTTAAGTTTCGTAATAATATTAATATCCTTTCGTAACGCTACGTATTACGAATAACCTTTGGTTAAGTACCGTACTGCCCCTATATCCGGTGTAATCCCTTAAAATACTTATTTCGCATACCGGTTTAAAATAGTAAAAAGGTATATAAGGTTATTTTTTCATAGTTATATCGGCGTTGGGGGTCTTTACCTATAAAGCGATACAAAAAAGCGTAGTTGGCTAGTTATTACGTGGCTTCTCAGCTAACACCGGTACTAGTATCTTCATGCCAGCCGATAACTTTTGGTTTATCTTCCTCCTTTTTATCTTTACTTCCTTTAAACTATGTAACTTGCTCGATATAATCCTAGTTAAAGGTGAAGGAGAACTAAATGTAATATATTACCTACTTTACTTCACATTCGGCAGTAATATAATGTATTAACTAATCACCTTATTTACCGTAAATCTAATATCTCTTAACGTTTGGTATAAATTTGGTTGGTCTGTTGAAAGACCCTAAAAAAAAAGAATACCCTTTTCCATAGATAAAGGTCTGTATCTTTCGTTACCCGTACTAGCTATGCCGTCCGTATCGTCGATTAATGTAATACGAATTGGAAAGGGTTTCTTTGTTACTGAATTCCGAAGCTTGTAGGTATATACCGGTTGAACCGGAGACTCGAGTAGTTATGGTCGTTAACGAGGAACGTAATTAGTTAAAAAACACTTTGCAGGTATCATTAGGGTATTACAAGGCATATTCGAACTTTTTATAACCTTTAACTACTTGTCGGACCTGTTGGCGTAAGGTGTCTTCGCCAGCTTTTACATTCCTTATTACTTGTTGGCAAAGTATTAGCCTATTAAGTATCTGATTTAAAAGGTTTATCTTACTTTCCGACTTTTTTTATAATCTAACATATAAAACAACTTAATAATATTCCAATCCGTATAATATTAGGTAAGGTTAACATCGTATTTCAAATGGCCCTTTATATTATCGTAAATTTCGCGAAAAGAGGTACAATTCATTAGGTATTAGAGGTAATAATCCTTAACTTAGCCGGTAAGAATATTAGGAAATAACGAGTAAAATACTGACAACTTAAATTTTATTCGGCGGCAGATTTTAAAAAATAGGCGTAACTTAACGTCGAAAAAGTTGTACAGCTTGCCGTTATACTTTTCTTTTACTCTTTAAATCTTAACTAACTTAATAATTACCGTATAGTTCGTATTTTCTATAGGAATGCGTCGAGGAAAACAGGTAATATACTAATCGTAAGGATCTTTTTTATTTAGTCGGGGAAAATATTAGGGTTGTTACTAGTATTGATAGATAGGATAGTTACCTTTAGCAGAGTTTGGAGGAAAAAAACCAATAGTCGTGCCCCTAGTAGGCTCGCGTACAAAGCCGGTCCTTTCTTAGTTTAGTTGTTAAAACTAGATATACTGAAAAGTATAGGGAAAGTGAGCCTAGAGGTTTCTGTTACGGGGAGGTTGACGATAATTCTCTTAGTGTTAAGGGGTTCGGCGAGATTCCTATTTAATTAAATAGTAGACTTAAAGGCTTAAAGGGTGTAGATTTATCGATTCCTTTCGTTTATTTGTTTAGGTTTAGATAGATCTTTACAAACGTGTATGTAGGCGTTAAAGATCATTACCGCTAGTAATCTTTTTTTCGTTTTCTCTCTAAATTTATTATAAGTTTTTATCCGTAGCGTACTTATAAAGTTCGTCGACGAGGTTACCATTTTTACCGACCATAAAAGGTAGTAAAATCTCTTGTTTACGTTAGTTGAACTTTAGCTTTAACTCTACTATTTTTTCGGTTTTTTTCTACATAGCAAAGGTTTAATCCCTGAAAAACTCCATATAATTGAAAAGGGCTTTAACATTCGTATCTTAATCGTTATATTCGACGTCGATAATAAAATAGCAGATGTAATTAGTAATGTATTTGGGGGTAGATTTTTTAATAGTATTAGTATACCAGAGTTTTTCGTCGTAGTATTTCTCGAAAATGTCGCCGAAAGCCCTGATTGCCTTCTTTTTAGCATAGTTGGTAATAGTTTTAAACTAAGCGTTAGCGAAAGCCATTTTTGTGTTTTGGCTGGTAAAAGGCTTGGTGGTTAACTTAATGATTTGGGGGTGTAAAGACTTGGTGATTCGTAGGCGTATGGACTTGGCGTTTTAACATGGAGTCGCATAACGTGGCTTTTTTGACGCGATTTGGTGCTTTCGCTCGGAGCAGCAAACTTGAAGATTGATGTGGCGTAGGGAGTAAAAAAAGTAAATTAAGGTTAAAGGTTTGGTGTAGGTGGTGCGGTCGGACATTTATATTGGTAGTAAAAGTCGAAGGTTATTATTTTGACGTAAGGACTTAGTTTTTTTTCTTACGGTAGTAGCACCCGTAGTAGTATGAACTTAGCCGTTTGTTAACTTGCTCAACTTTGAGACTTTTAATAGTTATTCTTAACGTTTTAAAAAAGGATTAATAAATATATCTTAGTGTTTTCGAATAGCGATACCATTGCTTACTTTTAAACTGCCGTGAAAACCGACGCAGCCTAGAAGTCTTTTCTATTAACTGTTATGAAAAACCGACGTAGTAGTAGAGGACCTTCGCAAGAATCTTCCCTTTACCTTACGCAATTGCAAAGCGTAACCGGAAAGTAACTTCTTCTTTTACTTAGCTAATCTGTGCTTAACCTAATAAACAATAATCTGTATTAGTAGGCTCTAGACGTTACAACGTTGTTGGTTCGAATCGTGGTTGAAGTAACAGTAGTATTGTAGTACTCATATAGTGGATATCTTGTTCTAGGTTTGACAGACTGCTAGCCAGTCTGCACTGTAATCTGTACGGCCAATTGCTTGGCCTGTGCCCTAGAGTGAAGTACAGCGTACTGCACTCGACTTACACCCAATGCGGTAAGTTCGCACAAAGCAATACACTTGCAGTACAGTCAACTTTACTGTAAGTAAAGTTGACCTACTGCACTACATGAAATACCGTTGCAATACTATTCCAACAATAACCCTTTAGAAAAAAGGCCGTCAATTTCCATTTAATCACTTTCCTTATATAGCTTTCCCGGTATATTAATAATAGTTTTAACACGTAGTTCAAAGGCAAGTTCTCCGTTTAGCCTTTATATTTACAACACCCATACCATTATAAATACTTTTCCAGGATTATTATACCTATAATCGTCCTCTTCTTTAATATATATCCTTATTTTAAATGGGTTTTTACGCTGTCAATGTTCTATTAGCTTATCAATAATCGGTTCAGAAATATTATATTAGCTAATCTGTTTAACTTGAAGTTTTCTAACGTTAAGATATCTATTAAACTTAAGGGGTCGTTTATATAACTTAACCTACGCAACTCGGAAAGTTATAGGACTATTCGTAATTTTTACTATTACGTTTCAGTTCATAATACTTAAAATTTCCTATGTCTTATCCTATTTGCTTAGCTCGCATTACGTAAGGACTTTACTTTAAAAGGGGAGGAATAATACATTTATTATTAATAACATGTTCCTGGTATTAAAGGTATCGTTCAGATAACGGTGTAATGATTCCTTTCCCAGTTCTTTTAAGGTTTTTCTATATGCCGCAATGCGTTTTAAGGTACTTAACGAAGTAACGATTCAGTTGTCATACGTAAATAAACTCCAAATACTAGTAAAGTTAATATAAATCTGTTAGGGATACTAATATCGTTAAGTCTTTTTGCCGCCATTTAAAACCGTGCTTTTTAACTTATAAAGCTTTCGATTTCCAGTGTGCAAATATTGTGGACTTTTAGTAGAACGGTATATACTCTTTTAAATTTGCTAATACCTTAATAAATCTTCATAAGAACCTATTTAAACTAAATAGTTATCGACTTAATATTAACTTTAAAATTTATCGTAATAAAGTTAATATCGACGTTGTAAGTTAACACGTTCAGTAACCTAAAGTACGTGTTAATTTACAAAACGCTTAATGCCTTTTATATTTCCTTTGCCGTAATTCTTTTAAGGAACTCAACGCCGTAAAAAGCTGTAGCAGCGTTTATAACGTATAATATTAGCTTATCGTTTAGGTAAAATACGTTTACAGAGATTTCAGAGTTAAAGTCCTAATTTTTCTTTAATGTAAACTTAAACCTTAGAAGGGTTTTAAAATATGTTCAATAGTAATAGTAAAGCTGTTTAATTACTTGAAAAGTTGATAAATCTATATTTTCGTAACAAAATACCTTTAAAATCTTATAAAGTATGTTAGTCGCCGGATAGTAAAACCTACAATATAATTAGCAAAGTTTTACCTCCTTTAGGTTCAATATAACTACTTTTGGCCCTTAAAGATAAAACAAGAGATGATCCTATTTAAAGTTAAGTGAAAACTTTTGACCGGCCTTAACTTGTATTAGTTTATTAGTTTAAATGTTAACGTTAACGCCAATGTTTTTTATACCTTTAAAGTAAAGAAAAAATGGTGTATAAGATTTTAAGATGTAAAAAACAATAAGGTTAATAATAGTTTTAACCGTTGTCGATCCTAATAAGGATAACTCTTTTTCAAGGGTAAAACTAACCTTATCCTTACCAGCATCCATATAGTTAAGTTCTGTAATAGTATCTGTATCTTTTTTAACACAACGTATTACAAATAGCCTCCTATTAAGTACCGTACCGCCCCCGTATCCAGCATGATACTTTAAAAGACCTACTTTGCGTAACGATTTTCAATAGTGAAAAAGTATGTAGAGTTAGGATATTTATCATTATATCGGCAATAGTGGTCTTTACCTATAAGGCGGTATAAAAAGGTGTAGTCAGTGAGTTATTACATTGCTTTCGAGTTAGTAATAGTACTAGTATCCTTATCCTAGCCAATAGCTTTTAACTTGTTTTCCTTCTTTTTAACTTTACTTCCCTTAAATTATATAACTTACTCGACGTAATCCTAGTTAAAGATAAGAAGTAATTATATACAATATATTATCTACTTCAATTCAAGTTCGGCGGTAATATCAAGTGTGAACCAACAGCTTCATTTACTACAAATACAGTATTTTTTAGCGTTTAAAGTAAATTTACTTTGTTGACTTAAAGACCTTGAGGAAAAGGAATACCTTTTTCTGTAGGTAGAGGTTCTAGCTTTCCGTTAGCCATACTAGCAAGGCCTTCTATACTTACGGTCAATGCAATACACTTAGAAGGGTTTTTTTTTCGTTGTTACTAAATTTAAATATTTCAGGGTAAATATTAGTCGAATTAAAAACTCGAGTTATTAAGGTCGCTAATGAAAAACGCAGTTGGCTAAAAAAAACCCTTTAGAAGTAGTATCTGAGTATTGAAAGACGTATTCGAACTATTTATAACCCGTAACAACCTATCAAACCTGTTAACATAGGATACCTTCGCTAGTTCCTACGTTCCTTCCTCCTTATTAATAAAACATTAGCTTGTTAAACATCTAGTTAAAAAGATTTAGTTTGATTTCCGACTTTTGTTTGTAATTTAACATATAAGATCATCTAATAATATTCTAGTGGGTGTAATACTACGTAAGATCAATATCGTATTTGGAGTAACTATTTAGGTTATCGTAAATTTCGTGGAAAGAAGAGTAATTCATCAGGTACTAGAGGTATTAATCCTCGGATTAGCCGGTAAAAATGCTGGGAAACAACAAGTAAAAACCTGGAAGTTTAACCTTTATTTAGCGGTAAATGTTTAAAAACGGGCGTAACTTAATATTGTAGAGGTTATACGGTTTACTATTATACTTTTCCTTTCCTTCCTATATTTTAACGAACGTGGTAATTGCCGCCCAATTCGTATTTGATATAGAAACATGTCGAGAGGGAAAGGTAATATATTAACTGTAGGGACCTTTTGAATTTCTTCACTAATATTAGGAAATATGCTAAGGTTACTAGTACTAGTATGCAAGATAATTACTTTTAGCGACGTTTGAAGGGAAAAAGCTAGTGGTCGTGTTTATAATAAGCTCGGGTATAGAGCTAACCCTTCTTTAGTTTGGTTGTTAAAACTAAACGTCTTAAAGTGTATGAAGGAAATATGCTTAGGGGTTTCCATGGACTTAACAATAATTCTTTTGATATTAAGGGCTACATCAATACTTCTACTTAATTAACTGGTAAAGTTAAGGGCTTACAAAATATAGGTTAATTAACTCTTTCCGGCTAGTAACATTAGGCCGTTAATATTGCGTAAAAGAATCTGAAAAACTCATTTAGGCTTAGGCAAGTCCTTGAGAACATATATGATGGCGTTGAGGAATACTGTCTCCAGCGATACATTTGCCTTTACTTTTATCTTCAAAAGTCCATTAAGGGTCTTTATTGGTGGCGTATTCTTAAATTAAATTTGCCAGATTACCTCTTTTCCCCTTTTTCGCAGGTAGTTGAATCCCTTGTTTATTTAGTTTAATCCTTATCTTCGTTTTAACTTACTTGTATACTTTTTTCAACATCGGTAGTATCTATTTATTAAACTATTTGGTAAAATTGTTGAAGGCGTCAGGTTTATGAATGCATCTTTTAGAGTCTAAGTCGAAGATAAAGCGGCCAATTACATTGTTAAGGTATTTAATTAAAGCATATTTAGTAGGGTTTGTAAACTAAAGGTTATCGTTGTAGTGCCTAACGAATATAATACGGAGATTTTTAATTTCCCTTTTGCGGTCGAAGTCGTTAACGGTGTCAAAATTGGCGTGCTTTAAAGATATCGTGACAAAAATTAATATGTGTAGAGAAAAAAAGAGTAATATAAAGTAGTAAGTCATAGGTTTTCCATTACAGTTAATATAGGTAAAAGGTTATATAACTTAGTCGTTTTTACGATTTATAGTAGTAGTACCTGTGATATTATCCGTAATAATAATGAATTAACCGGTTGTCAACTTATTAACTTAATAATCTTTAAGACTTTTAGGCGGTTAATATTAACACCTTTAAAAAGGATTGATAAAGATTTCTTGGTGTTTTTTAGTAACGATACTGTCGCCTACTTATAAACTACCGCGAATAACTATATAGCCTATAAATCTTCCCTAATTGCTACCGCGAATAGCTATATAACGTATAAGAGCCCTTCTCAAGAACCTTTCCCTTTATTCTAATCATCGTTTAACTTAGTACGTAATCAGAAAACAGCTTTTTCTTCTACTTAGTTAATCTGTGCTTAACCTAATAAACACTGATCAGTGTTGGTAGATCTTTATCTTTGCAACGTAGTCTATTCGGATAAATGTGATCGAAGTAACTGTTATTGCGCTGATATTGTTGATTGAGATGCGTTGGTTCTAAGTTTAGCAGACCGCTAGCCGGTCTTCACGCTAATTTGTAAAGCCAAACGCTTTAGCCTATGCTTCACTTTGAAGTGGGAACCTACTGCACTGCACTTGCAGTGCAGTCTACTAAAATTCCATAAATTACAGTCAATTTTCAATAAGTACAATCAACTTTACTATAAGTAAAGTTGATTTGGCTGTACTGTATTTGACTCCTATTACAACATTATTAATATTTTCGAAGGAGACAGCAGCGAGTCGAATGATAAAAGCCCGTTTCCTATAGACTTTACGTATAATGTCGTAAAATATAATGTTGTTGATCTCTTAACGCGTTTTTTATATCGACGTAAACCCTCGTTACCAAACACGATGATTACCCGCTCGTTTTAAGAGTAATATATACTTCGAAACAACGTAAGTTACTTATGAGTATTTTATTTAAAGTTTATCTAATATAACGTCATATTATAAGTAAAGGATAAAGTAAGTTTATATTTAATGTTAGTATTTATTTATGTTGAGATTTAGAGAGATTATAAAAAATAAGCTGTAAAGCGGAACCAAGTATACAATACGTAACTTCGTCGAGTTGTCTGGATAAAATAAAAACATGTGGTAACTTTGAACGGTAGGTAAATTACTTATTTATAACGTTATAATATTCATAACCTATATTTATTAAAAGTTAGATGAAATAAATACAATTGTAAAGTGAATTTATTATGAAAGGGAAATTATTTGAAAACTAGGTCGAAGTTATCAAGTCGAATTAAAGTTTTACCAACTTCTATATACGATCGTACATAGGAATCACCCTTTTCCTATTTAAAATTTAATAAGTATTTCGGCCGAAGTAAGGTAAATTTTTATGATAACTTCATCGTTACAGCTTTTTGGACGCTAGGTTAAGTTTAACGGATAAGTACGGATACGATAACTATTTGCACCGTTCCGTAAATATAGCCTAATGTCTTTACGATGTAGAATTCCAAATAGTTAACCCGAGTAACGCGCCGCTTAAAAGCGGCTTAAAAGGCGCTTGCGCTAGCTATAATAAAGTTTCCCCAACTATTACAAATAAATACGTCGCTATTTTTATTTCTATTATATAAAACACTTTTAGTAATAATGTTGGTATTACCGTAACAAATACACAAGTTATAAAGTTTTTTATCAATAAGTTAAACTCAAGCAACCTACTTATTATAATCCGCGGGTATATCGAGGGAAAGTATCGTATTAGTTAATGTATCGTTAATAACTCCCTCTAAAATAGCGAGTTTAGCGATGAATTTCTAGGTTATATCGTTAACTTTTGTAAGTAAAGCCTTCCAAACGTTAAAAAGTTTGTAAGATCGCTTATAAACTCCCTACTTTATGCTTATAAACCGAGCGATAACGGCTTTAACCGTGTTAAGGTCGAATTAATAGGTGCGAAGTATAGCTATAAAGGTATTAAAGTTGTTAGTACCACCGTTACTATCATGGACGTAATAACTCCTTATAACGGTTTTTGTAAAGCCTTTTAATTATTCGAAAATAGCATAAAAGTAATTTCTCAATACTAATAAACTTTCCATCTTTACGTAATTTACGTAATATTATAACCTTTTATACAGGAAATTATAACTTAATATCGGAAAATTCAACCGATTAATGAAAGGATTTATGTTAAGATTATTAATGCTTATTGAATAGGGCGCATATATCGTAGTCGAAATTAAAAGAACCCGAGTTATTACCGTTGGAAAAGCTAACAAGATTTAGGGTAGAAAATGACGTGATAATTATGTTATTCGTAGGTAACATAATAAAAACTTTTTAATGGGGATATCGTTTCGAAAATATAAGTGTACCGATAGTTTCGAGTTATCGAATTATATTCGTTAACATATTTAATATGTTGGTATTTCTTTATTTTCAATACGAAGCGTATTTCTGAATAATTTAGTCTCTTTCGACAAGCTTTATATATATAACGTTGGTAAAACATTCGTATAAAATTATAAGATAATTATACTAAACAATTAAGGTGTTTTGAAGCTGTTTTTAACATATACGTCAAGAAATGACTTTAAAACCTAGGGGTCCAGATTTAGAGGATCGGAGAAGAATAATATAACTTTAGGCTATAACCGTTAGTAAGTAATCAAAACACAATTAGAAAAAGACTCGAGGTTTCTATATAATAGGACTAAGACCGGAGCTATCGCTTAAAGTAGTCGGATTTTATCTATAATCCTTGATAAAAAAAGAAGAAAAAAAACACCTGTTAGGGAACTGTTACAAAGCTATGAAAAATGGTACAACCAGGTTACGTAATGTACAAGGGTATATTCCTATACAGCCTCCTAACGGCTTTAGAGCGCTATAAAAACGTGATAACTACCAGGGCTATTTCTCTAGTAAATACTAGTTAGGTACTAGCGTATGAGAATAAAGAAGTATTTAAAGGTACTACCCTAAATGTTACGCCAAAATCCTTCTAGAACCAAAATTAGAACGTTAAAGTTATTAATTATCATTGTTTATTAAGATGCAACATATTAAATTATATACGCTTTATATAAGTTTAGATACGTATTGTTTTTAGAAGATATAGAGGCAGATGTTATATTAGATGTAGCTTATATATAACATTTATTATAGTTAGTAATACCAACTTAAGTAATTTCCATCGGAACCTCATTTGGTGTTCATATCATACCTATCAACTTAAATACTAGTTAAATGAATCTAATAAAAATGTTTATAAAAGCCTTTTTTGGTGCCAGATTAATAGATAATAATTTAAACCCTTTAACGATGGAATTGAAAACTTCGGTTGTGAAGTAGTTAATAACATACTAACTTATATATAACGCGAATGCACGGTGCTTTATATAACTGAACCCGTTGAAATGTGCGATAAAAGCATCCTTCTCTGCCAGAAGCAAGCTAATAGTTTAGCGCTTTTACAAATTTTATAAAAGCTTTTAAAAAGTTCGTAAAGGGTGAGCCTATTCTTCTATAGGTACGCGCGCTATATATTTAATTTTAGTAGCCCTAATAGCCGTTAAAGCTACGGCCGGAGCCATTGAAAATTTTTGTCGTGTCAGGGACTCTAACTGTAAATTGGTTGCAGCACTAACAGTTGTGGGCGCTTGGCGTGTTGTGTCGCGAAGGATGTTTCCTTATCTGATGGACTCACTAACGGTAGTAAGTACCACTACAACTGTTCGTGTGTGAGTACTACGTAGTATGTCATTCAAGTGCCGTGCTAGTGCTAGCCTTTGAATTCCCTGATGACCGTATATAGACGGGTGAAACTGAAGATTATGTTGTAGGGCTTGGGCCAGGTTTCGGGTAGACTGGAAGAGCGCCATTATGTGTACGGTATACGATATACTATATATTTGTTTCTCGCACACATACTAGAAAGAGATAGAAAGCCTGGTCAGTGACAACCCACCAAGGTGACAAAGTACCGGTAGTGAGGAGTAGGAGGAATGTAAAAATGCGGCCCCATCACCGTGAGGCGTTGATGCAGAACCCTGATCAGATAAGATGAGATGTATTTCAGATTCCTTGCCACAAGCTTGTTGTAAAAAGGGAAGATCCGTGCACGTACATGACAACAATACATAGTACTGTACGAAAGATAACGCCACAAGAAACATCAGATTTAACTCCACCCCAATCTGTGGCGTACTCGCTAGACAATAACACCAGCCACATGCCCCCCACTTCCCGCCAATCGCGCCCTTGCATCTTCATCTTTCGCCACCCTCCTCAACCTGACCCGATCCGCCCGCCCAAAGAGCCCCAAACACAGCGGCACCGGCGCCGCCACAAGCGCCACGACCGCCTGGAACACCAGCGCCCTGCTCATGTTGCCGGGCGGGCTCGCGCCGTCGCCGGCCTTGAGCGCGTCGCTGACCAGGATGAAGACGCCGCCGCCCAGCTGCCCGCCGGCCCACGCGAGCGTGCTCGTGACCTCGGGGCTGGCCGGGTGCGTCAGCTCGACGAGCAGCTCCATGACGGCCGGCACGAGGCTGAAGCTGGCGGCGCCGAGCGCCGCCAGCACCGCGAACGGGCCGGCGGTGCCGCGCGTCGGCGGCATCCACACGAGCGCCAGGTAACACAGCGCGAGCAGCGGCACGGCGGCCTTGCACGCCGGCACGAACGCCTTGGTGCGGTCGAGCAGCGGCGCGCTGGTGGCCGCGGCCGCGAGGCCGACGGCGATGAGCAGCGCGCCCGCGATGCCGGCGTCCGTGTCGGAGATGCCGTATGGCGTGAGGACCTGCGAGAGGATGGTCGAGAGCGAGTTGAAGAGCGAGACGTAGACGAAGAAGGGGATGAGGAGGAGCCAAACCTCGAGGGATGTGGCGATGGTGCGGAGGGAGGACGAGAGCGCGGTTTTTCGGGTGGCGCCGGAGGGGGAGGGCGGCGTGGGAGGTGCAGCGGGCACGAAGAGAGCTGGGATGCAAACGATTGTTGTCTGGCATACTGTCAGTTCCACAACGTCTTCTGCAATCAGGAGAGACAAGGCCTGGACTTGCGATGATGGACAGGTACAAGACGGCATTGGGAATATCAGCCGGCTTGTCCACCCACAACGGGATGACAAACTGGCCGACCGCAGCGCCGAGCGGATTCGACAAGCTCATCAGCGCCGTCGCAGTCACACGGCCGCGGTTGGTGAACCACATATCGGAGTAGCGGGTGGGGCAGGCCAGCACGAACGGCTGGGCGAAGCCCAGTATGATCTGGCCCAACATGACGACGCCGAAGTTGGGCGTGGCGACGCGCACGCCGGCGTAGCGGATCCAGTTGCCGACGAGCATGAGGCCGGCGGCGGTGACGAGCGAGGGCTTAGGGCCCATGTGCAGGGTGTAGATGACGATAGGCACCATGACGACGAAGGCGAAGAGGAAGGCGGTCGAGAACCAATTGATGGCGGACGCGTTGGTGTTGAAGAAGACGGCGGCGATGGAGGCCACTGGGGAGAAGGTGAGCCACTGGGAAGCCAGGTCAGGTCAGTACACGCTTTTTTCACCAAATAGATCAAATACAGTCAAATAGTCACAAGGCCGAAAACAGCACTCACCTCCCAGCTGACCAACAAGCTCAACAAGGTCAACTCGACCAAGCCAAACCACCTCCTCCTGTAGACCTTGTAAACCACGACGGTGCCATCCTGCCGCCAGCCTTCGCTGCCATGGTCGTTGTCGCCATGGACCCACAGCTCGCGATCGTGATGTCCCGTGCCGGTGCTGCTGTCCTTGACTGAGCTGGCGGGCTCGTTGCTGCTGATGCGAAGGTGCCCTCCCTTGCGGTTCGACTGGGAGCCCATGCGGGTCGCCCGATTGGCGATTGGCGATTGGTGTTTGCTTGCGTTGTTGTCGCGGTCGCGTGGGTGAAGATGTGAAGAGGAAGAGAGAGAGATGCTACTCTACTGTGGCCCAGCGGCTGGCTGGGTGGCTGGGTTGGCTGAACGCCTTTGCCTTTGCTCGCTGTTTTTGACGCCAACACCAACAGTCAAATGCGCCTGTCCCAAAGGGACCATATTCCCGAGCATTGCACTCTACCGCACACTGCAGACAGCATGTACATAGTATGCATTCAGCACACATTCAGCACATCCGCCTGTAAGTAGAGCGTACTACAGGGCTGTGTGCAGGCACTTGCATGATTTCACTGTCTCACTAACCGCTACGGCTGCAACCAAATGCGCCCCAGCTTCCTGCTCCCGCCTAGTCCCGGCAACTCGAAGCAAAGCAAGCCATCACAACCGGCGCAACACCAGCCGCCCCCAACGCCCACGTTCCCCATCCCAAACTCACACCCAACACTGCGGCGCCGCTCGTCCCATTCGCCATCGTAGAAGCGCTCGCCGACGCCGACGAGGATGAGCTCGACGGCCCAGAGCTCGCCACCGTCGTGCCCGACGCTGCCTGCACATGGCCGCCCGAGGTGGACGTCGCCTTCTTTATGCTGCTGCTGCTGCTGCTGCTGCTGCTACTGCTGCTGGTGGAGGACCGAACACTTCGCTTGCTTGGCTCACGATGAGAGCAGGATGAACAAGTCCATCAGAAGCAAGTTCTTCGCCGGGATGGCGGGCGAGTTTTATGTCCTTTCGCTCCCCAGGCTCACCAGGCCCTCTCACTCGGATCATGGGCTGCGAATTACCCCTCGACGTTGGGTGCCCCAGCTGCTCAAGCTATTTCTGGGCGAAGGCTGAGACAGTTTGGCTAGCCGGAGACCAGGCTCTGCGGCCCCCATAAGCCTGCCTGTTGTTGCTGCTGGCCAAATCCATTCCCGCCGCTTCCTCCTGAAAGTGCCTGGTGGGTACGATTTCTGTCACTGTACTAAACCTCATTCTTGCATGTCAGCAAGCCCGTTAGTATGGGCCGGTGTGCGCAAGGATTCGAAACGCGAAGCTTTTGTCGGAAGAACCGCGTGGGATCTCTCGCCTTGCGGTCGATTGTGGCCGTCAGGCGTTAATACGAGGCCCCTTGGACGGGGAACAATTGACAGTAACACAATTTTGGCACAAACCAGGCAGACACCACTCCGAATACTGAGGAGGCTTTGGGGTTCCGATCTTTGTGCATCGACTGCCAACCTGTGGCGGTTTCCGTGTTCAGATTGGATTTGGATCCACTCCTGTTTCGAGCTCCACCCTTCCTTCTGTCAGCAAATCCAGCTAGGCAGTCTACAGTAGATGCTTACCACTTTTGTGGACAAAGCCAAAATAGTGCGGCTAGAGGCACCATACAACTGCAAGTGTCATGAATAGCATCACAACTTGTACCTTGACCACATCTAGTCACTTGACAGGCACGTGTCCTCTGATTTTGAAGTACCTCCGAACACTGGTCCTTTGAGTGCAAACTTAGGGAACCATCCTACAGTCCTTTTGTTGGGAAGTCCTATTCCAAAAGATCACCAAGGTATCTTCTGACTTGACCTTGCCCCGACTCGCTCAGCAGGTGCATGATCAGTGACTGGATGCAAGCGTGCCAGTGGGTGCAAGCATGTCTGTGTACTCTACCCTACCCGAAAAAAAACCCTTCTGTCAGGTACATGGTCTGTGCCACCCTAATACTAGAGTATGTGAAAGCATTCTTGGCGAGTGTGGTGTACGGACCAAATACCTGACCAGTATGCTTTTAATTACCCCAACCACTAACAACACACGAGCAAGCAGATAATTGCAGAGCAATGGTTGTCTGTTGGTTGATACTATTTGATCAATCATGATGCCAGGCATAATTTGAAGATGCTCCCCGGTTCGGTACTTCCTGAATTGGACTTGAGAACTTCTGCTTTTCCGAAGGTGACAAAAAGAAGGGCGGTCAATTCTCCTACATTGTGGGAAGAAGAAAAAATAGACAGGGCTTGTCACAGGGAATGCCTTGCCACAGCACATTTCACCGGCTTGCGGCTAGCGGCTTGCAGGGTACAAGGAATAAAATAATAAAACCAGGGTGCAGGAGCGTGGAGGACCCCTCCACAACAAGCACAGCAGGCACGATTCAATTTATTGATCTGGTCGTCCCTCTTTTGTTTCTCACTCTACACACCTCCTTCCCCAGGCATGCAGGGGAACAACTCATCACTGTCTGGACCGGCCTCGCTCTCACGCATACAAGGCTCTGCTCTCCTTTTGCTCCTCCCCTCTCGCGTCGCCATCTCCTCACCAGCTTCCTCACTGCACTGCTCACGCCCTCCCAACAATCCAACAACCAACCTTCACCATGGCTTCTCGTCCGCAGAACATCGGCATCAAGGCCATTGAAATTTACTTCCCCAGTCAGGTTCGTACTTTACTGTCAGTCTTCTGTGGACCACTCTTTTTGCGATTGTCCGAAGCATGGCAGTGACCGGCACAAAGACTGCAACTGCACGCCAACATGGTGCTTGAGCTTCAGGTACAGGAACAGGAAAAGGAAAAGCTGTGCTGATAAGCGTCCACCCAATGTAGTATGTTGAGCAATCGGAGCTCGAGAGGTTTGATGGTGTCAGCACTGGCAAGTACACAATCGGTCTTGGCCAGAACAAAATGGCCTTCTGTGATGACCGTGAAGGTGAGCCACTCTTCCCAGCCGAATGGACATGTCACCCCTTAAAACTCAATCTGCTGACAACACGCTTTCCAGACATCTATTCCTTCGCCCTGACAGCCGTGTCCAACCTCCTCAACAAGTACGACATCGACACCAACTCCATTGGCCGCCTCGAGGTCGGCACTGAAACCATCCTGGACAAGTCCAAGTCCTGCAAGTCTGTCCTCATGCAGCTCTTCGGCGACAACACCAACATTGAGGGTGTCGACACCATCAACGCTTGTTACGGAGGCACCAACGCCTTCTTCAACGCTATCAATTGGGTTGAATCCTCTGCTTGGGACGGCCGTGATGCCATTGTTGTTGCTGGCGACATAGCCCTCTACGCCAAGGGGAATGCCCGCCCCAGTGGTGGCGCTGGCTGCGTGGCTCTGCTGATCGGCCCCGATGCCCCCATCGTTGCTGAGCCCGGTCTGCGTGGATCCTACATGCAGCACGCCTACGACTTCTACAAGCCCGACTTGACCAGCGAGTACCCCTACGTTGATGGCCACTACTCCATCAACTGCTATACCGAGGCTCTGGACGCCGCCTACAAGGCTTACTGCTTAAAGGAGAAGAAGCTTCAGAATGGCCACGTCAATGGCAATGGTGCTACCGACGGCCCTGAAAAGACACCGCTGGATCGTTTCGACTACATTGCGTTCCACGCCCCGACCCGCAAGCTGGTCCAGAAGTCCTACGCCCGTCTTTTGTACCACGACTTCCTTGCTGACTCCGAGAACCCAGCCTTTGCCGAGGCACCCAAGGAGATCAAGGACATGGACTACCAAAAGTCCCTGACCGACAAGGTCGTCGAGAAGACCTTCATGACCCTAACCAAGAAGAAGTTTGAGGAGCGCATCCAGCCCGCCTGCCAGGTTGGGGCCAACTGCGGCAACATGTACTGCGGCAGTGTCTGGGCTGGGCTTGCCAGCTTGGTGGCACACGTTGAGCCCTCTACGCTCGAGGGCAAGAGGATTGGCCTCTTCAGCTATGGTTCCGGCTTGGCTGCCAGCTTCACCTCGTTCCGGGTGGTTGCCAACACCGAGAAGATTGCCAAGACACTGGATATCCCCGCGCGGTTAGCCGCAAGGAGGGAGGTTGCTCCCGAGACATTCGATGCTGTGAGTTCATCTCTGTATGACTCGAGGTACGTGCCCCATGCTGATAATCGACTCCAGATGTGCGATCTGCGCAAGAAGGCCCACCTGCAGAAGAACTTCAAGCCTGCAGGCGATGCCTCGACCATCGCCCCCGGAACATACTACCTGGAGGAGGTCGACGACATGTTCAAACGATCCTACATTATCAAGGAGTGAACGTTGTATGCTGTTTAGAGGAACGTCGGTATCGGCGCTGCCGTGTCGAAAAGGATAGAGGCCTCTTGTGTTGCTGTGTTTCATGACTCTGAACGACGTGGAGGCGATGGGCGTTAAGAGGTCCAAGTCATGACTTGAGTTGACGTCGAGCGGTTGCGCGTCGACGCGCAGGAACTGATCCTACTTAATAATTACCACGGATGGCCATATGAAGGGGATTTGGCTGGCATGTACATAAACCGAGACGTCTGCTGTTCAGGCATTGGCAGCTACACTAGAGATACACAGATCCTCTTCGGGATCACGAGAGAGTAGTAAGTAATCGACGTTGACGGTCGGTCTCGGCCGTACGGTTTTGTTCAACCTTGCAAGACTGACTTCGGTGTAACAGAAAGCGTCCAATAATTTCCGACCGTGATTGATACTCTTTGCTGAGTCCAGATGCGACTGGTGTCTACCTACAGACGAATTGGCTTGGTGTTAATAGGACTTTAGACGTTGCAACGTTGTCGATTCGAAGTGTGGTCGAAGTGACAGTAGTATTGTAAAAGTCAGGTGATGGATTGCTGTTTCTTTTAAGTTGGGCAAATCGTTAGCCGGTCTGCACACTACTTTATATGGGCAATTGCTTAGCCCGTGCCCCACATTGAATTGGGCACTCTATTGTAATTGACTTGCAATTAGTACAGTTAACTTTAACTGTATTTGTTGATAGGCCTTGCCTGATAGGCCTTCAGACGCTGCAACGTTGTCGATTCGAATCATGGTCGAAGTAACAGTAGTATTGCGTGGTTAAGTGGTGGATGTCTTGTTCTAGGTTTGGCAGACCGTTAGCCGGTGTACGCAGTAATTTGTATGGCCAATTGCTTAGCCTGCCCTAGTGTGAAGTGGGTGTATACTATACTTGACTTGCAGTCAATACAGTAAACCCACAAAACAATACACTCAACTTGCAATTAGTATAGTCAACTTTACTATGAATCAAGTTGACTTACTATACTGTAATTAATACTATTTTAACACTGGCGGGTTTTTGTTTTATGCGCGTACGCTAATGTAGTCGATTAATTTTTTCTGGTTACTGTTGAATTATGCTCTCGTCAATTGGCTAGACCCCTGCCAATTCCATAGCTAAATTAATCTTAATTGCCTTTATTGACTTCACGGTTCCGAGTTCCGGCTGTATTCATTTCCACAAATATGTTTTTCGTCATAGATTTATATAGGCCTTTAATTTAACTATATCAATTAAATGAGTCGACGGCTCCATTTTCCTACCAATTTTCCAATTTACCAGTGTATCCTCATTCGCTGGTACGTAACCTAACCTTATTAGGTGGCTTATCAACGTAGCCCTCGATATGTATGGTTAGCTTATTACTATTCACCAATCTTTTAAGAGCTTTATTTGGCAACATCTTCGTTATAACATTAATAAAATTGTTTTTGTTATCGATTTATCGAAACTTCTTAATCTTCTTACCTTTGTAAACTTTACAAAGTACTATTACATTGATTATCAAACATTTTTCGCTGGTAGTTCCAAACTTTAAAAGGCATTTAAACAGGTTTTTCGAATCGGTCTAAATTATTACTGGGATAGATAAAATCTTTAGCTATTTGGTAACGATATTAAGCGTTTCTTATAGTGTCATTACAATATCGAAGCCAGCTATTATGCTGTAAACCTTGAAAGCTAATACATTTCACATAATCATTTCATATTCAACAGAGGTTTAATGAATTAAGTTTCTAATAATGCTAAACTGTTCCTTTTATTCATCGTTACTAATAAAAGTTATGAAAAAGCCAATCTTTAATAATAAGTCTATTTTATGAATAAAGGATCCATTTGTAAAAATTATCAACTTAACCCTCGACAAGTTAATTGGAATTATGTCAATTCTTCGGTTTAAATTCACTGTTTGTGATTCCAAACTTTTATTTAACCTGTTAAAGTCTTTTTCTATTAAGTTTTATATTTATACCGTAATCGATAGGTCGTAAAGGTTTTTCAGTTGACATAAGATAGCGATATAGTTGTTATGAGCGCGTTATTTCAAGTACTATTGAGCTCTTACTATGTCAGTTTTATCAATTTGTGGATATTACTATATACCCCTATAGTTAGTATACATAGGCCAAGTGGTAGTGCACTATATTGCAAGGTGTACTCCTGTAGAGTGCACGATAACGTATCACACTGCAGGCTGCACTTTTGCAAAGCGCAAAGTGCATTATGTGTGGAGTGGTTTGGAAGGGGTATTCCAGAGCGTATGGCAAAAGGGCCACTGCCTGGATGAGAGGTTTATAACCTCTTATCCGTGGCATGAACTCTCTAGAATACTTTTGTTGGACATATATTTTTTTTTACTATAATAACAATCTTTTCAATTACTTTTCGTTTACATTTACGTAAATAGAGATCTTACTGATACTGATTAGTAGTCGATTAGGTTGATTACAAGAAGCTGCGGAAAGAAAAAACAAACTAAAGTTAAATACTTATAACGGAATACTATAGCGGTCCCAAATATTTATGCTTGACCACTACGCCTTATAAAAACTATACGGAAGTATAGAATTACACGGGAACGCCGTTAAAACCCGAAGTGTAATAAGATTGTAAAATCTGGAGTAACTTTAAAAAGAATCACTTTAGTACGATATTATTAACTAATTAATTCCCTGCTTATTAAAAGCCCCGTTACGTTAACCGTTAACTTGTTTTAGCGTTTTAAACGTACTCGGACACTTTTCGAAAAGCGTCTTATTACGTATCATGCCACGTAAGCTAAGACTACTAAATTTCGAAATCATTCGCTAGAACCTATCCGATCTGAATACAATATCCAAACCGTTTAAGAAACCTAAAAGCGGTTATAAATATAACATTCAAACCGCTTAGGAAATATAAAAGCGGCTACGAATACAATATTTACGCTGTTCACTAAATTTAAAAGCGATTATAATACAATAATCCGAACCACTTACTAAACGCGAATCAAAACCTATATATCGGATTACACAATACATTTCTTTAGACCTATATTTTTCCCTTTCTTTTACGTTGACCCTATCTAACTTTCCATGTTCATCCTATGTGTTTTAAATTTGATACTTATGACGTTTGAGTTTTTCTAGCTATTAAGTTAAAATAACGTTAGTAAACACTAATAAAACTAATTTAAAACTCTTAATTAGTTTTCGGTTATACTTTGTTTACGTATTATTTTAAACTTCATTCATATTGGCCAACGTTTATAATTTTAATTTCATTGTTTTATCTATTTTCTTTGCTTTTTATTTACCATTTATAAAACGAATTACCTTGAACGTTAGAATCTAGACGTACCTAAACTAATTACGGAACGAAACCACTAATTTACACCGCTTTAAACATTACAAGTATATACAGACTACCCATATTAAATATACGATAGCTTCACTAGTTACGGATCTAGGAAAGGTTAACGAATATATAGAGTACCTTTTTACATATACGTCGTTTCGCAGTAATATTTTGAATAATTTGGACCTTAACCTATAGGATAATAGAATCGAGGAATTAGTAAAAGATTTGGACCCTTATGCGGTAAATACGTAGGTTATTGATATGATTTTTAACTATTATAGCGGTGAAATGAAAGGCCGCAACTTGTTCGACGATTTTAGAAAGAACTTTACGGATTGAAAGCCGGATATATGGAGTATAGTCCATAATACGATTTTAAAAATATTATGAAAATTACTACGAAGTAAAGATATTAATACGATTAGTGGAAATAATAGATGCATTACAAAAGTCCTGTTAATAACAGCCTAACTTATACAAATACCAAAGTAAATAAACGATAAAGTGATAAAAATAAAGTTTATAAAAGGATATTAGTTAAAAAAACGCCAGTAACGTCTATTTTAGATAATGAACCAGGAAGAGAAAAAGCCTCCGCAGATAGAAATAAGGCGCTCAGTAAGGTTAAACGCCCGCCGCAAAGCGGAAACGGAGTTAAAAGAATCGAGGGAAGAGGAGAAAGAAACGTAACGATTATTTATAACTAGGGTTAAACACAAACCCTCCCTTAAACGTAATTTTAAATAAAAACCAGGATAAAATTACGCGCCGAGTATCGTTAATAGTTAACTTAACTACGAAAAGAGTGGTCTGAATAGCGAAAACGCATCGTTTTAAGAATTGATAAGTGGTGTAAAACGTTAATAGGTATCCTATAAATTAAAACATATTAACTACGACCTTTACTATAATCTCTTACCGTATCATTTTACCACCAATGAAAGTGACCTTATAAAGCTTACCAACTTCGCTAAACTTTAGGATAATGATAAAAATTATAATAGTAAACTATACGATATATTCGATAATGAGATACAAAAGACTGGATATCGATTTTTTTTAATTCTATGTTATCTTACTCGATAAACTATTTAGTTAAGTTAAAGAGTAATATATATACCACTTTACGTAGGTGGATACGTTTGAAGAATATTATAGCAGCCTGAAAACATACTTCGATACAAAAATTAACTACGAACTTTACAATAGGGATTAAACTAATATAACTTGGAAATCAGTGAAAAATTAACGCAACAAAACCGATAAAAACCTATAGGAAATCCTTACCGTTTTGTTAGCTAAGTTTCGAAAATGTTAGGTAACCCTTGAACTGGAATATAAGGGCAATGAACTATTTATTTAAGTAATAATAAAAACATACCGTTTTAATCCAGATTTTGACTATATATTATTTAAACCGAAACAAAAAACTTGAAGGCTTTTTGTATAAGCTTTAAAACATTACTTAAAACCTTTAAACTCTGATAAATAAGTTTCAGATCAATATTTATAACCGACGAAACAAAAGGTGAAACCTAAATTATTAAAGTAAACATCACCGAAATAATTTACCACGTTTTAAATTCAAGGTCTAAAATATACCTTAAGTAACGTAAACGCCCTAAATATAGCTATCAGAAAGAAAAAATCAGGGAAGGAGCACTAAAAATAAAAGGTAAGGTAACCATAATCAACGACGATTTTACAACTTAGGACGAAACGTATCATGGTTATAGTAATACCTATGGGAAAGTATACGAAGCCCCACAGGTTTGAAAAAGCGTAGTATCGCATACGGTAGGATCGGCTACTGGTTTACTAATCACCTAGTTTACGAATAAGTTCGGATTAAACGATAGTTTTAGGGCGATTATACATTTAAGAATCGGATAAAAGTTAATTTTACAATATACGCAACCGAATACGAAGGCGTAAATAATAAACTTAACGTTTACCCCTACTGATATACCTCCAGAAAAAAAGACTCTAAAGGTAATAATACTTATTTAACAGCTTGAAACGACGAGGCCGCCTAACGTATTTTCATAGGCTTATAAAACGCCCTTTCCCTACATATTACAGGTCTGAATTACGTAAACAAAGTGTTCAACACCTATATAACGTTACAATTTACGTTTTTAAATAAATAAAGCAATCGCTTTCAGGGTATCATACTAGATACCTATATAGCTGAAATTCTAACCGCCGGAAAAAGATAATTCGATGCTTTCGTAACGAAATTTCTAAAGTTTTAGCTAAACCGAATAAAAAAACACAGAAAAATACAATTTAATAAAGATAAAACGTCGTTACTTACAACAGTCGTTATAAATACGTAATTCGGATCGGTTAAATTTTACATAATGGATTCTAAAATAATATTTCTCCTTTTACTACTTAATATAAATAGATTCGGAGTTAAAGTCCAAAATACAACCAATCATTTTATTCGCGCCTTAAATAGCGTATCCATACCACTTTAAATTAAATTCAGCTACTTGTAATTCTCTCCCAACGTATGTATAATTAAGGTTATTTATTTAACGTTACCGGAATTACGAATATTATACTGCTGATTTGAATACTCGGTTATAAAATGCCTTTTACGAATATTTTACGCCGCAGGTCATTACGGATACAGGAAAAAACGCACTTAAAGCTATTAAATTTTTTTCCATAAGTGTTAGTTATATTTATAAGCCTTACAACGGTTTCACTTTCGCCTTTAAAACGACTTAAACTTTAATTACAGGATGATTGTTAATATTATATATTTCAATAGTTGACTGGTACTTTACGCCGTCAACGAAATAATATTATTCCAGGCCGCTAAATTTATACAGAGCGCTTCTACTATCAACTATTAGGACTTTTTCGTTAATTATTACTTAACCGTTTATTTAAGGCCTTTAAACTAGATTACCACAACACTAACACGGCCTTCAACTCTACGGAATAACGTAATAAAAGTAGAATTACCGGTAACAAATATGAATAAATACTAGTAAAAGTATTATAAGGTATTAATAAGTATAAACTATATTATAAACCGTTTAAAAGGGCATATACAGTATTATCTAAAACTTTATAAGGTACCGGTTTTAAGGAATTAATACTATAAATAACGGTTAGCGTTATTAATAAAATTTTCAGCCTAAGTAGGATTATCCCCACGCTCTTTATTTTTAGTATTTATTCAAAAATTTATACAAAATCTACACTATTACTCATTACGGTACAGAAGGAGAATGTTATGGCGAAAGCTATAGAAGTATTACGTTCCTTATAGGCTAAGAGTGACGTATCCAAAGCGTTGGCTACAAGAAATAACTTACGCGAAACTAGCGTTTTAAATTGATAATTTCAATATAAAGTTCTAATTTGGAAAACTAAAAACGAATAGTTCGGCATTTAGAAGATTAACGGGTTTAAAGGGTATAATATACTCGTTAATTTACTTAACGGTAAAAATTTGGTTTACTAAAAAATAATACGAAAATATAGGAGAAAAATAAATAGGAACGGCCCAAAACTACAATCCGACCAAAATCACCAACGAAACACACCCCAAAACGACGAATCCAAACCGCTTCCAATTTCAACCTACCCCCAGAATCACAATTCTGGCCTACTCCTACTAGACGAAAGCGGCCTATCTATATTAACCTTACTAACACTTCGTCACTAAAGCCGCCTTTTTAGCTCGAAACCCAAAAAATGCCTCGAAACCTTTACTGTAAACTCCTTTATCACTTAAAAAGAGATGGCAAACCGCGAATTTAGCCTAAAACTTCATTACGATGGAATTATTACTACCTTAGGTACCCTATTCGAATAATTCACTTAAATATAAATCTCTACCTTAATTAAATAAAGCGTATTTCGCTTTAAAAGATTCTACCCAACGATTTACGGCGCTTACATAATTTTCCCCATTCGCCTCGTTTACAAAATTAAGAATAAAACCGGAAAACCTTATGATAATATCCACATAATTATAAAAGGTTATAACGATGACGGCAAAAAGGATATTATAACCCAGTCGCCCACCTTATAACAAGTTAGTCACCGTTTGATTTTTACACTTATAGTATCTATTAGTACACCTTACAACCTATATATTAAACTTTGTGATATTACGTAGGTATACACCTAATTTAAGGAATGGTTTAAACGACGTATTTACGTTGATATACTTATAAATCTCAAAAAAATAACATTTACCTAAAACAATTTTACGTATTATAAAACCGCTGAACGGCCCAGCTAAAGTTAATGTTTACTGGTATAACATTTACTAAAGGCATTATAAGGAACGACTCGAAATAACCAGTTCGACTTTCGACATATACCTATTAGTGTTAACGACCCGTTTCAAGGGCTTTATACTTATAGGTATATAGACGAATGACATACTAACATTATATAACACATCGTTTTCCGCATTTAAAGAAAGGAAACTTTTGAAAACCGGTTTAAAGGTAAAACCTGAGACATACCTAACGGAAAACCATATAATTGACTTTAATAACATTACAATTATGTTTTGGAACAGCGTTTTCAATATTGAATAAAGACGTCAATTAAATAAAATCATCTTTATCGTTTTATAAAACGGAAAACGGGTTGAAAAATACAAATGCTAACGCGTATAAGGCGCTTAGGTTACTTTGGTAACCTAACTAGAAACAGCATTTAACCTTTCGGTCGTCACGTAATACCAAACCAACCTATTAAATAATATAAGTAAGGCGCTTAACAAGTGCCTTATATAACAAATACATGATTTAAAACGCGGTTTACAATTTATACCGCTGAATATACGTATTGTAAAGTTATTTTTTTACTCATAGCTTTTTCGATAATAATAAAAACTGTAGTTAGCAAATAGGATTCGTTTAAATCCTTGGCAACGAGACATCTGCCCAAAACAGCTTTACGTTATGTAAAAACATTATTTATTAAATCTTTAACAAGTGTAAGCGGGTTATCAAAAACGTTTTGGCTTCGGCAATCTATTGTATGGTTAAAGGTTTCGATTCAGGTATTACCATAATAATAAAGATTAGGATAATTATTTTTAATCTTAATTTACGTTCTATTCGTCTTATTATATACACTAATTTATTATCTCTTTATAAATATATTTTTAAATTGGGTACTACGAACGAGAAACGTTCAATAATCGATATTATAGCTTTATGCTAGTTATATAAGCTCCGGGAAATCGAGGAAACGAGGTGGATCGATGGAAAATCCAACCCAACAGACGAAATAACCAAGGTTACCCCGAACGGAGTATTGGAAATACTAACATCAATAAATACACTGTTTTTTAAAGTTATTGAAAAGGTTTTGTGACTTTAATAAGCTATTATACTACTTTAAACGATTTAAAGCGCTCCGAAACTAATTATTCGCGCCGCTCCTCGATTTATACCACGGTATATAACTTATATTTTCACCGGCCTTGTGAATTCGCTTTTATTTAATTCTGTTATTATACACCATTCTTAATATACTGTTACATTTTATTATACGCCCTTTAGACCTATTATGTTATTTATTTATTAAACTTTTTTTTTATTTAAATTTACCATATTGTACCGCTTTCAACATTTTATCCCTTTACATTTTTTATATTTTAACTTACATTTGTCGCTTATAAGTAATTTGTTTGTAAATAGGAACAATATTATTATATAACGTATTATAATATAGCCGGGAGCGCCGACCCGGCTGTAAGGGGTAGCTAATTACTAATAAAAAGAGAGGGAAAAGATAACGTTGTCACGTTCCTACTATCCTCTCCATCGCCCTTCCCTTTTGTACTAACGTTACTGCTATCACCGTTATTAATAATATCGGTACCAACAAGGATATAATATTACGCTTTAGTTCATATACCCTTAAGCAAAGGCGTAAAGAGGGTTTTACCCATTTTATGACGACACCAAATAACGGCGTTAAACTCACTTGGTAATATATATATAGGCCCAATTTCCAGGATATAATAACGGCCGCTGAATCCTCAGTCTGCCGGTTAGCATTTACTACTAATTCGTATCGGCTTATTTTAATTATTTACGAACGCGATTTTATTTCTCGAAACGTCCTGGACATTTTTTTTTAATTTTAATTTTTTTTTTTTTTTTTTTTTTGGAAATCGGTTAAAACGTATTATAAAGTCTGAAGGCGCGTAACACAGCCTCGACTTACGGCCCTAAAACTAACGAAACGGGAGTGTATCCATTATCAGTCCGCTCATAAAGCTAATAACGGCCTGAGAAACCCCCGCTTTCATAATAATCGCTAATAAACTTGTTCGCAGCTACGAACACGATACACAGCACATAAGGCGTATTGATTAACAGCCCGGGGCTATAGAACCGGGTATGCCGTTTTAACATTTTACGCATTGAAGAGGCCTCGCAGCGTACTCTAACGACACGAAGTTCAAAGCGGCGAAATAGGTCCGCCTTATACTTTTTATTTGTAGAAATATTCAATACAAATAAACAGGCGGATTTAGGAAATATAACCGCAGAAAAGCTTCATTAAGCTGCGTTTACGAAGCCGAATGGCCTCCAATGATAAAGGGGTTTTTACACACAGGAAAAGAGTAAGGTTTATAACCTTAAAAACCCTTAGTTCCCCCCTTTAAAAATTTATGGGAAAGGGGGAGGGGAAAAGGGGAGAAAGGGGGGTGGCGGCGGCAGTGGTAGAGGGTGAAGCTGGAAAGTAGGCGAAGGTGAAGGAGATTAACGAAGCCGGAAGGAAGGCGATGGCAGCGAGGCTTGGCGAGGCTGAAGGGGAGGCGTCGGCGGCGGGGTATAGCGAGGCGAGGGCTAAGGCGGTTATAAATGAAATGATGCCCGAAAAGGCGGGCTACTGGTAATGGTAATGGTGTTGGCGGCGGTAACGGCGGCGGCGACGGCGGCGCGGCGGCGCTTTCGCGTCAAATAGCGTTTAGTGGACCTATTTTTACACGATATCTATTTAAAGGTAAGGTCAATATATAGATATTAGTTGAGTAACCTACCTATCGAAGCGGTTTAGATTAGTTGATTAAAATAAAGGTTAAGTTTTATTGGAATAATGATTTGTATTCACTTTAAATACACGCCTTTAAAGAGGGAAAACAAGTTTGACCTAGACCGATAACGATATATCTTTTATACTAACATAAAATACGTAACAGAGTTATTACCCCTATATAATTACCCCTTTAACACCTGCGTAATTACACTATTATCGGAAATAACAAAAGAAGATATCAATAACTATATCATTACCTATTAATTACACCAACTAGGCCCTTATTATAATTACCACCATAGCTAGAAATTACTAATTCAAACCTTTGAAAATCACCTGGGCTAGAAATTACTAATTTAAACCTTTACAATTGACACCGTAACCACTCTGTTATTACAAAAACTACTATTTCGAACCTTTACAATTGGTACCGTAACCATATTGTTATTATAAAAATTACTAATTTGGACCTTTAAAACTTGTACCGTAACTACACTGTTATTAAAAACTACGAACACAAAAAGGAATCGTTAAAACAATACTATCGCTATTAGAGCTAAAGGTATAAAATATAAGGAAGAAAGAAAATATTACTTATATGGATATTACTATATACCCCTATAGCTAGCATATATAGGCTAAGTGACAGTATACTATATTGTAAGGTACACTCTTACAGAGTGTACGATAACGCGTCACGCTGTAGGCTGCACTCTTGTAAGGCGCAAAGTGCATTATACGTGGAGCTGTCTAGAAGGGGTATTCCAGAGCGCATGGAAAAAGGGCCACTACTCGGATGAGAGGTTTATAACCTCTCATCCGTGGTGTACACTTTATGGAATTCTTCTTTCGGACCTATCTATCTTTTGACTACAATAATAATCTTTCTGATTTCTCTTCATTTACATTGAAGTGAATAGAGACCTTACCGACACAATTATAGCCAAGTTAACGCCCTAACCATATTGGCGAAAACCAAGGCAAATATTAACACTAAATATATTGGTAGAGCTCTAGACGTTGTAATATTGTCGATTCAATGGGTCGAAGTAACAGTAGTATTGCGTAGCTAAGTGGTGGATGTATTGTTTTAGGTTTGGCAGATCGTTAGCCGGTCTACAAAGTAATTTGTATGAGAAATTGTTTAGCCCGTGCGTTAGTATAAAGTGTGCGTATACTGTATTGAACTTACAACTAATACGGTAAGCCCATGAATAATATAATTAACTTGCAGTCAGTATAATTAACTTTAATATAAGTTAAGTTGATATATTACATTGTAATTACTACTTTTTTAATTCTGGCGGCTTTTTGTTTTGTAGGCGTACGCTAGTGTAGTCGATCAAACTTTTCCGGTTACCGCCGAATTACATCTTCGTTAACTAGCTAGACTCCTATTAATTCCAGTTAAATTCCACACCTAAATTGATCACAATTACCTTTAATTACTCTACAGCTCTAAGTTCCAGATTTATGAACTCCTGTAAACAGATCTTTCGCCACAAATTTATACGTACTACCCACCACTGCTATTTACCTTTTTAACCCACGTAAATTAAGTTACCTACCATTTTAGTTAACCTATATAGGTTAACTAAGTTACTTTCTCCCTTATTACTACTATCTCTACATCTACTATTATTAACTATCTTAACTAACGTAAGTTAAGCTACCTATTAATCTTATTTAATCAACGTAAGTCAATTAAACTATTACTATCCTTAACTCAACTATATTATATAAAAAGTTGCTATCGTTATTAATCTAACAATTTTCCAATTTGCTAATATATCCTTACCTGTTAACACATAGCTTAACTTTACTAGGTAGCCTGTTAACGAAGCCCTCACTATGTATAGTTAGCCTATAATCGTCTAAAAATCTTTCAAGAGCCTTATTTAGCGATACCTTCATTATAACGTTGGTAAAATTATCTTTTCCATGAATATATCGGAACTTGTTGATTCCCCTGCCTTCGTAAATTTTACGAAATTCTATTACGTCAATTATTAGGCGGATTTTACTAATGGTTTTGAGTTTGAAAAGGAATTCGAATAGGGTTCTCAATTTGATACAAATTACCACTGGGATAAAAGGAATTTTTAGCTGTCTAATAATAACGTTAAAAGTCTTTTACAAAGGTATACCTATATTAAATCTAGCTATTATAACGGAGATCCTTAAAGCTAGTACACTTCGTATAATCCTTTTAAATTTAACAGTAGTTGAGTAAATTATGTTTCCAATAATAAACCTTGATCCTCTAGTTTATCTTTGTTAAGGAAAGTTATGAGAAAGTCGAGTTATAAAGATAAGTCGATTTTGTTTATATAGAAACCGTTTGTGAAAATTATTAACTTAACCTTTGACAGATTAATAGAGACTATATTAATCCCTCTGTCTAAGTTCCAAAACTGCCACTTAAGCCTTTAATTTAACCAGTTAAAATCTTCATTCATTAGGTTTAGTATTCGTATTATAATTGATAGGTTAAAAGAGGTTTTCGGTTGGCATATGGTGGCGATTTAGCTCTAATGGGTGCATTGTTCCAAGTACCGTTAAACCATAGTTATATTAGTCTTGTAAATTGTAGGTAAATTAGCGCCGTAGCTCTTTTAACGAAAACGAAGGTTAGCATAAACCCTAAGTATGCGAATTGAAGATTAGTTAAAATTAAGTTGGATAAATTTTGCCAAAGTCATAACCAGTTTATAACTTTAGAATTTAAAGTCTTTAATTGTCCGTAAGATCTCTATTACATTAACGTAACAGAAGAGTAATCAGAAGATTGGTATTGTAGTAAGTAAAGATATATAGTTCGAAGAGAGAAGAAGTATTCGGAGAGTGCACGCTACGGATAAGGTGTTATAAACCTATCATACTATAAAGGGACTGAGGCCGGAGCTATCACTCAAAGTTGTCGGATTCTGTCTATAAACCTCGATGAAGAGGGAAAGAAGAAGTCCCTGACAGTGAGCTGATAAAGAGATAAGATGGTGTAACCCGGTTACGTGACGTGTGAAAGCGTATCCCTATGCAGTTCATTTCCTACTCCAGAGTATCGTAAGAGCGTGTAAAATTACTAGGGTTAGTTCCCTGGTAATACTAGCCAGATATTAGCCTGTAGTATTATCCCTAAAGACACCCCCCCCCCTTTTTTTTCCCCTTTGTTTTTGTTTTTGTTGTGGGTGGTGTAAAAAGTACGAAGGAAGGTAAGCGCGTCGTTTAAAACATTGTGGTGTTATGTAAAAGGTATTTAGCCGAAATTTTACATGGAAGGTGTCTCAGCGCCCATCCCTTATAAATCGTCCGTAAACTCTAGTTTCAAAACAAAGGTTTCCCTTAAATTTTAACCTTTAACATTATTAATAGTATACCACTAAGTATTATAACTTTCGTCGTAACGCTAATGGCTATTTTAATATTAGGTATTATAGCTTTATAACGTTATTAACATTGAAATATTAGTTTAATATAATACGTTTTTCCTTATAATTGCTTTATAGTTTCGTATAATAAATCCTTAATTATCTAAGGAGGTAGATAAGGTTATTAAAGACGTAGGTTTACTTATTAGACAGTTATTAAATCCTTACTAACGAGTATGAAGTTCCTTATTCTATGGGCTATTAAAATATATTCTAACGGAACTCGTAAGCAACCGTACTTTAAGTACGTTTATACAATAGCATATAATCCGAGGAAGTTTCATTAGGAAACCAAAGGTAAGTAATCGAAATAGCCGCGAGAAAGTTACTGACAAGCGGTTAAATATTGGTATTTGGTATCGTTTTTATTCCTTCGAGGTTATAAGCCGTAACTATAGCTATTCCTATACACCTTTAAATTTTAATCCGGATATAAACAAAGTTCTAAAGGAGTTATCCGAGGCGTATTTAGAGTTTAACTTTTAAAACCGAGGCAAGTCGAGGTTTTTGTAATCTGCTTCCCAAGTGTTAATAATCTGGTAAAAAACGTATAAACTTAGGTGGTCATTAAAAAAAAGGCTATAGAAGTTTGACGTACTACGTAGCGGAAAGTAGACATCCGAAATGGGGGGGGGGGGCTTTATTTCCGGTACCCTTATATATTTTGGTAGCCTACAAGTTATACAATTAATTGATAAGGAAAATAGTATTTAAGTATTTCTTTATAATACAGTAAAAACATAAAAAATGTAGTTAACGAGCGATCAGAAAACATAATTAAAAGCTATTCAGAAGTTTATAAAGGTTTTGGAGCGTATTAACGCGAAATTGGGTCATATAAACAGAAAGTTAAGTAGGTTAGTCGAAATATATAAAAAGATTGTAGGTAAGGATTTAAACTAGGAATTTAAAGATATACTCGAGTAAGCTTCTTTGTCGTTAGGTTTTTTAGTTTTTTTGTTAATACTAATACGTTTACATGTTACCTGCTTATTAGCAGTTTATACGTCGTTTTATTTCGTAAAATGAAGTTTAAAGTCTTAAACCTATTTACGGGTTAAACGTAAAAGCCCGTTGTTATATTCGATTAATACGTAACAAGATTAAAAAGTATGAAGTATTACATTATGGAAGGAGTTTAAAAGCAGCTTTTATATTACGTATATATAACCTATCTACTTAACTAAAACCTACCGTTCCGGTAGGTTATAACGTTGAGTACATTCGACTTAGGGTTTGTTACGAGCCCGTAATATACTTTCAACTTATTATTTTGGTTTCGTTTCGCCGTCGTCATCGATAAAATTTACGGTTTACGGTTAAAAGTCGCGAGTTTACTAGCTTAAAAGAAATTTAAAGCGGCTCGCACAAGTTATTTTACATAAAATGAAAAATATTTCCCGTCCGGTAAGTCTAATTTAATAATATAAAAGTTAATAATACGCGTTATATGGTATTCATCATGAAGTTAACTTAATTTTTCAAAAAAATCGTTCAATTTATAATTTTTTAGGAAAAGTTCAACGTCGTCGCCAACCTAAAAACGTTTCAAGGGGGAACGTCGCTTATTAGAGGTTTTTTACATACGTTATTACGTAGTCGTTTTTATGGTTTATACGAAGTCTGTAACTTTGTAAATACATTAAATTAAATCTTTAGCCTTTACGCGTAATATAATAAATAAAACGAAATAACGTTATACCGATTATATAAGGTCGACGTAATAATCGTAATTTATAAAAAAGGAGTTGATATTAATGGTAATTGTATTTTTATTATTTAATATTAATTAATAGCCAGGTAATGAACGACTTTAGTCGAATTCGGTATGAACGAAGAAACGTAAATACGTTAACATTTCTTAATTCGCGTATTAGGTTTCACCGTCAGTCTCAAGGTAAAAGGAAATGTTTAAACGTTATTTTACCTTAGTTAAGTCGTAAAGTCGTTTTTAAAACCTTTAAGTCCAATTTAAATCACGGTCGTTAATAAACGTACGGGGAAACCTATAAAATCACCAATGACAATTTAAAAACCTTTTTGCGTAAGATTCTATATTTATAATAGTTATAACCTCGAGGATGATGACTTCATTTAAACGGTATTTATAATGGATTATACGTCTATAAACGTCATAATTAAGGTAAAAACGGTGGACCGTGCATGTATACTGGGTTAGAAATACGGTTTGAAGAAAATTAGTAATAGTAACGTCACGGCCCGGGTAACCGGTAAAAAGTAAATTATAGGTAGCTTAAATTAACACGGTAATAAGATTCTCGTAAATATGTACCTAAATACGGTTGCGAAACCGTAAAACCTTATCGTCGTTTACCAAATATTTCGAAATCGAAACCTTTAACGTTTAGTTGTCATCGGTACGGATATCCGTTAGAAAATATCTGTTGTTTATACGTACCGCGTATATTAGTCTGGGGTAGATAAAATCACGTGTAATAACGACATTTTAATAACTTTAAAGGTCGACGTTAGTAAAAAGTTTACAACTTTTCGAAATAGATTCACTGACGAAGGTTAATGCAGAGATATATATACGTAAAAGCGGCTCGGGAACGGATGATTCAGGGCGTAATAGTTAGAGTTTTGGACCTAAAAAACGTAAATCGGAAAGGGGTTTAAAATATTTTTGTTTCGCCGTAATAACGTATCAAGTCGCGTATAATTTTCCGCCTTATCATAAATTAACCGAAAACAAAATTGTGAAAGGCGTTTGAATTAGAGAATTTGTCGTTTAAAAAGCCCTAGTATAGTTATAAAGTATTTTAAGTTCTTATAATTTGTTAAAATCGTAAACTGGCATACCATACCCCAGAGCTTCACGTTTTATATTTTTTAACAACTCATAATCCCAAGTAACTCCTTGTCGTGGATTTTGTAATTATATTCATTAAGAAATAAGTGACGAGAGTAAAACGCTACTAGGCGTAGGTTACCATTGTCGTTGCGTTGAAAAAGATAATCTTTTAGGGTCTAATCGGAATAGTTAGCTTTTAAAAAGGTGTTGTGGTTAAAGTTTTATTAAGCGAGTATAAGTTCTAAACAAAAGCCAAATTTAAGCCGTTCAAAAAAATCTTTTTTTTCGTACCTTTAACAAAAAAGGGTACCTTTACGGGTTGGTTAAAGTAATAAGTTAATAATCGTCAAGTAATAACATATAAAATACTGGGAAAAGTTTACGAATTTAAAAAACCTTCGTATTTTTAAAACAGATGTAAAACCCGTTTATTTACGGATAACCCGTAGCTTATTTGGATTTATACGTACGTCGACGCCAGTGTTGATAATGAATCCTGGGTACATAGTTTTTCAAACATCGAATTCGTATTTTGGAAATGTCGAAGTAAAGTCCCGCGACGTTTCAAGCGTAAAATTTTTATTCAATTTCAACGATATAATTATCAAATATGTTGTTTGAATAAATAAGGATATCTTCAGGGTAAATGAAATGAAAAATATCGAGGAAAAGGCGCAAGTAATTGTTTATATACCGTTAAAAGATGGCGAAATCGTCGGAAAGATTAGAGAGAGTACTAAGTTATTCAAAAAGTCGAAACTGTATACGAAATATAATTTTCCATTCGTCTCCCTTCTTAATACAAAGATTTTAAAAAACGGATTAAATATCTAATTTGGTAAATGATTTAACTTAAAAAATATTCGCGATCGTTTGTTTAAAAGAAACAAGCACATAAAGATCCGCTTTAACAATAATATTAAGCCGATAATAATCGAAATGAAAATATAATTTACCTCTGAGTTTTTTACCGAAAATCACGAGGGTACTCATTAAGGAGTTATTCTTTCGAATATAGCTTTGATCGGGTAATTCGATCAACTTTTTATATAATATAAGGAGTTGTTCACGAGATATATAGTATAAAAGATTTTACGGGACTTTTAAAGGTTAATTTTAGTTATCAGTATAAAAAATGATTTCGTAATTTGTTTCGAAACTATAAGAGCGTAGTTTGTCGTTAAGGGATTTATCGAATAAGTAGGCAAATTTTTTAAGATTATCGGGAAGTTTGTCGTAAACGGAGTGGAGCGGTTTCGAGGCGAGTATTTTGGAAATATTTTCGAAGGAAACGGTGGCGAATCGCGTTATAACAGCTTGGTCCCTACGGACCTTTCGTAAAATTACGTAAAATATAACGGCGCCGACCCTTTTCAACGTTTTTAAACGGGAGTAAATCTCCGTTTTAAAACACGATAGTTACCAGCACATCACTAAAGTAATATATATTTCGAAACGTTATAAATAACTTATTTATACTTAATTTAAAGTTTATATCAAATAACGTTATATTATATGGAGGGAATAATATATGTTTATATTCGGTAGTGATACTTATGCAAGTCAATATTTGAAAAGGTTATAAAGTAAACAAGTCGTAAAGGAAAACCGGGCGCGTAATACGTAATTTTACTGAGTTGTCGTGGTAAGATAAAGAAACTCGATAGTTTTAAACGGTTGATAAACTACTTACTCGCATCGCTATAATATTTATGACTTTTATTTATTAAAGTATAGAAAAAATAAATAAAATTTTCAAGTAAATTTATTATAAACGGAAAGCTATTTAAAAGTCGGGATGAAGTTATCGAATAGAATTTAAGTTTTATTAATTTTTATACGCTACTATATATAGGAGATTCGCTTTTCCTTTTTACAGGTTAATAAAATCTTCGACTAAAGTAAAATGGATTCTTATAATGGTTTTGACGTTAAAGTCGTTCGGGCGTTACGCTGGATCCCATGGGTAAATATTAATACGGTAACTATTCGTGCCGTAATGTAAACCTAACCTAAATTTTTATGACGGGAAAGTCCGAGTAGTTAACCTAAGCGACGCTCCATTTAAAAACGACTCGAAAGACGTTTACTTTAATTATAATAACGTCGCTTTAGCTATCTTGAGCGGGTACGTCGTTACTATTATTTCTATTACGTAAAACGCTTTTAATAAAAATATTATTAGTACTGCTGTAACAAGTACAAATATTGTAAAGGCTTCGGTCGATAAGTTAAACGCTGGCGATTTATTAGTTATAATCCGCGGGTTTATCGAGGGGGAGTAACGTATTAACGATTATATCATTAATAAAATCCTTTAAAATAACGAGCTTGACGGCGAATTTCCAGATTATATCCTTTCGCGACTAAGGCTTGTTAAACGTTTATAAAAAACGTAAAATTGTTTACAAACCCCTTATTTTATACTTGTAAACCAAACGATAACTGTTTTAGCCACGTTAAGGTCGTAATGGTAAACGCAGAATATAGCTATAAAGTTGTTAGGATCGCTAATATCGCCGTAGCTTCCACGGGAATAGTAATTTTTATAATATTTTTACGTGGTTTTCTAATTGTTATAAGATAATATAAAAGTAATTTCTTAATGCCGATAAATTTTCAATCTTTACCTAATTTATATATCATCGTAACTTTTTATATCGGAAATCGTAACTTAATATCGAAAGATTTAACCGGTCAACTAAAGGATTTACGTTTAGGTCGTTTACTCCCGTTAAAAAGGGCACCGGTATCGTAGTCGAAGTTAAAAAAAATCTGAATTTTCGTCGTTTAAGAAGCTAGCGCGGTCCCCTGTAAAAAGCGGTATAACAAATACATCGTTTGTAACGTATGTAGAGTGAACTTACTGAATAGGAAGTTATTTCGAAAACATAAACGTGCCGGCAGCTTTAAGTTATCGGATTATATTTGTTAACGCGTTTGATACGTTGGTATTCCGTTATTCCAAATGTAAAACATATTCCAGAACGGCTTAATCCCGTTCGATAAGTTTCGCATGTAAAACGTCGGTAAAACGTTTATATTAAGCTGTAAGATAATCGTATTAAGCCATTGAAACGTTTTAAAGCTATTTCTCAACGCGTAAGTTAAGGAATTACTTTAAAATCTAAAGGTTTAGAATAAATAGATCGGAAAATAATAATATAACCTTAGGTTATAGTTGTTAATAAGTTGCTAAAACACTATTAAAAAGGAATTCAAGTTTATATGTAAAGGGACTAAAGCCGTAGCTATCGTTTACAGTCGTCGGATTTTATTTATAAACCTCGATAAAAAAAGTAAAGGAAAAGTCCCTACTAAAGAGTTGCTATAAAAATAAAATAGTGTAACCCGATCATGTAACGTGCGAAAGCGTGTCCCCATATGGCTTCCTCCTTGCTCCAAAACATCGTAAGAGCGTGTAGAACTACCAGGGTTGGATCCCTGGTAATACTAGCTAAGCACTAGCCTTTAACACATCCGGGCAGTAGCACTTTGTCAAATGCTCTGATAATCTCCTTTTTGAGCCATTCAATACATACACTCTGAAAAAGTGCAGCCTGCAACATAACACGTTATCGTGTACTTTGCAGCAGTACACCTTGTAGTGTAATAAACTATTACTTAACCTACGTATACTAATTATAGGGATATTTAATAATATCTATATAGGTATTTTTTTTTCTTTATACGTTTCGTATCCCCAGTTTAGTAGTAACAGTATAGTTGTAATGTAATCCGTATCCGTAGCTTAGTAGTAAAAGATTAATTGTAATACAGTTCGTATCCGTAGTTTTGTAATAATAGTGTAGTCGTGGTACGAATTATAAAGATTTGAATTAATTTTTTTAACCGCGATAGAAATTATAATAAGGTTCTGGTTAATATAGTCGAAAGATAACGATATGGTAGTTACTAACGTCTTTTTTTATTTCCTATAAGGGTATAATTACCTAGGTGTGATTATGTAGATACTGTAAAGGTAATTACGTAGGGGTGATTACATCTTCATATGTTTTAGGTTAGTATAAAATATATCGTTATCGGTTTGGAGAAAACCGCTTTTTTACCCCTTTAACAGCACGTACCCAAAGCTAATGTAAGTCACCACCGGTAAATTTATATATACAAATTAATAGACTATTTCAATCACTTATTTTAATCCGCTTCGATAGGTAGGTTAATTAACTAATACCTATATATTAATCCCACCCTTAAATAAATACCGCGTAAGAACAGGACTTTTCGGCGTCGTTTGGCGCGTGGGTGTAAGCTCGCCGCTGCTGCTGTTGCTACCACCACCACCACCGTCGCCACCGCCAATAACCCCCCTTCCTCGGGCACTATTTCATTGAACCCCGCCTCGCCCTTCGCTTTATCGTCCGCCACCGCCGCCGCTTAAGTTACCACCCCCTTTTCACCCCTTTCTTCCTTCCCCTCTCCCCTTAATTCCTAGGATAAGGAGCGGAAAACCCCTAAAGTTATAAACCTTACCCTTTTCTCGCGGGTAAAACCCCCCTTACCTATGAGGACATTTTTATGCTGTAAACGTATCCTAACGAAGCTATTCCGCGATTTGTATTTACCAAATCCACCCGTTTATTTTCCTTTAATATATTTTTAGACAAGGAGATTGAGGCTGACCTTCTTCGCCGCCTCGAGCTACGTATCGCTAGGGTGTATCATGAGGCTTTTTCAATGCATAAAACGTTAGAGTGGCGTATCTGAGCCCGTAACCCCAAGCTGTTAATAAACACGCCATACATGCCGTATATCGCATCCGTAGCTACGAATAGGTTTATTAGCGATGATTACGAGTGCGGGGGTCGTTCAGCCCATTACTTCCTTTACGAGCGGATTAATAACGTATACGCCTTTTTTCGTTAGTTTTAGATCCTGAAGCCGAAACAGTATTTCGTACTCGCCGACTTTATAGTAAGTTTACTTTAAACCCCGCAATTTTTACCGTGAGCTTTATCCTTTACTTCCTCAATATATTGTTAGGGGCACTTTTAAAAGAAATTACTATTATAAATAACTAAAATAAGCCGATACTAATTAGTAATAGGCGTTAACCGGTGGACTAAGGAATCTGTTGCCGCTATTAACGCCTAGAAGCGGAGCTTACGCATGTATTACGCAGGCGAATTCGACGACGTTATGTTGTGTTGCCGTAAAAAGGGTAAAGACCCCCTCGCGCCTTTGCCTAATGGTATGCGGCCCAAGGCGCGAGGCCACCTCCTCGGTGGCGTCGATAACGGCGTCGATAACGGTAATGATGGTGATGCCAGCACAAAGGGGGAGGGCGACGGGGAGGATAGTAGAAACGCAACAACATCGTCTTCTTCTTATCCTTTTAGTAGTAAATAGCTACCACTTTTAACTGAGCCGGCGCACTCGAATGTAATGTAATACGTTATATAGTAATCAAATTGCTTTTTTTAAAAAAACCGTAATGTAAGTAATCAATATAAAAAGTAAAAACTTTTGAAAAATAGACTTAAAGCCTATAGAACCAAACGTGATACTATATCAAAGACGTATGGATCGTATAATAAATACGAAGTATAAAGTACGTACACAATAATAAGAACAAAAAGTGATAATATATTAAAAGCGATACGAAATGGTAAATTTAAACAAAGTACGAATTTGTAAAAATGGTGTAAATATAAGTTATATACCGTAGTATAATGTAGGGAGCAGTGTAAATAGCGGGTTTTGGACGGCTTGAAATCATCGAAAGCGATATAATAGCATAAAAGAAAAAGAAAAAGTAAGGTGTAGAATATTAGCCTTATTAGAGCCGTAAGACTTTTTCAATAGCACTAACAAATAGTATGCTGGTCGATATAAGCGCCTTCAATTCTCTGTTCGGGTTGTTTTTAATCATTATTCTCGTTGGGTTGGATTTTTCATCAATCCACCTTATTTTCTAGATTTCTCGACGTTTATACAACTCGAGTAGGGCTATAATATCAATTATTAGGCGTTTTTCGTTTGTAATACCAAATTTGACAAAATATTCGTAAAACAAAAAAAACTCATTGTATATAACGAGAGGGATGAATTATAAACTAAGGTTAGAAATAATTATTCGGACCGTTATGGCTATAGTGATTCCTAAATAGAAACCTCAAACTATACTATAAGTTTTTAGAGCCAGGATTCTTTTCATAACCCGCTTATATTTATTGTAACTTTAATAAATAATATTTCCACGGAACGTAAACCCGTTCCGAGCCGGTATTTTGTTGTGGAGGTCTAGGTTGACTCCCATTTTTAAGATGTAATTGTTATTATTAGCAAAAAAAAAAAAAAAAAAAAAAAAAAAAAAAACTGTTAGTAAAACGAAATAGCTTTGAAATACGTATATCCAGAGATATAAATTATAAACTACGTTTTCAATTATATATTCGCCCCGTTGAGTGCCTATCAAGCGCCTTATATACATCTTTTGACGAGGCGGTTTGTAATTACACAGAGACCGGAACGTCGAATACAGTTTCTAGTTATACTACTCAAGTAATTTAAATGCTATGCATGCGCTAATACCTATATTCTTCGGCCAATCATATACTATTTAAAACGATAGGAGAAAATTTATCCAATTTCCCTTTTTACGTAAGGCCTAAAACACCGTTTCGAAAAGTGATTATGTAGTTATTAAAGTTTATTATATAGGTTTCCGTTAAGTATGTTTTAGGTTTTGCTTTTTAACCGTCCTCCAAAAGCTTTGTCTCTTGAAATATAAAAAACAATGTGTTATATAACGTCAATATATCTCCGCTTATATGCCCATTAATATAAAGCCATTAAAACGAGTTATCAAAACCAATAGACACGAGTTAAAGGTCGAACTAACTATTTCGAACCGCTCCTTATAGTACCTTTAATAGGTATTATACTAGTAAATACCAGCTTTAACCAGACTATAAAGCGGGTTTATAATTCGTAAGATCGTTTTAGGTGGGTGGTGTTTTTAAAAATCCGTAGGTATATCAGTGTAAATACTTTATTTAAATTGCTCTTTGAACTAAGTATAAGCTTACATAATGTTACAAAAATTTAATATATAAGTTTTCAAAGGTACTAAAAAAGGCTAAGAACGTAAGAATTAAACGGTGGTTTACCCGTTATAAAGTGGGCGACTAGGTTATAATATCCTTTTTACTATCGTTGTTATACCCTTTTATAAACAAGGGTGTCTTTTCGTATAGGTTTCCGGTCTTATCCTTAACTTCGTGTACCAGGTGAATAGGAAAAATTATATAAGAGCCGCAAATAATTAGGTTGAATCGTTCAAAGTGAAAAACACCTTAGTCGATTAAGGTAGAGATTTCTGTTTAGGTAAATTATTTGAACGAGGCGCTTAAGGCGGTGATAATACCTTCACTGCGGAGCTTTAAATTAAGTTTACGGTTTGCTATTTCCTTTTGAGTAATGAAAGAATTTGTAATAAAAATCCTGGGGCGTTTTTTTGGTTTTCGAGTCAAAAGAACGGCCTTGACAACGAGATGTTAGTGGTATTAGTATACACGGACCGCTTTCGTAAGGTGGTAATGGGTCGAAATTGCGTTTCGGGGGGTGTACTAAAAGTGAAGGAGGTTTTGATCCGTTGTTATAAAAGTGGTTTCGTCAATGGTGTCAATCGAATTATAGTTTTAAGCCGGTTTTTTTACATTTTTTCTTTTATATTCCCGTATTATCAATTACCGAGATGAACTTATATCGTTTAATAAATCTACTAATATATTATAGCCTCTCAATCCATTCATCTTCCAAATGTAGGTCCATTCGTTCTTAGCTTTCTAAACTAGGACCTTAAAATATAATGGTAATTCTAAAACGCCAGTTTTACGTAAATCTTTCCTAGTAGCTAGCGCTTTTAAAACATCGTTTTTAACTCGTAAAAATGTAATACTACCATAGCTTTCGTCAAAGAATTTACCCTTTATAACGTGGTTGGCGATGATATAAAGTTTATATAAATCCTCGGGTGGGTATTAAAGAAAAGAAACGTAATGATTAGCCTATTCGGGTCAAAAGTATTATTAACGGCATTAACAACCATCTCTAAGATAGATTACTTAAACCTGATACCGTTTATCTTTTTAAATAATATCGTATACGACTTTTCATGCGGTTTATAATACCGTTCGCACCTTTTAATACTCTATAGTACCTACAAAGGTATTTGTTTACATTTGCTACCAGCGATTAAAACCTTAATACGTTATTTAATAGAGTCGAAAGCCGTGCCAGTGTCGTAAGTGATTTAATCTGAAGGCTCTAAGTAAACATTTAATCAACAATTAACTCAAGCGTTTCAATAGTTCATAATGAAAGCGCTTTACGTAAATTTGGCGGTTTTAAATAACGTTGCCTCATTGACAGCGTATAGTACCGGCTAGCTGTTTGTTATGACCCAAGAACATTGGAGGGTTAGAAAACAGGCTAGTATGGGGCTAAGCCACTAAGAACCTGATGTCCAACACATCAGGTGGGGATATCTCTTATGTCAGCAACCTTAGGGTTAGGGTTACGCACTAAGGATTATTGAGATCATGTTTCGATCTAACATGATCCAGCACTGAAGGCGTATGAAGGATTAAGGATATAAAGACACGGTCAGCACCACATAGATAGTATTTCCTTCATAGCTCTTCAGTTGTCAATCTAAGTATTCAGTCTACCCTGAATAGCCCCACGGCTTCTGATCATCACTCGCACGAACACAGTCTTGATATTGCACCTTTTGTTACCTCTGCTACCTTACTGCTAACATAAACCCTCTGACACCTTCAATATACTCAAGGGTATTTAGTGTGATCATTACACTATTTAGGTATATAATATTAATAATTACTTTGTAATTAACTTTTACCTCGTCTTAAAGGCGTAACTTAAATATTTGTAAGGTCTATAAGTGTAGTTAACACTTATTGTAAAACTTTTGGATAACTCTAAACGTATCCTTGACTATATCCGTTTAACCTACAACGTAAAAGAGCTGTAAAAGGCGATTTACAGCTAGGTATTCGAATCCACGATGTAATATCCGGAATTCTGGCTATGTAAGGTAAAAATATTTAATTGTACGTGTTTCGTGGAAAAATAATAAGTAGCCGAGTTTAAATCGAAGCGGTATAGATACACTATCCAAAACGTAGACAAGTTAATTAATCGTATTTCGGACCTCGACTTCGAGTTTATTTATATTAGCCAATAAAAGCAGAAATAGCGTTTTAAAGTCTATTACATAAAGCTTCACCGGTTCAAATCGTATTTTTATTACGACCGTTCTAAACGACGACGCTTTACATTTACGTAACAAAACCTCTCGATATTTTCCCATTCAATCAAGCTAAAAATTCCGAAATTTCGCTGTCAACGTATTGAATTGTCGTTTTCCGTCCGTTAAGATTTCGGCTGCGCCGGTATCAGGCATAATACTTTGAAATGTATTACCGTACCTATCTAAAAGTGTAAATTACGACGTTATATGGGCGTTTAACACTTTGTTTTCGTAGCCCAAACCTATACTATACAAAAAGGAGACGTCTTATAATCCTGTGAAAATACGTAAGGCGGTCTCTTCATTCAAGGTTATTAAGTAAGTATTATTACCTTTAAAGTCTTTTTATCTGAAGGTATATTCGTAGGGGTAGTTGTTAAGTTTATCTTTTACGCCTTTGCATTCTATTACGTACCTTATGAAATTAGCTTTTATCCGTTTTTTAAATGTGGAATCGACCCAAAACTATTATTTAATCCGAATTTTCTTATATATTAAATGATTAATGAATTGGTAATCTATTTCATTGTATAAAATATAACGATTTTTTGAATCCGTAAAGTTTCGTTTACCCCTTCGTAGGTATTACTATAGCCGCGATACATTTCATCCAAAGCTGTGTAATCGTTCTCGCCCTCTATTGCTAGGGATCCCTCCCTGGCGTCTTCCTTCTTGGTAAACGTACTTTAGGTATTCGTTTTTTTTTTTAGGTATATCTTAAATATTTAATCAAAACATGGTAAATAGTTTTGACAAGGTTTTTTTTGGTGATCTAGCCTTCGCCTTTAATTTCACTGGCTACAAAGACTGCCCCAGGGCTCATTTCTCGGCGTATAAAGGCTTCGAGCAATATTTTAGAAATTGTATAAAAGGCCTTTAAGTCCTTTTCGGGCTTAAATAATATAAGGTCGAAATTTGGGTTTCCGCGGTATACTTTTGTCACTACTTAGATAAATAGTTTATTACCCTTATTTTCTGGTTTAAAAGCCGCCTCATATTTTCAGAACTTCGTTAATAAGGAGGTAAATACATTTTAGGCGTTTTTATCATAGTTTTTACGTGAAGTTTTTACTAATTCTCAGATTATATTAGTCCAATCCTTATCGTAAAGTTTATAGTTAATTTCTGTGTCGAAGTGTAATTTCAGGCGACTATAAAATTTCGCAAATGTATTTACTTACATAAGGTGGTGTATATACCCCTCATTTACTTGCCTAAATTGTATACAGCGTAAAATAACGTGGAATTGGGATGGTTCAATTTCCAGCCTTTTATACGTGTTTAGTATTTCACGTATTTTAATTTTAAATACTTCGTATAGTTCGCCGCTATAATTCTTATATTCATTTTAAAGTCTGGCGAATTTATTAAACTTTATAAGGTTGTTTTCATCAGTAGGAAAACGGTGCGGTAAAAGGTTACGGTAGGAGTCGTGGTTAGCAGGTATTGGTTTGTAAGGTGCGTATTAACGTTTCTCGCCGCTTATTATTTTTGGAGCGGGTTATGTTCGGTATTTCAGCCGCTTTTATTACAGCCGAAAGGGTTTTTATTCGTATTCGGAAAGTGATTTGGTATTTTGTTTCCCTTTATAGTATGTACTGGTATAGGAATGTATGATATCTACGTAGTGGATGATAATTATAATAGTTTTTCTTTTTCTTCGAGCTTTATATTTTTAAACTAGGGCGCGGGTTTAGTATCTATGTATCCAACTATTTATATTCATATATTATATCTATTTTTCCATTTCGCTCGTATATTTTTCATTACTCGTTTTTTATATTTAGTCAGGTAATATTCTTTTATAGAGTCCCTCTGATATATATCTTTATCCATTTAGTCAGGAAAATTGGTAAGTTGTGTTATTTCGAATAAGGTTTTTTCAAGGCGTCCGTTTTTGCCTCCTAGGATATTAATGCCTTCACTTTATAGTTGAATTCGTAAGGCTTTATCAATAAAGGAATGCACCGTTTGATACATTCTTATCGTCCAATTACAAAATCTTTTATGAAAATCATCCAGTATATCAGGTCCTTAGGTTTTCTCCTTCTCATAGTAAAAAATCACGACCAAAATGTACGTGTTTCCCGTACATAGGTCTAATTATTCAATTAGTATATTGATGGTGTTATTACAGAGGCCTAGGTTCATTTTGCGTATTATAGAGTTTTTAATTCTTATATGTTCGACTAAAACATTGAAGTAACTGCTAGCCCCTTCTGGCGTTATTGGTATTGGGGCCAGAATTATAAAAATGTAGTGTGGTATTTTGAATCGGTTAAAGTGTAGGTTAATACGTAGGTTGTGGACTTTGGAGCGATGCAGATATTATTTTTCGCGCCGTAGGTAAAGTCTGGGCATATTTGAAATACGGTATTCAACGAGATTCGGTTAAGCAAATCAAAATAAAAGTGTACAAATACATAAATAAAAATAAATTTGGCGTAACAAAGCGTTTAAAGTAAGGTATTTAGTACTTTCTAGTACGATTAAAATCCAAATTAGCCTTAAATAGGATGTGACCATACGTAGGTTTATCGTCCCGAATGAGTTCTTCTTAATGATTTACCAATGTTACACTAGCTAAGCGGTTAGTAAACTCAAACGTCAAAAATAATTAATTTAAAAATAGGCGGTGTAAGGCAAATAATAGCAGGCGAATGAGGTAATAGAAAAACATAAGGGGGGGGGGTGTATATAATCTGTTATATAAGATTTAGGTCGTGTTTAGTGGACGGTTTAGATATCATATTATAGCTTCTTTTACTAGTTGAAAGCGGTTTAGGTGTTACGCCCATAACTGATTTTGGGTTTTATAAACGGTGTGGATATTACGTCTATAACCGCTTTTGGATTTTGTAAGCGGTTTGGATATTATATTTAGATCGGATAAGTCCTAACGAATGGTTCCGAAACTTGGTGGTTTTAGCTTAGATAGTCTAATACGTGATGAGACGACTTTTAAAAAGTACCCGGATACGTTTAAGAATTAAATAAAGGTTAATAATGAAGTAACGAGGCTTTTAATAAACAGAATATCAAATAAGGGTTAATAAATATTGTAGTAAGTAAAAAAAGATAGTTTAAAGGGAGGAAAGGCATTTAGGAAGTGCATGCCACGGATGAGAGGTTATAAACCTATCATCTGTGCAGTAGCACTCTGCCATATACTCTGCTAATCTCCTTTTTGGGCCGTGCCGTATATGCACTCTACAAGAGTATAGCCTGCAGCGTGACACGTTATCGTGCACTCTGCAGGAGTGCACCTTGCAGTGAAGTGTACTACTACTTGACTTAAGTATACTAACTACAGTTATATATAATAATATCAACATTAATCGTTTGTTACTTAAATGCTATAAATTTAGCAGTTCCAATGAAAACGGTATCATTAATATATATACCTATTAAGCCGAAATTATTCTTTTACTTTACCAATAAATACGGGTCTTCTATTGAAAACTTTATACTTAGTTCTAACTTAAAGTATAACTAATAGGCTAGAAATTAATAAAAACTTATTTTAGTTAGTCTGTATGATAACTTAATATATTGTACTACCATTCCCAAAAAGCAGGTTACACATAAATCTTATAACAATTCTAGTACGACTATTCGTTGTAAATCGGTCGCTAACTACGTATAAATATAAGTTATATATCAGTTATTAAGTGTATACTCATTTTTTACTATAGTTAATAAAGTTATTGTAAAAGAAATCACCAAACTTTAGCTGATGTTTTCAATCGTTAACGATTATGTAATAACTTAGTTTTTACCCTTATTACCATATTATCAAGTGATTAAACAGAATGTTTTGTATATTCGCCCCATGGTTTTTCCTTCACCTTTATGTATAATTTTTGACTTGAAAATCGTGTGATTCGGATTTTAAAAATGAATATCGGTTTCAAGTACGAATTATACAACTCCTAGAATCAGGAAGCTGTTAATATCGACTCTTTTATTCTTCTTAAAGAGTTTGCTGAAGCTTTTAACAATAACTTATATTCGGAGCTTTAATACCAATTCTTCGTATATTTTCATAGTTACTCAAGTAGCATTATAAATACGATTTGATATGCATTACATTCTTTAAAATTCTCTTTCTTTAGTAGTTATCCATGCCGGCGAAATTTTATTAAATTATAGGTTACAGGTACAAAAAGGTTGTATGAATTTGATCATTTAGCCAAAAGGTCTTTATCGTTAGTTACTCTAATATAGGGTTTAACCTAGGTAATACGAAACGTCGTATTACCGTTGGAAATTTTAATAATTACTTCAAAGTTAACAATACTTAATGTTTTATATAGGCTATCTCATTTTCCTGGCTCCTATTACACAATGACTTCAATTTAAAACCGTAAAACAAGTACGTTAATGATATTAGGATCGTTTCTGGTGTTAAAGGCGTCGTCAACTTAGCGCCGTACCCATTCCTTTTGTAGTTTCTTTAATGCCTTGCCATAGGCTACAGCGTTTTTTAGGTCCTTGTTAATGGTGGAGATTTCCTCGTTAGGAGTGAGTTCACTATAAAGACTAGAAGCGTTAAAAATAAGCCGTTAAGGCCTACAATGATATTTAGGCCCTTAACCACTATCTAAAGGCATATCTTTTGGTCCGTAAAGCTTACAATTTTCAATGTAAGGATATTGTACGTTCTTAAAAGCAGTATATATAATATTTCAACCTTCCAAATACTTTAGTAGGCTTTTAAAAACACCTATTTACATTAAATCCCTATTATCTTGGTGTCTATCTAAAACTCTACCTCCATAAAGTTGGTATTACTATCGTCAGTGATAATATTGCGTGAGCATAGGTACGTATTAATTTACAGTATCTTTAGCGTTTTTTATGTATCATTTACCAATTGGGACTTTAAAAACTTAGCTCTATGAAACGAAATTACGGAGTCAATAAGGTAAAAAATAGGCTTGTTATTCAAATAAAATACATTAAGAAAGACCTCCTAATTCAGTTCTTCATTTTCTTTTAATGTAAACTTAAATATTCGGGAGGCTTGTATATACGTTTGTAAGTAATATAAAAGCCTTTTGATAGATTTTAAGGTAGAATATTCCACATTTTTATTCCTTACAGACTTTAGGACTTAATATAACCTATTGACAATAGGTTAATTAAAACGCTGGTATGGTTAACGTATTTTCAACTTCAACATGCTTCATACCGTTGCTTTTTAACCTTAAAGATAAAATTATAAATGCTTATACTAAAAGTTGAGGGAAAACCTTTAGTCGTTTTTAATTAGATTATCAATATTAATATTAACGTTAACACTAAGGGTTTTTATATCCTTTAAAAAAGAAAAAAAAGGGTAGGGAACTTAAGAATGTGAAACATATTGACTTATTGATAATTTAAATTACCATAATCCCAAATAACAATAATCATTCGCTTAAGCCAAAGCTTACTTTAACTTTGCTAATATCTCAACTATTAATCTTAGTCATAATAGTGCTTTTCTTTAGTAATGACATGTACTGTAAATAGCTTACTGTTAAGTACCTTAATATCCTTATGTATGGAATAATATCTTTAAATGTATGGTCCGCATAATGATCGTAAAGATTAAAGTTGTATAAGGGGTTAGGGGATTGGTTGCGGCAAAGGTAAAGGTTTTCGCTGCTTAAACAGTATAGGAAGGTGTAGTCGGTTAGTTACTAGGTTGCGTTAAAAATATCTTTATACCATTTAATTTTTTTAGGGATATTGTCGCCATTAACGACTTTTTTACCCTCGAAGTTCACTATATAGTTTAAGTAATCATATTAGGAAGTAATGAGGTATTGGGTATGATATATTACTTATTTGTTATTATGTTTGGCAGGAGGGAAACGAGTTAACAAATAGACGTACTTATTATTAATCTAATATTTCCTACCACTATTACGACGATAGTTTTCACGTTTAACCGGTTCGCTTAAGTTTTACTCTCGTTGGAGTTAATATAGCTATGACTTTCAGTTCGCAAATATTAAACCAGATTTTAAACGTTAACGGCGCTTATAACCATACTTACGATCAACGTAATATAATAACGCGCGATTCTCCTTATTTATATCGCGGAAGTTATTAGCTTAGGGGTATATATCAAATGAATTCGGTATAAATACCATTATAGTCGCAAGAATAGAACGAAATTAGATAAAAAAAAAAAACCTTCGTAAGTGACATCTAAGCGTTATAAAGCGTATTCGAACATGTTAACGCTTGTAACGATTACCTGTACCTATTCGCGAAGTATGGCTTCACCATCATAGACCTTCCTTATCACTTACACATAAAAAATATATTTATTTAACGTTTAATTTAACATATCTATCGGTATTTCATCTCTTTTTTTTTAGATATTATAGTTGTCCACCTCGTGGTAACCTAATTTGTATAATATTATGCAAAGTAGCTATCGTATTCGAAGTAACTTTTTATACTATCTTTAATCTCGCAAAAAGTTTTTATTCGTATTATGAAGGTTAGCTAATAATACTTTACGTACCCTATGAGGATTCCGGAAAATAATAAATGAAACCCAAAAAGAGTGACTACTATCTATTTACAGATATTTAAAAGGTTATTATACTTATATCGAAAAGTCTATAGAAATTCCCGTCATAATTTTATAAGTTCTTTCAAATTATAAAAAAATCCGTAAAGAGTATATAGTTAATATAAACTATCTTAATTAGTTTTGGTGTAAAATTACGATAATTGTTCCAGTTTTCGCTCATGTTTCCTAACAGTTTAATCTTTAAAGCCTTCCAGTTGCAGTTTTAAGGGCAATTGCCAATCTCCTAGTCCGAGGAGTAAAGGCCTGTGGTAAGACCTATAATAAGTTTACACGTATAAGCGTATTTGCTATAAAAAGCTTCGCTTCGAGGAACTTGTCAATTCTAATTAAAGGGTTAATGTTTAAGGGTTACTTAGCCGTAAGTTTTATTTTAAAGGACTTAAAGGTCTTATTGAACTAATCGTTCAATGGTGCCAACTTTAATACCTTTTTCCGTGTTAACGGCTGCTACCTCCCGCGACTTACCGCCATCAAGAGCGTACTTTGCGCTGTTACGTAAAGGTGTTTAACTGCCGAATAAATCAATAATGTCCTGATCATGAGTGCGCAAAAAGGCTTAATTTAACTAGAGTTAAAGAGAAGGCCCCCCAAAACGTATATAAGGTTGTTAAGGGTCTTTAATACCCTTTCCTTTGGGATGTGAATATTAAAGGAATTTTTAAAGTTAAGCTAACTTTAAAAGAGTTTCTACAATCTTTATAAAGCTCTTCTCTAGCATATATACCTCTAGTGGTTCGAGTTATACCTTTAAATCTTTTTTTATATATAAAAAATCTAGTCGTCGAAAAACGCAGTCGCCGCGGTCAAATTCTTTACCGCCATCTTACTTAAAGATAAAGTAGCTAATGAAGTTAACCAAATGCCTCTCGGTTAATTCTTTATTAATATATAGCCCCTCAAAGTCTTCATTGTATGACTTTTAAAAAAGGGACCCGAAGGCTTTAGTTAATTTTTATACCTTTCAATTAGGTGTTATCTTGACGTTATGGATAGTATAGGATTTAGTAAGCAAATGATTTAATGATTCGGGGTGTGGTAGCTTGCTGATTTAGCGTAAAGTTGTGTAATATAGATTTTTTAACAAGACTTAGTAATTCTCGGTGGTTTTGATCAAAATAGAGATCTTGAAGATTAAATTGGCATAGGGGAAGTTAAAATAGTAAATTAGGGGTAAAATTTTGATTTAACAAGTATGGTCGAATGTTGTTTGTTATTATTAGTAAAGGTTGAAGGTTAAAAGTCATAAGCCGTAAGACTTGATTATTTTTATAATAGTAGCACCCGTAGTAACATTAACTTAATCGTTTATCAACTTGTTATTTAAGACTTTAACGATTAATGCTACCGTTTTTTGAAAAGGATCCGTAAAGATTTCTTAGTGTGTTTAAGATCTAACGATGCCGTCGCTACCTTTAAACTACCGTAAAGACTGGAGTAACCCAAAGATCTTTTTTACTTACTGCCATAGAGACTGCTATAGTAGTAAAGGCCTTTCGTAAAAATCTTTCTGTTACCCTAGCAGCCGTTGTGTTATAACCAAAGCATACTGGTGGGTTAAGAAACAGGCCAGCATGCAGCTGAGCTACAGAGAGCCTGTAGTCCAACACATCAGGCGGGGAACATCTCTTATATAAGCAAGATGACTAAGTAAGTCACGTAATGGATCAGTATGGATCAGTTACTGATCCAAGGTGAGGCAGCACTAGATCAGTGGGATCAGTGCGGTGATCCAAACGATCCAGTACTGAAAACGGTATGAAGGCACGAATATATAAGGACACGGTCATCACCACATAGACAGTATTTCCTTCATAGCTCTTCAGTTGTCAATCTAAGTATTCAGTCTACACACCTAAATAGCTTAACAGCTAGTGATCACTCTACAGCACGAATAAACATCTTCTTGATATTGTACCTTTGTTACCTCTGCTACCTTACTGCTAACATAAACCCCCTGACACCTTCTATTTACTCACGGGTATTTAGTGTGATCATTACACGTTGGACGTAAAGCGTAATTAGAAAGTAACTTCTATTTTTACTTAGCTTATTTATGTTTAACTTAATAAGCACTCATAAGTATTGGTAAAGCTTTAGATATTATAATTTTATCGATTCGATTAGTTGAAGTAATAGTATTATTACGTGATTAAGAGGTAGATGTATTGTTTTAGGTTTGGCAGACTGCTAGCCGGTCTGCATAGTAATTTGTATAGCTAATTAATTGGAATGTAACTTAGTGTAAAGAGAGCGCATACTGTATTTAACTCACAACTAATATAGTAGGCCCACAAACAATACACTCAACTTACAGTCAATATAGTCATCTATACTATAAGTAAAATTGACCTACATTACTACAATTACTACTATTTCAACAGAATATATGAATTAACAATACCTTAAAGTTGATTTGATTACCTTTTGCTAAAGTTACAACTGTATTGTAGTTCCAAAACTTCAAGTCCTTAATCTCTTGCTATTCCGATACTATAAAGTTGAAAATGTTAACAAAAAGAGTATTTTTAATTTATATATTTATCAAATCCATTCTTTTCCTTTACGTTACTCATAAATAATGGTAGAAAGTTGAAATTTTTATACTTAATCGTAGTTCAAAATACGATTAATAGTTTAAAAACCAATAAACGCCTACTTTAACCAATCTATATAATATCTTAATACATTGTATTACCGTGTTCGGAAGGTACTTGGAACGTAGTTTCTACGATAATTCTGACAATACGATATTTTAATCATCGGTCGCTAATTAATTATATGTTTACGTTATGTCGCGGCTATTAAGGGTAGACTTCTTTTTAGTTTAGTTTGCAAATTTACTGCATAAACGACCGCTAAGTGTTAGCTAATTTTCTCAATCGTTAAAAATTACGTAAGGATCTAGTTTCTGTCCTCATTGCTGTATCTTTATACTATTAAACATAACTTTTCGTACGTTCACCATATAATCTTACTTTTAACTTTATATAATTTTCAACCTCGAAATTGTAATATGCGTTTCCTAAAGGTTAAATTTGACTTAATAAACTAATTTTATAATTTTTAGAATCAATCGTTTGCTAATAGGAACGTTATTTCTTTTTCAAAAATGTTTTCCAGAAAGATTAATAACGCTTTGTATCTGGAGCTTTACAGCTAACTCTTAATTTTATTTCTATTTTCTACTTACCTAAGCAATATTGTAGATCTGACCCATTATATATTCCTCGTCTTTAAGGTTTCCTCTGTTTAGTAGTCGACTGTATCAACAGAGTTTTATTAACTTATCGATAATTTAAAGAAAAAGATCTTATTAGCTCATTATGTTTACTTGGAGGTCTTCATCACCATTATTAATCGCCTTAATGTAATGATTAACCTAAGTGGTGAGAAACGTCATAGAGTCGTTAATTTTTTAATAACTATTTAAGGGTTAATCATACTTAATATCATATATAGGCTATCCCATTTGCCTGGATCCCTTTACACAAAAACTTTTTTTTTAACGGCAAAGCCAGAACGTTGATTGTCGTACAGCCATTCTTAGTGTTGAAGGCATTATTAATTTAACGCCGTACCAATTCCTTCCGTAGTTTTCATAATGCTTTACCGTAAGCTACAATTTTCTTTTAGGTACTTTCTAATATCGAATATTTACTTGTTAAGCATGGGTATGTTTCAAAGAGTAATAGAATCAGTACTAGTCCATTAAGGCCCATAGTATTATATAGGCGTTTTACCGCTATGTGAAAACTTATTTTTCAATTTTTATGCCTCTAATCTCTAATATAAAAATATCGTACGCTTTACGGAATAACGCGTATGCTTTCTCGATCTTTCTAATACTCTAATACGCTTTCATAGGTACCTATTTATACTAGATTCTTATTATCTGAATATCAGCTTAAAACTTTGCCACCTTAAAGTCAATATCAGTATTATAAACGACAATGTTAGATAGACCTAAGTACGTATGAATTCATAATATCTTCATCGTTTTTAACGTATTCTTCGCCAACAAGAACTTTCGAAATTTAGTCTCGTGAAAAAAGGTTCAGGAAATAATAATGTAAAGAAGAGACATATTATTCAACTAGAATATTTTAATAAAAATCTCGAAATCAAAGTTTTTATAGTTTTTTAATGTAAACTGAAATATTCAGGGGGGTTGGTTATACGTTTAGTAAAGGTAGTAAAGCTTTGTACTTGAATTCAAAACAAAACAAAATATTCTAGGTTTTTGTTCCCTGCAAACTTGAAGACTTGATATGATTTATCGACAACTTGATATTAAAACGCAGATATAGTTAACGTATTTCCAGCTTTGTTAACATTTAATACCGTTACCTCTAAGCCTCAAAAGGGAAATTACAAATGCCTTTAATTGAAAGCGAAAGGGAACTTTTGGACGTTTTTAACCAGCTTATGAACATTGACGTAAACTTTAACGTTAAGTTTTTTTTTGGAACAAAGTATGAAAGGGGTAAGGATTTAAGGATATAAAATGTAATCGATCTAAAAATGATCTGAAAAACTGTTATCCTTAATAATGATAATTATTCGCCTAAGCCGAACCAAATTTTAAATTTACTCACATTTTAATAATGAATCTTTGTAATAAAATAATTTCCAGTCGTAATATTATGTACCTCAAGTAACCTTTGACAAAGTACCTTATTACCATTTTGTCTGACATAATACCTTAAAACATGTAGTCCGCATAACTATCATGAAAATTAAAGGTATATGATAAGTTAAAGGCCTTGTTAAAGTGAATATAGAGGTTTTTGCTACTTAAATGGTGTAGAAAAGTGTGGTTGGCTAATTATTAGGCCACATCAAAATCAACGTCGTCATACTATGTGACCTAATTAAACGTATCGTTACCATTAACATCTTTTTCGCACTCGTAGTCTACTATATAATCAAAGTAATTATTCTCGGAGGTAGTAAGGTATTGTGAGTAATATATCTGTTGGTAGGGCCTTAGATTGTTGCAACGATGTTGATTCGAATCGTGGTCAAAGTAACAGTAGTGTTACATTGGTCAAGTAGTGGATGTATTGTTTTAGGTTTGGTAGACCGCTAGCCGATCTACACGGTAATTTGTATGGCCAATCGCTTGACTCGTGCCCTAGTGTAAAGTTCAGTGTACTGTACTCGACTTACATCCAATGTGGTAAGTTCATACAAAAAATACACTTAACTTGTAGTTTAGTCAAATTTATTATAAGTAAAGTTGACCTATTGCATTGTACGTAGTACTATTTCAACATTTGCGGATTTTTAGTTTGTATGTGTATGCTAGTGTAGTTAACCAATCTTTCTCGGTTATCGCTAAATAATGGCCTCGTTAACTTATCAACCACCTGTTAATTACAATTAAATTTTATATTAAATTACACCCAATTGCATACAAAATTTCCCCATTTAACCCCAATTACTCCGTTGCTTCGAGGTCTGAGTTTATTAACTCCTACAAAAATTTCTTTCGTCATAAGCCTCCGTAAAGCTTTACTTTTATCCGTACTAGTTACACAAATCGCTATTATAGCCTTTATTTTCCCAGAAATATTTTAGTCTGCCGGCACAACCCTGGTTGCCGGAATATAACTTAGGTTTACCAAGCGGCCTATTAACGTATTCTTTGATATGTATAGTTAGCCTGTTATTGTCTATAAACCTTTTCAAGGCTTTGTTCGGTATGCTTTCGTTATGACATTAGTAGGATTGTCTTTGTTGTTAATTTATAGGAATTTTTCATCTCTCTCCTTTGATACACTTTACAAAATACCATTACGTCAATTATTAAGCGTTTTTCACTGGTGGTTCCGAGCTTTAAAAAGCATTCGAATAAGTTCTTTAAGTTGGTATAAATTTCCACCAGGATAGGAGTAATCTTTAGATACCTGGTGATAAGGTTAAGGGTTTTCTCTAGTGTTATACCTACGTTAAAAACCGTTAGTATACCGTAGACCTCAGAAATTAACACGCTTTATATGATTTTTTTACATTTAACGGAGTTTTAGTAGATTAGGTTGCCAATAATATTAAACTAGATTTTCTCTTATCCTCGTTAACAAGGGTTATTGAGAAGCAGATTTGTAAAGACAGGTTAGTGTTATTTATAAAGGACCCGTCCGTAAAGATTATTAACTTAGCCCTCGATTGGTCGATTAGGACCATATTGACCTCGTAGTTCAGGTTTTGTATTTGCTACTCGAGCCTTTTATTTAACTGTTAAAAGTCTTTATCTGCTGGATCCTATGCTTACGCCGCGATTGAGAGGTCGTAGAAGGCGTCCGGTTGGCATAAGATAGCAATGTAGCTGACTCGAATACGTTGCTTCAAGTACCGTTAAGCCTTGGTTATATTAGTCTTGTCAATCATAGCTAAAACAGTACCCTAGTTTTTTTGGCGAAAGTTAAAGCCGGTATTAATACCAAGTATATGGATTAACAATCTATTAAAGTTAAATTAGCTACCTTTCGTCAACTTCGTTACCGGCTTATAATTACAGAATTTGGAGTTCTCAATCGCCTTTTATTTTTATACCATAAAGCCAGCTGTGTCAATAAAAATGGTATCGTCAGTTTATATACCTATCCCGCCGAAATCTTTTTCTTGCATTACCAATAGGTACGGTTCGTATGTTAAAGAATTTATCGCTCACTGTAATTTAAAGCGTAACTGGTAAGTTAGGAACTAATGGACGCCTGTTTTAGCCAATCCATATAGTAGCTTGGTATATCGTATTACCTTTCTTAAAGAGTAGGTATTACGTAGTTTTAGTAGCAACTTTAGTAGTACGATCCGTTGCAAATCCGTTACTAATTACGTATAGGCTACATTTATATTACGGTTATTAAACGAAAACTTACCTCTAGTTTTAGCTAGCAAACTTACTGTTAAAAGGACCATTAAACGTTACCTAATTATTTAAATTATTAGCAACTATGTAAGGATTATGACTTTACTTTTATCGCCATATCCTTAGGCAATTAGATGTAACTTTTTATACAGCCGTCCTATAGTTTAATCTTTTACCTCGTGAATAATCCTCGATTTGAAGATCGTAATATTTAGGTTTTAGAAATTAAAATAGGTTCTCGGTATGGATCGTATAACCTCTTAAGTTAATAGGCCATTAATCTCGATCTCATCGCTTTTTAAAAAAGTTTATTAAAGGTTTGATAATCCCTTATTATTGAAGTTTCAATACTAAGTTTTCGTTACCCTTTTCTTTTTTTCTTACCTGAAAAATATTGTAAATACCACTTGGTGTATATTTTTCCTCTTCAACGTTCCTCTTTTTCGGGGGTCATCCGCGCCGGCGGCGTTTCATTAGCTTGTTAATGATGGGTAGAGGATGTTCGTATTATCTCAGTCACTTAGCTTGAAGGTTTTTATTATTAGTAACCATAATATAAGTCTTAACCTAAGTGATTAGGGAAGATATATGACTGTTAGTAATTTTAACAACGACTTAGGAGTTCGCGATACTTAAAATTCTATATAGGCTTTTTTATTTACCCGCCTCTCATTACATATTTTTTTCACTTTACAACGGCAAAATGAAAATATCGATTGTTAAGTGGCCTTTCCTTATGTTAAAGGCATTATTAACCTGGCGGCATGCCAATTCCATTCGTAGTTTCTTTAAAGTATTGCCATAAGCTGCGATAATCGTTCAAATACTTACCGAAGGCGGAGATTTACTCGTTAGACGTGGGTACGGTTCAAAGACCAATAGCGCTAGTATTAGACCATTAAGATCTATAGTATCGTTCAAACCCTTTACCGCTATTCAAAGCCGTGTTTCCATATCCGTAAAGTTTCTAATTTTCAATGTAAGGATATTACACGTTCGGAGAAGTATTAAGTATATCTTTTTAACTTTTTTAATACTTCAGGGAATTTTTACACATACCTATTTATACCAAATACCTATTATTTCAACGTTTTCCTAAAATTACGTTGCCGTAAAATTAGTGTCGGTATCGTAAACAACAACGTTAGGTGGGCCTAAGTACGTATTAATTTATAGTATTTTTAATGTTTCCTATATATCCTTTTCCGAAAGTAACTTTTAAAACTTAATTTCGTGAAAAAAAGTTATAGAGTTAACGATGGAAAAAACAAGTTTATTATTCAAGTAAAACACGTCAATAAAGATTTCGTAGTAAAAATCCCTATCGTCTTTTAGTATAAACTTAAATTCCCGGGAAGTTTAGGTATAGGTTTAGTAATATTCATAAAGTTCTTTAATGGCTTTTAGGGTAAATTATTTCATATATTTATATGCTGCGGACTTTAGGACTTTATATAGCCTTTTAACGATTAGGTAGTTAGAGAGCCGATGTAGTTAAAATATCTACGGCTTCGTTAGGTTTAATACTACTACTTACGGGTTCTAAAGATAAAACCATAAATTCCTCGACTTAAAGATGAGGGGAAACCTTTGACCGTTTTTAACTAGTTCGTCTCCATTAACTTCGACGTTGACGCCGAAGTTTTTTATATACTTCAAATAAAAAAGGAAGGGAGTAATGGACTTAAGAATATGTAACGTAATTACTCCTACAATGGTTTAAACTACTGTTATCCCTAGTAAGAATGATTATTTATTTAATTTAACGCTGAATTTAACCTTATTAGTATTGTAACGATTAATTTTAGTAATTATAATAATGTCTCTTTATAATTTTACGTATTATAAATAGCCTTTTATTAAGTAACTTACTGCCACTATATCCGGCATAACATCTTACAACGTGTGGGTCACGTAACAATCGTGAATATTAAAGGTATATGAAGGATTAGGAGTTCGGTTAAGGTAAATATAAGGGTCTTTACCACCTAAATGATATAGGAAGGCGTGGTTGACTAGTAATTAGGCCGCGTTAAAAGTATTATCTTCGCATTATTTAATTTATTTATGGGTATTATCTCCGTTAATTGGCCTATTTCCTTTGAAGTTTACGATTTAATTTAAGTAATAATCTTTAAAAGTGGTAAGGTACCAATTATAGTACATTACCTTTTGGTTATGTTGCTCCGTAGGGGGGTACCGAGTTAACTAATAACAAAACTTACTACAGATTTAATATCTCTTACCACTATTACGATGATAATACTTATGGTTACTAGGTCGGTTTAAATTTTAACCTTATTAGCGTTAACGTGATCATTACCTTCAGTTTATAGTCGATAAACCAGACCTAATGCATTAAAGGCGCCCGTGAATGTACTTGCAGTTGACTTAATTAACCACCGTGAGGTCTTTTTTATCCACGTTAGGCTAGTTACCAGATTAAGGGTACATATCAAGCGAGTTTAGTATACACGATATTATACTAGCGAGTGAAAAACTTAACTGGCTAAAAAAGCCTTCGCAGGTCGTATCTAGGCGTTATAAGGCGTATTCGAACTCGTTAACGCCCGTAACTGCTACCTGTACTTATTCGCGAAATATTATTTCGTTAGTATAGGCTTTTCCCATTACACATTAATATAATATTAGCTTGTTAAATATCTGGTTAAGGACATCTATTGATGTTTCCTCCTTTTTTTTCTTCGCTATTATCGTAGTCTACCACATAGTGGCCTATTCTTATGGTATTATACAAGGTGGAAATTATGCTCTAAGTGACTCTTTATGACATCTTCAATCTTGAGAAACGTGGTAGCTTGGGTTAGGAAGGTTAGGCAATAGTCTTTATCATGCTTTATAAGGATTCTGGAAAACAGCAAGTGAAAACCTGAAGGGGGGACCTTCATCTACTTACAAATGTTCAAAAAGGGTATTATCTTTGTATCGAAGAGGTTGTAAGGTTTTCTGTCATATCTCTTTACATTAAAAGAGTTTGTAATTAATATTGATTATCTTAATAGGTTTTAGGGGCAATTCACAATAATTATCCTTGTCTTAATTAGTATTTCCTGGCATTTTAAGCCTTAAAGCTTTCGAAACAAGGTATTAAGGGTAATTTTTAATAGCTTAACCCGAGGAGTAAAATCCCATAATAGTATTTATATTGGGCTTTTGCGTATAGACAAACTTGTTATAGAACTGGATTTAAAAGGCTTAGAGATTTTCAGTAAAGTATTAAGGAGAAAGAGTATCTTGATGGCTTTAAAAGGCTTGACGATTTTACTTAATGAACTTGTATAAAACGACGACGTCAATACCTTTAGACGTATTGGCGGCCATTGCTTTACGCGTTTTACCACCGTTAAGGGCGTACTTCGCGTTATTATATAGAGGTACCAGGCTTCCAAACAAGTTAATAGGTTTCTTATTGCTAACACGTAAAAAGGATTAACTTAACTAAGTATAGAGTAGAGGTCCCCTAAAACGCGTATAAGGGCGATAAGGTTTTTCAATACCCTTTTCCTTAGGGTATAAGTTTTAAAAGTATTTTTAAATCTAGGTTAAGTCGAAAAGTCCTTATACTAAACTTATATTACCCTGGAATAGTATTTGAACTCCTTGATGCTTAAGTTTTACCTTATTCCTTATTGTAATCCCCTCTTAAATGAAAATCCACATTTAAATAGTTTAATCGTTCAAAAGGTTAGGGAAATTATTACAAGCGTAATTAGGATCGTTAATGTTACTATGCTTAATGATATAATAGCCGACCTAGTTAACAAAGTATTTTTCGATTAAGTCTTCGTTAACATCTTACTCTTAAAGGTTTTCGTCGTATAACTTCGTAAAAAAGGATCCTAAGGCGTTAATCATTTCTTAAATCTCCTAAATGGGTACTATTTCGAGATTTAGGACGATATAGGACTTGGTAAATGAGGGACTTAATAATTTGGGGCGGGTGGACTTAGTGTTTTGGTGGAAAATCACGTGGGAACTTGGCGATTTAGTGTAAAGTCGCATGACATGGAGTTTTCGACGCGACTTGGCGATTTTTGGTGGTTTCGCTTAAAACAATGATATTAGGAATCAAATTAGCGTAGGAAAATTGAAAAATGAATAAAGTAGGGATAAAAATTTGGTGTAAAAGGTAAGGTCGAAGGTTGTTTATTATATGTAAAGGGAAAATAGTAAAAGTTATGTGGCGTAGGGACTTAGTTGTTTTTTTACAGTAGTAATACCCGTACTTGTATAAACTTAGCCGTTTGCCAACTTACCAAGCTTTAAGACTTCTAATAATCAATCTCAACATCATCAAAAAAGATATGGTAAGAATTTCTTAGTATTTTCAATAGCGATACCGTCGCTACCTATAGTATACCGTAAAGACTGGCGTAACCCAGAGGTTTTCTTTACATACTGCCTTAAAAACGAATTCAGTAATAAGGGCCCTTCGTAAGAGTCTTTCTTTTATTCTAACGATAACGTAAAACTTAACAACCGGAAAGTAAATTCTTTTTTTACTTAGCTAATCTGTACTTAAACCAATATGTACTAATTAGTGTTGGTAGGGCTTTAGATCGTTGCAACGTTGTCGATTCGAATCGTGGTCGAAGTAATAGTAGTGTTGTATTGGTCAAGTGATGGATATATTATTATAGTTTTGGCAGACCGCTAGCTGATCTACACAGTAATTTGTATAGCCAATTGCTTGACCCATACCCTAGTATAAAGTGTAGCGTACTTCACTTGACTTACACCCAATGCGGTAAGTCCATACGAACAATACACTCAACTTGCAGTTCAGTCAACTTTACTATAAGTAAAGTTGACCTACTGTACTGCATGTAGTACTATTCCAACAATATCGCCTATTGTTTTTAACACTTTGATAGAAAGTGACGAATCAATTAACATCTGACCTTGCTATAAATCTAATATCTTTTACCACTATTACGACGATAATTCTTAGGATTGATAGATTAGTTTAAGTTTTGCCATTGTTATCATTATCATGGTTGTAGCTTTCAATCCGAAGGTTTTTGACCACATTTTGAGCGTTAAAGTTGCCCGTACTTACGATCAACTTAATGCATCATTATGCGGCCTTTTCCACATATATTGCATAAATTATCAATTTTTCAATATATAACAAGCGAATTAGGCTTACGTGGTATCACGGTCGTAAGAGAAGACCGTATTTGGCTAAAAAGTATTTATAAATGATATTTAGGCATTCTAAAGCGTATTTAAAATAATTTACGTTCGTAACTGTCGCCCACACTTGCTTAAGAAACGTGATTTTACCAAAATACGCTTTCCTCATTACTTCCTATCACAATATCAATTTATCAAGTATCTAGTTAAAAAATCCATTTGTGTTTTTGTTGTTATTTTTCTTGAACATTATAATTGTTTACCTTATTGAAACCAAATTTGTATAATATTGCGAAAGGTAGGTATTGTATTCAAAATATACTTTTATGATATTATAAATCTCGCCAAAGGATTATACTCGTGTTAGGAAAACTAGGTAGTAATCTTTAGCGTAACTTGAAAGAAGTTTAGGGAATAGTGAGTCAAAATCAGAAAGAGGGACCTTTATCTACTTAAATATATTTTAAAGGTGTATTATTTTCGTAAAGAGGCGGTTATAAAACTTCATATTATATTTTTCTACGTCATTTCAAATCTTTAAAAAAATACGTCAAAATCTTGTAATCAATATTAACCATTATAATAGGTTTAGTAGGAAGATTACGATAGTTGTACCAATAGTTGGTACTATTCACTACCGTTTAATTAAGCCGTAGAAACTCCGAGTTATAATAATAGGAATAATTGCTAGTCGTCTTACCCGAGAAGTAAAGTTTTTTAGTAAAACATGTGATAAGCTTATGTGTATAGGCGTATCTGCCGTAAAAAGCCTTACCTTAAAGAACTTGGCGGTTCTAAGGGAAAAATTAAGGGGTTGGTGGGACTTGTTCATAGGGAAAATTCTAATAAACTTAATGATTTTGTTTAAATGAACGGTGAATGAAGTTAACATCGATTCCTTTTGCCGCGTTGGCGGCCGCTACTTTACGATTTCTGCCGCCGTTAAGAGCGTACTCTGCGCTGTCATGTGAAGGTAACAGGTTACCGAGTAAATCAATAGGTTTTTTGTTGTTGGCGCGCAAAAAGCTTTAACTTAACTAAGAGTTAAGAGGAGGTCTTCTGAAACATGTGTAAGGGAATTAAAGGTTCTCAACGCCCTATTTTTTAAGGCGTGAGTTCTAAAGGTATACTTTAAGTTGAGCTAGTTCGAACAAAGTTTGTGCTAGTTTAATAAAGTTTTTTTAATAAGTAGAATCATTTTCGTTTGAGTTCTAACTTTAACTTGGACTAAATATTCTTTTGGGCCTCTTTCCACATATTAATGGTCTACTTTTTAAAGAACTTACGATATTTGCGAAAGGAACCAGCGCTGAAGTCAAATGATTTACCGTTATTATATTCGAAAATATAAATACTGATAAAGTTAATCAAGTATTTTTCAGCTAAGTTTTCGTCAACATCTTGCCCCCAAAAGCTGTCATTATAGTTTTTAACGAAGAGGTATCCGATGGCCTCAATTACCTTTTTCTTAGCTAGGTTGGCGATAGCTTTTATATAAACGTTTATTATAATCATCTTATCGTTTTGGCTAGCGTAGGATGTGGGATTTGGTGATATTTTGGGTAAAGAAACATGGTATTTTGGCGTGAAGTAGCGTGGAGACTTGCTGATACAGCGTAAGGTTGCGCGGTGTTTTTTTTTTTTGGCGCGACTTGGCGGTTTTACTCGGAATAATGATCTTGGCGATTGAAGTGGTGTAGGGAAAAGGAAATAAGTGAGTTAGGGGAAAATTTGGTGTTAATGGCAAAAGTTATATAAAGGGTAAGTGTGGAGGTAGTTTGTTATTATTAGTGTTTAAATGGTGTGGGAATTAGTTGTCTTTGCAGTAGTAACACCCGCAGTAGTACTAACTTAGTCGTTTGTCAACTTATCGAACTTTGTGATTTCTAACGGTTAATCTTCACGTTTTCAAGAAGGATCTGGTAAAATTTCTTAGTATTTTCGAATAACAATACCATCACTACCTCTAAGCTTCCGTAAAAACCAACGTAACCTAAAAGTCTTCTCTACTTACTGCCGTAAAAACCGACGCAATTCATAGAAGCCATTCGCAAGAATCTTCCCTCTACTTTGGTCATTCACAAAGTGTAACCAGAAAGTAGTTTCTTCTTCTACTTAGCTTATCTGTACTTAACCTAATATGTACTAATCATTATTGTTAGGGCTTTGGACGTTACAACGTTATCAATTTGATTGGTCGAAGTAACAGTAGTATTACGTGGTTAAGTGATAGATGTATTGTTCTAGGTTTGGTGGACCACTAGCCAATCTTCGCAGTAATTTGTATGGCCAATTGGTTGGCTCATGCTCTAGTGTTAAGTGGGCGTATACTGTACTTAACTTACATTTAATACATTAAACCCACAAAACAATACACTCAACGTGCAGTCAGTATAGTCAACTTCATTGTAAGTAAAGTAGACTTACTTCACTGATATTACTACTATTCCAACATTTTCCTATAAAATATATTACAGGTAAAGACCTTTAATGAAAAACCAGACCTTAACTTAGCCTGTTAAATAAGGCCTCAAGGTACCTTACAGTTTAGAGACCTATGACATTGTACGGGCTTGAAAACTATAGTCTTGGCTGGGCCGTACTGTGCGGCCGTCTCAGTCCCCGTTCGACACCTACTCGTATCGAAGAATTAACAACGGATATTAAGGAATGAAGGTCCTGAAAATCACTAAAAAGTATAAAAGAACACAAAAATAGTACACTAGTAAGCGGGTGGTGTTCCGAAAAAAGTCTTCCGTGGATAGCTAAAGATATCAAAAGTAAGATCGAAGGCGAAATCTTTGCTGAGCGGACGACATGCCGACATAGGTGATAACGGCTAAAATGCTAAAATTCAGGAATTATGGAATAAAGGAATAAAGGAATAAAGAAATAAAGGAATAAAGGAATAAAGGAATAAAGGAATAAAGGAATAAAGGAATAAAGGAATAAAGGAATAAAGGAATAAAGGAATAAAGGAATAAAGAAATAAAGGAATGAAGGAATAAAGGAATAAAGGAACAAAGGAATAAAGGAATAAAGGAATAAAGGAAAAAAGGAATAAAGGAATAAAGGAATAAAGGAATAAAGGCATAAAGGAATAAATGAATAAATAAATAGATAAATAAATGAAAAAATAAAAAAAACTAAAAGATGAATGAATGAAATGAAGAAATAAATACAAAAAAAAACAATGAAAAAATACATAAATGAATAAATTAACGAATAAATTGACAAATATAAATGAATAAAACAAAATATGAATAAATCAATGAATGAAAATGAATCAATCAAAATATAAATAAATTAATGAATGAAAATGATTCAATCAAAATATGAATATATCAATGAATACATGAGAAAATTGAAAAATGGAGAAAAGACTAAATAAATAAACATATGAATACATAACTAAATACATAAAAGATGAAATAGATAAATGAAGAAAAAATGAATATAAAATGAACATTAAATTGATTAAATGAATGAATTAATACATAAATAAGTAAATAAATTGTTGGAATAGTAGTGATCTTAGTGCAGTAGGTCAACTTTACTTGCAGTATGGTTAACTATACTTACTGAAAGTTGAGTGTATTGTTTGTGGTCCTACTGTATTGGCTGCAAGTCAAGTATAGTATATGCTCATTTCACACTAGGGCACGGCCTAAGCAGTTGGCCATATAAATTACTGTGCAAACCAGCTAGCAGTCTGCTAAACCTAAAACAATACATCGACCACTTAAGCACTTAATACTTCTATTACTTCGATTAATTGAATCTATAACGTTATAACGTCTAAAGCTTTAACAACACTAACTAGTCCTTCTTAGGTTAAGCACAGATAAGTTAAGAAAAAGAACAGTTACTTTCCGACTATGTTTCAAGTTAAACGGAGGTTCAGGTAAATGAAAGATTTTTATAAGAGGCTTTTACTACTATATCAGTTTTGACGGCAATAAGTAAAAAGAAAGAAATAATAAGCTACGCCGGTCTTTACGGCAGTCTAAAGATAATAACGGTATAGATATTAAAAACACCAAAATATCTTTACCAAATCCTTTTTACAAAAAGTTTAAATTAACCGTTAAAAGTATTAGATCGATAAGTCGGCAAATAGCCAAGTTAATATTACTGTGTGTGTTATACTATAAAAATAAACAAGTCGTATAGCTTACAACTTTTAACCTTCGATCTCCACTAATAAAAACAAATGACCTCTAACCTTAACCTTTACACTGAACCTTCGATACTTCTTGACTTTTTTTCTCTTCCTTTATGCAAACTCATTCGTCAAGATCGCTTCTTTAAGCGAAACCACTGAAAATTACCAAGTTGCGCCAAAAAGGCTACGTTACGAAACTTCACGCTAAATAACCAAGTTCCGTCAGCCAAAACACTGAATCCCACGTCCTATACTAACCAAAACCTTAAAATGGCCTCGAGTCGAAAACTACAAAAAGGAATTGAAGCCCTCAGATTCTTTTTTACAAAGCGATATAATAAAATCTTTAAAGGCTAAATGTTGATACAAACTTAACCAAAAGGAATTTAATAAACTTCGTTAGCTACTTTATTATCGAGTAAGTCTGTACCGAAAAACTTAACCGTGGCGACCGCGCCTTCGGCAAGTATCGTAAGTTTCGTAAGTTTTTTGACGACTGGATTATTAACATGTGAAAAAAGATTTATAAAGGTATTAAATACAGGTTAAAAGTACAATTCAAACGACGAAAAATAAACGTGCCAAAAAAAACTTTATCAAACTAGAAAAAACTATTTTCAAATTAAATTGATTTAAGGAATGCCCTTAAAACCCACAATTTGAGAGAAAGAGCGTTGAAATACCTTAATGCCTTTATATTCTTTTTAGGAAATCTTCTTTTTAATCCTAGTTAAATTAAGTCTTTTTACGTACTGGTAATAAAAAACGTGTTGATTTACTCAGCAGCCCAACAACTTGACGTAAAAACACGGAGTACGCTTTTAGCGGCGGTAAAACGCGTAAAATAATGGCCGCCAACTCAATAATAGGTACTAACGTCGGCGTTATACGATTGATTAAGTAAAATCGTCAAATTCTTTAAAACCTCTCCTATAGGCAAATATCCCTTTCCCCTTAACCCTTTAATTATAATCGCTAAGTTTCTTAAAGAGAAACTTCCTACGAAAGGTATAACTATATATGCAAGCCTACCATAAGTTCTATAATAACCTCTCCTCGCCATTGGTGAGGCTCCGCCGACCCATTAGCGCCTCTTTCGGCCGCCTTAACGGCGGCATGAAGTGGCCACCGAAGGGTAATTGGGCACCCGGAGGGCGCCTTTGTGGCGACGGCGGCGCGGTAAGTAGCTAAGGGCCTCGAGGCGTTGATGTCGACGGGGATACATCCGCCTTTTCGCTTGGTTACTATCCGTAATTATTAATTAGCATCCAGCTCCTAATTACACTTTTCAATATGACTTTAAGACTCCTTATAGGCGTAGCAAGTGTATCAGATACCCGACCTTCTTCCCCTAATACAAACGTTATCGGAGTCCCCAGCTAGAAGCAACTAAAAGTAAATCATATAGGGTTATACTCCGTGCGGTTACAGGGGGCGAGTAAGGGTAACAGGGGGTAGGGGTGGAGGTAGGAAAAAAGGGGGAAGGAGATTTAAAGGCGGGCATGTGAAGCCCATACGGGGGCTATTAGCCTCTGCGGTGAAGCCGGTAGGTGTGCTCGGTGGCGCGCGACGCGTAGGAAATGGTTTTTACTTAATGGGGCAATCATTTACTTTAACAAGATCTTAAACTACAAAATGGTACATCGTAAAGTATTAAAACATTAAAGGCATAACATATAAGGTATAAGGGTATTTACTAATATATACGTGATTTGTTATTATAAAGGGAGGTTTAAATTTAAAGGCGGATTTAATAAGGAAATCCATTTTTATACTAAGATTTAACGTACAGGTCGCTACGCGTATAGGGATCCTTTTGTTACAACTTACCACGATAATAAACCGCTACTTGCATATGCATATACCTAACCGTATTTATATACGAGCTTTAATGCATATTTATGTATTTTAACATTACTAACGCCTTATTTTACAGTATTTTTCAATATTAGTTACATTAACTTTATAAGATTTATTTTCTGCAAACCCGCATAATTATATCCCTAACGCGATTAGGCATCGGGCGGGGACGAAGATAGCAACGTTACGTTACCAGACTTGGGCTACAGTTCACACGTCCACGGGTCTCTAAACTCCGGGGCACACTAAATTCTTGATTGGATGGATGGTACAAGGTCCTGTAAGCTTGCAAATGCCTCTACGAAGCCTACATTACAACCCCCCCCCCTCCACTAGTATCTAAAGAACTATTTCGTAGCAGCTAGTGCACCTCTAGTAGTAGGCACCGCCCGGTGATAGTAAATCCAAAAAAATATCCTATTATAAGATTTTAATCTTCAGGCCAAAAGATTAATCTTAACCCTCAACACCGCAACTCGAGGGTTTTAAAGTTTGAATTGTCAGGAAATACCAACGAAAACTGGGACGATTATCGCTACTTTCATCCAAAACCTATTAAAATCGTTAATATTAATTATGAGCTTAATACAAATTTTACAAAAAAAATAAAATGAAGTTAAAAACATTACAGAAAATCTTATAACTTTTTTAATCTAAAGATAATACCCTTTCTAAACATTTATAAGTGGAGGAAGGTCTTTCTTTCTATTTTTTTTCTCACTATTTATTGAAATTTTCACAAATTACGACAAAAAACTATTATCTTATCATTCTAACGCGAATAATAACCTTTGGTGAAATGTAAGATGGTATAAAAAGTTACTTCGAATATGATATCCTCCTTACGTAATATTATACGGATTGGAATATTACGTGGTAAATAACAATGATAGAAAAGAAAAGAAAGGAGTAAATACCTATAGATATGTTAAATTAGACGTTGAACAAACTTATGTTATGTTAATAAACATGGTTAAGGCCTAAGTTGGCAAAACTACGCTTTACGAGCAAGTACGGGCAACTATTACGAGCATTAACAAATTTAAATACGCCTGATAACGTCTAAATACCACCTGTAAGGGATTTTTTAACTAGTTAAGGTCCTCGTTTACAACCGTAATAACACGTACGCTAAAGTCGTTTAGTATATACCGCTATGATAATCAATTATACAATATAAATAAAGAAAACCTCATAATATTATATTACGTCGATTGGAAAAAGGGGTATTCCTAACGCTTAAAATTTAGTATAATGGTCTCGGACTAGAACTTATAACCATACTAATGCCAATAAAGGCAAGATTCAAACGGACCTGCTAACCGTAAAAATTATCGTTGTAATAACAACAAGAGATGTTAAATTTTTGACTAGTCTGGCTATTAGTTAATTCGTTACACTATAGCTAAACGCAATGATGAATGGATAATGTACCATATTAAATACCCCATTTATTACGTGCAAAACTCTTTGGATTTTATCGTAAACTTCAAAGATAAAAAAACCGTCAATGGCGACGATACTCCGAAATAAATTAATTAACATAAAAATTCTGTTTCTAAAGCGGCTCAGTAACTAGCTGACCACGTTTTCCTATACCGTTTAAATGGTGAAAATCCTTACCTTTACTCTAACTAAGCTCTTAACCCCTTATGTAACTTTAACCTTCGCGATCGTTATACGGACCACGTTTCAAGGTATTATACTAGATATAGGGAAATGAAGAAACTTAATAGCGGGTTATTTACAATAACTAGTATTTCGGAAGGAAAGTACTACTTCTATCTAAATTAATCGTCAAAGTGCTAGTAAAGACAAATTTAACTTCGGCCTAAGCAAACAACTATCGTTACTAAAAATAAAGGTAATTCAAACTGTTATGGGACCAATTATATTATAAATCCTCAAATCCTCTACCCCTTTCCTCTTCTGCCTAAATCATATTAAAACCTTCGATGTTAATGTTTATGTTAACACCGATAAGATGATTAAGAATAGCTAAAAGTTTCCTCTCGCCTTGAAGTAAGGGAATTTGTGGTTTTATCTTCAAGGCCTGAAAATAAGGGTGCTGAATATGATAGAGTTAGAAATATGTTAATTACATCAGCACTTTAAAGATCCTACCGTTAACAGTTTGTACAAGGTCTTAAAGTCTGTAAGGCATGAAGATATGGAATACTCTACTCTAAAAGCCGTTAAAAAGCTTTTTCATTACTGCTAAACGTATACCCAAGCCTTTCAAATATTTAAATTTTCGTTCAAAAACGATAAAGATTTTAATTAACAGGTTTGTTTTAAGGTATTTTATTTGAATAATAAGTCTATCTTTTTCGTTTTTAACTCCGCAATTTATTTTTACAAAACTAACTTTTTAAAATCCTCTTCGACTAAGGATACGTAGGAGACATTAACGATATTATAAATTTATAGGTATTTAGCACTATTTAACGTCTTTGTCTACGCTGCTGATACCAATTTTATGATGGCGGAGTTTCAGGCAAATGTTAAAATAATAGGTATCTAGTGTAAATAGGTGCCTATAAAGGTATAATGAAGTATTTAAAAATTCGAAAACGTATTCGCATTATTTCTACAAACGTAAAATATCTTTAAACTACAGATTGAAAGTTTTAAGAATCAAAAAATACGTTTTTAGATGGCCGTAAAGGGCTTGAACTACACTGTGGACCCTGATGACTTGATGCTAATGTTTCTAGTCTTGAAAGCGTACCCACGCCTGAAAAGTAAATTTCTGCCATTAGCAAGTACCTAAAATTTCGCTATAGCGTATGGAAAGGCACAAAAAAAGCTATGAAACGAATTAGCACAATGCCAAGTAAATAATACTCTTAATACCAGAAACGGCTTTATGATAATCGACGTATTTGTTTTGTTTTTAAGGAATAAAGTTCTTATGTGGCGGGAGAAAGATAAATAAGATGGCCTATACCTTAAGTATCGACAACTCTGAAGTAATTGTTGAAACTGCTAATTTCCCTATGATTTTTCGCAACATAAAGGTCAAGCCTAACATTAGAACGACTGATAATAAATATCTCGAAGCCAAGCGACTAAGCTAACATAAACCTCTTTTTTTTTTCATTGACAAGCTATTAAAATTCCATTAGCGTAAAAGACAATCAAAAACGTGAGACGTTAAGGATAAGAAATATACACCAGATCGTATCTACGATATTACTTGGGTAAGCAGTAAAGAGAAGGAAAACGAAGACTTAACGTTGAAATTCCCGGTATAAGGAGGTATTAAAATTTCCGGTAAACGATTCAAAGAAAGCGATAGAGTTGGCAACAACGGTCGTTCAACTCAAAAAGTGGTATAATTCGTGCCTAAAACTAACTTAAACTTTCACAACCAGAATATTGCGATTTTAAAGTTAAGGATTATATATAAAGTTAAGGATAAAACCACCGGGCAGCTGTATAAAAAGTTACGCTTAATTACTTAGAGATACAATAATAACGATAAAATTGGATTCTTATGAAGTGACTAACGATTCAAAAGATTAATTAGCGTTTAGTAATAGTTATGGCGGTAAATTTGCAAGTTAAAATTGAAGATAATTTTTCCTTCAAGGCTGTAATATAACATGAGTATATACGTAATCGGAAACCGACTTATAGCGCATAGTTTTACTAAAATTACAATAGAAACTTCGCACCATCTACGCTTCGGGTATGGCTATATAATATATGAAATTATTGTACGGATTAGCTAAAAAAAGCCTCTATTCATTCTTAACTTATCAGTTGTACTTCAAATGACAGCTTGGTATAAAGTTTTTGATATACGAACTATAATGAATAGTAACATAAAAAATGGATTTAGGCCTAATAGGTATATAAATTAATAATACTATTTTCTTTGGAGTTACTAACTTTATAGTATCGGAATAACATGCGATTTAAAACTTTAAGTTTGAAAATTATAAACCGGTTATGACTTTAGCAAAGGTTAACTAATTTGACTTTAACGAATCGTTAATCTGTATACTTAGTATTAATATTGGCCTTAGTTTTGGCTAAAAATGCTAGTGAGTTGGTTAAGCTACAATCGATAAAACTGATATAGTTAAGGCTTAAGGGTATTTGAAACAACGCGCTCATAATAGCTACATCATCACTTTATATTATATGGAAGCCTTTTACAACTTATCGACTACGATATAAGTATAAAACTTAATAAATACAGACTTTTACCAGTTGAATAAGAGGTTTGAATGATGAATACAAAACCTAGACCGAGGGATAAATATGATTTTGATTAACTTGTCGAAGGCTAAATCAATAATTTTTACGGACGGCTTTTTTGTAAACAATACCAACTTGTCTTTATAAATCGCCTTTTTGATAAACCTCTTCAACGAAGATAAACGTGAAAACTAGCTTAATATTATCAATAACTTAATTTACTAAACCTTCGTCAAATGTATAAAGATTCCATGACGCGTATTAGTTTTAAAGGTTTATGGTATAATAATTGGCTTGGATATAGGCATAGTATTATAGAAAACTTTCAACGTAATTATAAGGTAACTAAAGATGCCTTTTATCCTAGTGGTAATTTATACCAACTCAAAAACCCTATCCGCATGCCTTTTGAAGCTCGGAACTTTTAATGAAAAACACTTAATAATCGACGTGATAACACTTCGTACAACTTACGAAAGTAGGGAAATCGAGGAGTTCTGATAGATCGATGGAAAGGATAATCCCACTAACATTATAACTAAAGTATCGCTAAATAAAGCCTTTAAAAAGTTTGTAGACAATAATAGAATGACTATACGTATCTAGATTTACGTTAATAGGCTACATAGTAAGGCTAAGTTACGTGCCAGCGAATAAGTACATGTTAACAAACTGGAAGATTGTCAGGAAAATAACGACAACTACTTTTTCAAGTGGTATCGTTTGAATTAGAGGTAAGTTAAATAGATTAATGATAGAGGTGGGTAGTATACGTTGGTTTGTAGAGAAAGACTTGTGTACGGAAGTAAGTAAAGTTAGGACTTGGAACCATAGAGCAATTGAGGTAATTGAGATTCATTTGGGTACAAAAATTGAGATGAATTGAAAGTGGCCCGGCGAGTTGACGAGAATGTAATTCGGTGGTAACCGGAAAAATTTAGTTAACTATATTTGCATGCGCGTATGCAAAACAAAAAGCTGTTAATATTAAGCTAGTAGTAATTGCAATGTAGTAGATCAACTTCAATAGTAGTAAAGTTAACTATATTGACTGTAAGTTAAGTGTATTTTTTATAACCTCACTGTATTAGCTAGAAGTTAAGTACAATATGTGTCTACTTCAAACTAGGGCATGGGCTAAACAATTAACTATACAAATTACTATGCAGACCAGCTAGCGGTCTGCCAAACCTAGAACAATGCATCTACCACTTGTCCACGCAATACTAATGTTAATTGGACCAATCGAATCGACAACATTGCAACGTCTAAAAACCTACAAACATTCATGAATAAATAAATGAATAAAGAAATGAATGAATAAATGAATAAATGAAGAATGAAATGAATGAATGATTAAATAAATAAACCAATAAATGAATAAATTAAAAATATATTTATATATATATAAATAAATAAATAAATAAATAAATAAATGAACAAACAAATAAAAGAATGAATGAATGAATGAATAAATAAATAAATGAATAAAAAGCATAAAAAAATAAAATAAATAAATAAATAAAGATATAAATGAATAAATAAATAAATAAATAAATAAATGAAAAAATAAGTAGAGAAATAAAGAAATAAATGAATAAATAAAAAAATAAAAAAATAAATGAATAAATGAATAAATAAATAAATAAATAAATAAATAAATAAAAAAAGAAAATAAATAAGAAAATAAATAAATAAATAAATAAATATATAAATGAATAAAAAAAATAAAGAAAAAAAATGAGTAAACAAACAGACAAACAAACAAATAAATAGAGCCGTCATATACAAGCGTTTATAATGAAGGTCTTTTTTAAGACCTTAAAACGCAAAAGCAACCAGACTTTAGTTGTATCGTGATGCAAGTCTAGAGGGTCACGTTGGCATAAGTAACGAGGGGCGAAATCGTTGTTTATAAAGGTTATTCTCTAGATGCACCGCTATACGGGCGGTGCGCCCGGCCGACAACGATCTTCATAGCTAAAAAGGGTTCACCGGAGAAGATTCAAGTGGTGATGAAGCCAATTAGTGATGTTATGGTGGAATAGGGTGTATATAAAGTAATGGTGTTGAGAACAACTAAACTTAATTTTTCTCTCGAAAGTAGGTACTATTAAAGTTTACAGTATCGGCTTCGAATCTTTTTGAACAAAGTGAGCTGTGCACTTATGCTAAGAAATTTGACGTGAAGTTGGGGATGTAACACTCATAAATGAATCATATCAATCAATTAAATCCATATCGTCAACAACTTAATAGTTTTTTAGCTTATTGGAGTACTTTTGCCCTCTATTTTATTTGTCGTTACGTCATTATTCTTTATTTAGTGGTCATTTCACGTAATCTCCGATTCTTATAGTTATTTTATTACTATATATGAACCTTTTTAGGGATTTGTTCAGTATAGTTTTTGTTATGGTATCCGCTGTATTCTTTTTGTTATTGATTCATCGAAATTTTTTATTCTTTTGAATTCGTAGGCTTTGTAGAGAGTTGTTATGTGGATTATTAAGAGTTCTTTGTTATTTTTTTTTTTCGAGTTTAGAGATGTATTCGATTATATTTGGTGAATTGGTATAGATAACAATCCGAATAGGTGGAATTTTCATTTTTTCGGCAATGATATTGAGTGTTTTTTATATGCATATACCTATATTCAAGCCGGTCATTATAATGTAAACATCGGAAATGAGTATATTTCATATAAGTCTTTTTCATTAGATAGAGATGTAGTGGATTAGGTTGCCTGTAATTGATAATTTCTCTTTTTTTTTTTTTTTTTGGTTGACGATTATTATGAGGAATCCGATTCATAACGACAGGTTATTGTTGTTTGTGAAGGAGTCATGTGTGAAATAGTCTTCAATGAAGATTATTAAAATTGTTTATTTGTTACTTCAATATCTTAAGTAAATGATTGTTTTTTTTTGTTAGCCGGGTTTTGTGCTTATATGGTAATTAATAGGTTTTAAGATGCCGTCGGTTGGCGGAAAGGTACGATGCAGTTGTTACAAATGTATTGTTATAATATTGTTGAGATTTTGCTACTTTGGTTTTATTGGTTTTGGTAAACCGAAATTTTACCCTTATTCGCAAGACCTAAGGTATTTGAAGTTATTATTGTTAATACTATGGACAAAAATTGACGATTTATTAAAGTTTATATATTTTCCTTTAGTAAAAGTTGTAATAGGTTTGTAATTACAAAATTTGTAGCTCTTCATTACACGTTACTTTCTTATCACCAAGCTAGTAGTTCTAACAAAATGTATATTCTTAACCTATATATATAACATACAAAATTCATTATTTGTTTACTTAATGAATAGGTAGAGGTTATGTGTTAAAATATTATGTTCATTTTGGATTTAAATTTCGATGAGTAAGTAATCAATCAATACCTGTTTTAGTTAATATATATAGTATTTTGATGTATTAGGTTACTATTTTCAATAGGTATTTGTCATAGAGATTTCAAGTTACCTTTGATAAAACTAATTTTTGTCAATTAGAAGTAAATTGAGTATATTTATGAGTAATGTTACGGCTAGTCATGGTAAAATTTCTACAAGTATTCATTATTGAACTTATAATTCATACGATTATTTCACGTTAGTTGATTTTTTAAATTATCGGTGATGGCGTTAGGATTTCGTTTTCGCCTTTATTATCATATCGTTAAACTATTATATGTGATTTTTCGTATGGTTTGTCCGTGGTTTTCCCTTTAATTTTGTATAAAATCCTTTGCTAAAACATTGTGATATTGAGGTTGTTAACATTCAAGTCACGTTTAGGCTCGAATTATATATTCTTCTGTATGGAGGAGATCGTCAGTTTGAATATTTTCGTTTTCTAAAAGGTTTGGCCGGGTTTTTAATGATTTTTTAATTGCGAAACTTGATTACCTAGTTATGATTTTTCTTCTATTTACCTAAGCAGTTTTATGATTATACTCCATCATGTATTTCTCATCCTTGTTTAAAGTTTTTGGTGGTCGACCACATTGTGATCGTTTTTTCAACTTGTTAATTTTCAGTAGAATTATGATATATTTGCTCATTAACTTGCTTTAATAATGTTCATTAGGAATTAATTTAATGTTGGATTTAACTTGAGTTATATAAAATATATCAGTATGGTAATGAATTTTAACAACTATTTACAAGTTAGCAATATTTTATAACTTAAATGAAGAATTCTATATTTTTAGTTTACGTTATATAATTTTTATCTTCGGAATAACAAAATTAATACGTCAATTATTGGCAAATCGTTTTCAGTATTGAAGGCATTGTTGATTTCTCGTTTTACGGATTTACTCTGTAATCATTGTAAGGGTTTTCTGTACTTCGTATCTTTTTTAATTATTCCATGATGGGGGAGATTCACTAATTAAAAGAGAATATGCTTTAAAAACCCACAAAGTTAGTATTAGACTATTAGGACCCATGGTATCATTCAGGCCTTTCATTTTTATTTGAAGGCTTGTCTTTTGATTTGTATAGTTTTTAATTTTGAATGTAAGAGTATTATAAGCTTTTTGAAGTATCGCCTACTTCTTTTCAATCTTTCCAATACTTCAATGGGTTTTAATAGGTATTAATTTGTGTTGAATTCCCATTATATTAGTATTCACTTTGTTGAAATAGCGTTGAAGTATATTTTAGTTAAATTTGACTTCACTGACTGTTGGTCAATTGTAGTATATTTCCCAATTCAATGTGGGGCATAATCCTAACAATTACCTATATAAAGTAGTGTACCGACCAGCTAGCAGTCTGCCAAACTTAGAAGAAACAACTATCCACTACCTAACCTTTGCAATACTACTATTACTTCGACCACACTCATAATCGATAAAGTTGTAACGTTTAAAGTCTTATGAATACTAATTGGTACTTATTAGATTTAGTAAAAATGAGTTAGGTAAAAAATGAAGTTATTTTTTGGTTACGTTTTATAATGTATTATAAGGAAGAGGAAAGGTTCTTGCGAAAGAACCTTACAAATTTCAACTGTTCTTACGGTAGTAAATTGATAATATTTTTAGATTGTGGCAGGTATTATAGTAATCTATAGGTGGCGATAGCATCGCTATTGTTAAACACAAAGATATCTTCGTTGAATAATTTTTAAAAATCGTTCAGATTGACCATTAGAAGTTTTAAATCGTTTGGAATCGATTACCAAATTACTCAGACTTTTATAGTTGGTAAATATCTAGTTCGTTAATATTATTATTACCTTAAATCGTAATTGCAAATCGTTAATTCCAAGACCCCCTACGTTAAACATCAACTCCCATGACAAATAATTTACAATCCCAATTTTTATACTAATATTTCTCCTCTTATATCATAATATCATCAATCAGTCAGGCTAGTAAAATCCAAAACATTAAGATGATATCGGAAACCCAAGAATGAAGATTACCTAGACATTTTTAAATTTTTTCACTAAGTACTATAAAGAAAATTTTGGTTAAAGGACGTCGATATTGGTTTCACAAAAGAATACTTAACTGATTTCGTCAGCTAATTTACACTCTATTTGAACCGCGAGAAAATTAATTAAGATATATGGAATTTCCAAAGTTTTTTTGATTACTTTGGCGTTTAGATTATTGAAATGTGGCACAAAATACCAATAACCGTTAAGTTTATATTGAGGACGAATTTTCGCAATCGTAAGATCTTTATACTAGATAAGAAAGAAAACCTGTTAAATGTCTTCTTTGACTTAGCTCAGATGAACTAATACCTTGAGGACCTTTAGTTTTAAGACTTATAAGAGAAAAAAAAAGAGTATTACTAGCTATTATCAGTGTTCTAAAATACACGTTCAAGGATTACCGACTAATCGTTAAACTTTTACTACCCCGATAACAATTTTTCATACACTGATAATGAGGAACCTATCAATCTGTTAGGTAGTCTAACCTTTGCCAATATTAGTACAGAATAAGCGTTTGGTTGAAGGATAGTATGTGAAGCAGAGGTTACCAACGCGGCATAAAGAATTAAGGTTGAAGTTATTTAACTTTTAATTGAGGAAGATCGTTAAAACCGTTAAAGTAACTCATAAGATGAAACTTAGTATGGATTAACTACGTAAAACCCAAAAAGATAGGTCTTTATACGTAAGCACATTATAGGTCCTACTATAGAATTTTACCTCTTAAGCTAAGCTACTAGCAATTACCCTTACTATAGAGATTTATAAAAAAAAAAGACACTAAGATTTCAGTTAACTATAAGAAATACTATTAACGATTGGGAAGATTATTGTAAGATACCATCTAATCTGGTTAAAAACGTCAATATTTTTAAAATATACTTACAGATTTCGTTGGAATTTGGAATGATAAAAGTAATTATGATAGGAAACCTAATAATTCACTTGATAAGAAGATAATATCATAGGCTGGTGCCTGGGTTTGTAGTTACCAGGAATATAACTCTAGCGGTTGCTATGCTTCTACAATGCTCTTGAGCCGCTTAGGGGTATACCCTTACACATGTTACGTAATCGGGCCACCCCTTTTTTATAAACTATAACAGTCCCTTAATAGGGGTTTCTCCCTTCTTTTCTTTATGGGGAAGTATAAATAGTATCCGACCGCCTTAAGCGATAGTTCAAGCTTAGTCTTTTTATATATAATCCTCGATATTTCTTCCCAACAGTGTTTTAGATGTTTATAAACAGTTATAATATAAAACTATATTTTCCAACCTTTACAACCTAAACTCCAAGGCCTTAGAATAGTTCTTCGATGCGCGTGTCAAAGACCAGCTTTAAGGAGTCTTAATAATGTAATACGATTATTTAACTACTTAATACAAACGATTTACCAAAACTTTACAAACAAAGCTAAATGCTCGGAACTAAGACGTTCGCAAACACGTTTTACATATGGAACAACATAATAAAGACATACTAATTACATTAATTAATATAAATCGGCAACTTCACGTTGTTACCAATACGCCTACGTCGTTAAAACAACCCCTGCCTCCTTAAAGGGTTCCGTTTTTGCGTTACCTATAAGTGACGTAATTACCGCGTCGCTTTTTACCGGAAACTGCGTCGACAATAACAATATCACGAACTCCTCCTACTCCGATTACGATATTAACGGCGTATCCAATAATTCTAGTTCTTAATAAATCAAACGTAAACTTTTTGATAAACCGGTTGATTTTTTTGAAGTTTAACTACGGTTTCATACGAAAAGTCACAATATTACGTCAATCGCATGATGATCAGAAGTTTATTGGTATAAAAATACTTTATACCATTTTTGAATAATTGGAAGGTTTTGCGACAACCGTTATAAAAATTTATTACGTTCACGGTATCGATAGCGGTAATAATAATAACCGTTTTTACAATAATCTTTCGCGTATATTATTGCAATTCGAACGCGACATAAGCCGTCATTACCTGGTTTATACATTTTAAATGAAGGATACATAAACGATTTTACATCATCTTCAATGTTGAAAAGGCTTTGATTACTAAAGTTGGCGCCATAATTTGGAAATCTGCCGAAGAGTTCGCTACGTTCCAAAAAGCTATGAATATTATACTAGTTAACTCAGGATTTTACTTTAATATATTCGGGAATTATCAATAATAAGTCGCCTATATCTAACTCATTAGTAAATGACTATACAATCTCCGCATTTGATACTTTGGCGCTAATTACATTAAAAATTCTAATACCGACAATATTATTTGGAACCGTAATAACAATGACGATGCACCCATTTGTAACAGTTAAATAAATGTTATTATAACTAATGTAAACTTTTTTGTATTAGTACCAAATACCGCGATACCTAAGTTAATCACTTAGAACTCTCCTACCATAAAAGCCTTAGTTTATAATAGAAATACGACGCGAATAGTTATCCTATTCATACCTACCTCTACCTATTGAATTCCTCGTAACTCCCAACCAACTCCGATATCAAATCTAATATCTATATTAATATTATTTTACCAACAATTGTATCGATCTTCAAAAAATAGAACTTGTATATATAATCGCGTATAAGAGTTAGAAAAACGTTAATCAGACTCGGTAATTTACTATTAACTCTTAAATAGTTCCCTCTTTATAGTAAATTGATATCATAATTTCATTCAATTTATCAACGTTTTCGTAAACACAGGCTATAAATATTATAACTTAAAAATGAATAACTCACCCGCCAATTACAATTACCAAGTATCCCTTTTATACTTCAACAACTTGACAAAACCACCTGTTATATACTTAAAGTTAACTCACGATTTCCTTTTTATACTTTCTTTTGAATATGAACGTCGATAAATACTGGTATTGAATATATGCTTATACTATTCCTTATTTACAATGAGGCTCAACTTGAAGTAAACTTTAAATAAGATAGAAATAGGTAATATACGCCGCTTCATATTATGTACTATTCCTAAAACAACTAGATGAATACTTCGTACAGAAATAGGATTTTACTTCAATATAAAAAAAATAAAGTATTAATACCGCTAATTTCTCTATTACACTCCATAAGACTTGAAGAAATTAAGCCGTTACTATATAGATCATCGCCGTCTTCATTAAAGATATTAATAAGGTGTGAACCTTAAAGCTACTCGTTTCTGTTAACAATAAGCTCTCCGATACCTTAAAGGAGTTTACGTATTTATTCAGTTAAACCCTGAAAAGTAAACCAGTTCTTCACCATTTCGAATCTGATTAAAAAATTTTCATTTAAAATAACAATTAAAGCCAAACTTCAAAATTTCTTTAAAGGTTTTTATACGATATATTATGGGAGAAAGTACTGATATTATGGAAAAAGTCAACCTAACTAGTAAACGAAGGTTATATTTTTACCGATAACTCTTGAACTAATATCCTCATTCTTTTCATTAAAAAAATAGAAGGCGGCTTATGATTTTATACTCATTAACTTAAACTTAACGTTATTATGAAAACCAACTTTTATTCTCTTCCCCCATTTAAAAAAGACATTTACAAACATTGCAGGAAGTAAATAATTTAATGATATTAGTGTTGAAACCACCTTCAATAAGTCATATATATAAAAAGAGATAAGTAAGAACTATATTCTACCCATAGATTGTATTTTCTAAATGGTTAATTACTCTTTTCGGCGTTTCCAATATATCGGCTACCTTTAAAAAATACATAATGAATTCGCTATACCTATTCCTGAACATTTTTCATTTCTTTTACCTTAATAATATTTTAGTATACTCCAATAACATGTTTAATGACCATAACACTGAAGTTAAACATATTTTAAGCATCATAAACGCCGCGAATCTAACTATTAATGTATTGAAATGTAATTTCGACTCATAGAAAATTATTATTTTAGGTTCTTTATTGAAACAAAATAGGAATACATATAAACCTAGAAAAACTACGTTTTATCCGGGAATAGACAGCTTTTATCCATATATTGAAGATACGTGGTTTTGTCGACTTTACCAACTTATACCAATAATTTATTCAAATTTACTTTACAATCACTGACCCCTTAATTAATTTCACTAAAAGAAGCGCCTCTTTCCGTTAAAGACCTCCAAAAATATTATTTCGAACGACTTAAACTATCCTTTCTTTCCAAAACAATTCTCTCTCAATAAAATTCTAACCTGAAAACCTTTTTAAAAGCCAACTATTCCAGTTAAACCTTAAAAAGCCACATAATCCAACGAAATGATTATAATACCTTACGACTAGCAAAATATTTATCTCGTAGTTTATCACTTAACAAATACAATTAAGAACTCTACAATGATAAGTTATTAAGGATTATAAGCTATTTAAAAGTATAAAATGCGGAGCTTAAAGGTACAAACCTTTTGTTTACAACTTTTACCAACTATAAAAACTGAAAATACTCTATAATAACCTAATGATTTTCGAAACTATAATGTCGCTTCTTGGAATTCCTTTTTGAATTTCGTTTTCTTATAATTTATAAGAAAAGGGTAAACTATATATAATTTGATTCACTATTCCGACGAAACTAGGATATTATTCGAAGATTATTCAACCTCCTATTTTTAAACCTCTTCCGCGCATATACGTTTCCCAGTTTACTATTACCAACGAATTTATTTCGAAACGTTATGAACTTTTTAATAAATTCGATCTTTAAAATAATTAGGAAACTGTTATCACTCGAAACGCTGCTTACTACCACTTGATTCGTGTGGTATACATAGGTAACTGGAGTTTTTCCACCGATATTTGTATTTACGATAGCGAAATATTTAAAGACTTTATTTCGAAATATTTAATAAACAACGATAGTATTTTACGGTGTTGTAACCGTATTTGGATTCCTATTTACAAGCTGTTTATTACTATAGACATTATCATATATTTATATAGTTAGTAAATGGTCACACTGCTAGTTTCATCCTGGCAGCGTGCACAGTAACGTGCCCATCCTCACGGTTTACTCTTGCAAAGTGCATGATAACGTGTCATTGCCTAGGAGGGGCATTAGAAAAATGCATGGTAAAGTTCCACTTTCTAGAAGAAATATTAGTGGAGTACATGGTAAAGTGCTACTACTCGGGTAAAGGCTTATAAGCTCCTACCTAAGGTGTACACTATCTGGATACTTTTTCCCCTTTAATTTATTTCCTTTAATATATATTACTAATTTTCATTAATAATATTTTACTATTACCTTTACGTTAACGCACCCTATATAATCAACTTTACCGATATGAATAAATAGTAGACTTAATCTATTACGAATAGCTTATGAAGAAGGACTAAACTTAAATTAAATACTTATAACGGGATATTATAGTGGGTTGACCTCACTGTTCTTTAATATTACTAGGTAAAAAATAAATGAGAACATAAAAATACGTGAAAGCGTTTTGAAATAATAAAATATAAAACAACTATAAGTCGCAAAGTAACTTTATAAAGAATGACTTTAAAACAATATTATGAATTCGATTAGTACCATATTTACTAAATGATCCGTTACTCTATTCGATAATTCGCTTTGGCGCTTTAAACATACCCGGGTACTTTTTGAAAAAGGTTTTATCACGTATTAAGTTATGTAAACCAAAATTACCAAATTTCGTAGCCCCTTGTTAGGACTCATTCGACATAGAAGTTATATTTATACCACTTTAAAAAGTTTAAAGTGGTAAAAACGAAATATCTAAATCGCTTACAAACTTTAGAATCGGCTAAAACAAGACATTCGAGTCGCCTACCAAACGCACACCGCGTACCAAATATAGTATTCGAAGCGCTTACCACGCCACTACAATCTACTTACCTTAACAACATCCTAACTTTTACATATATTTCTACATTCTTTTCTCTGTTTTATCTCTTTAATTACCTCATTCGCGCTATGTTATATTATTTCAATTTATTATTTACGACGTTAAATTTTACTATTTACGTGATGAATATAACATTTACAAAATATTCAACGGCTTATTGAAAAAAATCGACAGTTTTCAATTACGATATGTTATCATTTGATGTAGATTTTATCAATATTAACAAAATTTAACCGCCTTACTTTAAACCATTAAGCATATTTCATTGGCTTTTTCTTTACAAATTATACGCTTAAATTTTAACCGATCTATTTTGTATTCCCTTTTTCATTTCATTCCAAACCCTTTTTAAATAATATATGTTAAATGAATCTGAATGTGAATTACTACTCACAACCAATCTTTCTACCTCTTCATAAATTTGAATATATAGCTCAATTAGATTTCGCAACACCCCGTTACACTTTATAGTTTTACCACTATGGTTTTACAAAGAATAAACCTGGAAAGAATTAGGATATATATAGACTATGTATTTAACAAATACATAGTTTCGTATAAACATTTTGAAGTAATAAGACCTTAACATATAAAATAATAAAATAGAATTCTGAGTGAAGACTTAAAACGAAAAATACATATATATTATGAATATGAATCTTTACTATTACAACGGAGATATTAAAGGTCATAACTTATTGAATAATTTCGGAGAGAACTATACTATCTGAAAATTAATTATATGGCATATAATAAATAGTATAATTTCAAAAATACTACCAACATAATTACGAAGTAGGGGTATTAATACGACCGGTAGTAATAATAGGAGTATTATAAAAACCTTGTTAGAAACAGAACAACTTATTTAAATATCGAAAAAACCGACCGATTGAGTGATGAATGTAAAATCCATAAAAGGATACTAATTAAAGAAGCGCTTAAACCGGTCTTTTAAAATATTGATAAGGGACGAGAAAGAAATTCGTAAATATAGGGGGTAAAACTCTTGGTGAGACTGAAAATATGCCGTGAAAACTAAACGAAATTTGAGAATTTGACAAAAAAGAAGGAAAATCTACAAAAATCACCCACTACTCGAGTTGAATACAGACTTTCTCCAAAATGCACTTTGAAAGAAAAATATAAACAAGATTACTCCCCTAATACCAATTAATAACCCTTTCGACCGTAATAAAAATAGCTAGAATGAAGAAAAAAATCCGGAGATAAAATAGGCAACGTAAAACAATAATACGAGCTTTACAAACTAATACCAAATGACCATGGCCTATACAAAAACCATTTACTACACCATTTTCCCACTAATAAAAGTAACCTGATAAAACTTACCAACTTCATCAAGTTATAATATAAAGACTAGAATTATGAGAACGAATTATAAAACGTACTCGATAATAAAATCCCTATAATACTAAATACTTATAAAAAGATAGATATTAAACGATTACAATTTTATATAATTTTATCTGATATACTAACTAAATCAAACAAACTGTGTGTAGGCCTTTATCTTTGCAACGTAGTCAATTCGAATTACTGTAGTCGAAGTAACTGGTGTTGCGTTGATATTGTTGAATGATGTGTGTAAGTTCTAAGGTTGGCAGACCACTAGCCGGTCTACACACTAATTTTTATGGATAAATGCTTTAGCCTTTTCCTTACTTTGAAGTGAGAACTTACTAAATTGCACTTATAGTGTATTTGTACAAGCTACAGTTAATTTTCCATAAGTACAATTAACTTTGATTATAATAAAATTGACTGAACTGTACTGCATTTGATTTCTATTCCAACACTGTCAGCTTTATGTTTTACGCTTATACGCTATCATAGCTTGCCCTTAATTAGTGAAAACCTCTGAAATACCTCCTTAATCCATAAGCCAACAATAACCCAAACCCCTGTGAATTCCAATTAATCTATATTAAAATTAATATCAATTACGGCCCTTCATGGCTATTTTGCTCCGCTCCTTCGAAAACTCCGTTGCTCAAATTCCGTACACAGATCTTTTTCTACAGACCTGCTTAAATCAGGTATGCCACCACTTGCGTACCTTGTGCCAATAATTCAAACCACTGCTATCGCCACTATTGCCTTGGCGGTCTTTCAGTTTACCAGGGTAATCCTATTCCTTTATGTCACGTGCCGGGTAGTTTACGTATCCCTTAATTCGTATAGTTATCGTATTACTATTCACAAACCTCTCCAAGGCGTCATTCGTGGTAGCTTGGGTTATAACATTTGTAGGGTTATCTTTGCCGTTAATCCACCGGAATTTATAGATTTCCTGGGCTTCATATACCTACCTTGACTCTATTACGTTCATTATCAAGCGTTTTTTATTGGTTGTACCTAGCTTTAATAGGTATTTGTGAAATAAGGTTTCCGGTGATTATAAATTGCCTTTTAGACCTATCCTTGTTAACGATTATTATTAGAAAGCCGATTTGTGATATAATGTTAGTATTATTAGCAAATGACCCGTCCTTAAAGATTTTTGGTTTCGCCTTTGTCAAATTCATAGAGACTATATTGATTTTCTTTTTCATATGGTCCATTTTCTACTAAATCCGTTTATTTGACTTGTTAAAGTTTTCGTCTTACGGGTCTTATACCTGTGTTATAATGAAATGGTCGTACGATAGTTAGGGTTGAAATAACGTGGAAATATAGGTTGCATGGACCTTTTACTCCAAATATCTTTAGAATTTTGCCTCGTCGGCCTTATTGATAATCGTTAGGCTTATAGCTTGCCCCTTTTAATATAAGCTAATATAAGTGCCGTTTTCAGCCTTAATATCATAGATACGAAGTGACGATCCATTAAAGTTAAGTTTTATGCCTTCAGATAACGTCTCCATAAGCTTACACTTTCAGAGACCTGACTTTTCGATAACACGTCATTCTGCCGCCACAAATCCAATATCGCTGAGGAACAAAATATCGTCCGTTTACATACCCACGATACCAAAGTCTTTACCCTCTATAATGAACAGGAAAGAGTCAAATGTTAAAGTATTTATACCGAACCTGTTTTTAAAGTAAACCTAATACGTTAGAAACTAGTAGATAATTACCTTGAATAGTTCGTATAAAGTCTTAATATAACATATCATCGTGCTAGCCGAAAACTTGTCCCTCAGTTCTTTTGACAGCTTTAACAGTATAATCCGTTGAAAATTGGTGGTAAACTATATATATTCTTATGTAATGTCCCGGCTATTAAGCGTAAGCTAACCTTTTACTTTAACAGTCAAACTTGCAGTAACAACAACAATGAAACGTTAGCTAATATTCTAAATTATAGGCGATTAAACAAGGATTCAATCCTTACTTTTATTACCGTATCCTTAAGCTATTAGCCGTAACTTTTCGTACAGACGGTCCGTGGTCTTGCTCCTAACCTCGTAAAATATCCTTGACTTGAAAATAATAACGTTTTAGCTTTAGAATTACGTTAACGGCACAAATTATACAACCCCCCGTAATAAGAGGCCGTTAATCTCCATTTAGTTACTTTTCTTAAAAGGCTTCTTTAATGTGTTAGTAATGCCTTCGATACGTAGCTTAAGGGTAAGTTCTTTGTCAGACTTTTCCTTTTAAGACAACTACGCCGTTATATATGCCTTTTCGGGCCTATCATTCCCGTAGCCGTTCTCTTCTTTAGTATGTATCCTCCTCTTAGGTGGTCGTTCACGCCGCCGACGTTCTAATGGCCTATCAATAATTAGCTCTGATGGGTTATATTGGCTAATTAGCTCGACCTGAAGGTTATCGACGTCAGGATTTTTATTAAACTTAGGGGGCCCGAGGGGTCTTCAGTATGACTTAATCTGTATAACTTGAAAAGTTATGGGGCTGTTAGCAGTTTTAACCATTACATTTAAGTGGATAATACTCAAGATCCTATACGGCCTATCTTATTTACTTGGATCTCTTCACGTAAGAACTTTATTTTAAAGGGGAAGTAATAATACGTTTGTTATTAAAGGTTCGTTTTTAGTATTAAGAGTATTATTAACCTAGCGGTGTACCGATTCCTTCCTTAGCTTTTTCAAAGCTTTGATATTTGCCATAACACGTTTTTGGGTATTTGACGATAGCGGCAACTCATCTGTTATACGTGGGAAGGCTCCAAATACCAGTAAAGTTGGTATAAGTCCGTTAAGGCTAATGGTATCGTTAAGACTTTTCACCGCGATTTAAAGCTATATTTATTAATTTGTAAAGCTTCCGGTTTCCAATATGGAGATATCATAGGTCTTTTGTAAAATAGCGTATATCCTTTAAACTTTACCAATACAATAATGAACTTTAATGGAAACCTATTTACATTAAATCCCTATTAACTTTACATTAGCTTAAAATTCTATGGCAGCAAATTTGGAGTCGGTATTGTAAACTAACACGTTTAGCGGCCCAAGCTACGTATCAATCCACAAAATACGTAGTGTATCCCATATTTCTTTTCTCGTAATAGTTTTAAGGAACTTGGCGCCGTGAAAAGCCGTGAGTTAGTCTATAATATGTAATATAAACTTGCCGTCTAGGTAAAACACGTCTACAAAAACTTCCGAGTTGAAGTCATAGTTTCCTTTAACGTAAATTTAAGTCTTGAAGGGGCTTAGGAATATATTTGGTAATAGTCACAAAGCCGTTCGACTACTTTCAACGTAAGAAGGTGCATGTCTTTGTAGCTAGAAGGCTTTAAGATCTTATAAAGCCTGTCAATTGCCGGGTAATTGAACCTACGTTATAATTAGCGAAGTTCCGCCTCTATTAGGTTTAATACTACTGCCTTTAGCCTTTAAAAGTAAAACCAGAAATACCCCTGCTTAAGGCTAAGTAGAAGCCTTTTATTGGCTTTAACTTGTATTAGTTGATTAATCTAAATATTGACCTTAACTCCAAGCTTGTTTATATGTTTCAGGCAAAGGAGGAAAAGGGTAAATGATTTCAAAATGTGGAAAATAATAAGGTTAATAATAATCTTGACCTTCATTGATCCTAGTAAAGATAGCTCTTTTCTAGGGCCAATGCTAACCTTAGCTTTGCCAGCATCCGCGTAGTTAAGTTCTGTAACAGTATCAGTATCGCTTCCTAACGCGATGTATTACAAGTAACCTACTCTTAAGTACCGTGCCGACCTCGTATCCGGCATAATTCTTTAAAAGATTTATTTCGCGTAACGGTTTCAAATAGTAAAGAGGTTTATAGGGTCAGAGTCTTTATCGTTATGTTGAAGGTAAGGGTCTTTACCTATAAAGCGGTATAAAAAGACGTGGTTGGCTAATTATTACGTTACTTCCAAGCCAGTTCCGGTATTAGTACTCGTGCTAGCCGATAACTTTTAGCTTATTTTCCATTTCTTTATCTTCAATTCTTTTAAACTGTATAACTTACTCGATATAGGCCAAGATAAAATTAAAAGGGAATTACATGTAATACATTACCTACGTTATTTCACGTTAGGCGACAGTATAACGTTTGAACCAACAACCGTGTTTGTCGTAAATCCAACATATTTTAACGTTCAATGTAAACTTACTTAATAGGTTTAAAAACCTTAAAGGAAAGGAGTACCCTCCTTCGTAAGTAAAGGTCCAAACCTTTAGTTAACTATACTAGCCGTACCTTTCATACCTTCGATTAATGTAGTATGAATGGAAAGGGTTTTTCCTCTCGTTATTAAATTCCGAAGCTTAAGAGTATATACCAGTTAAACCGGAAACTCGAGAAATTACGGTCGCCAATGAGGAACATAATTAACTAAAAAACCTTTTGCGGGTGTTATCAGGGTTTTGAAAGGCGTATTTAAACTCTTTAGAACCCGTAACGGCTTTCCGGACCTATTGGCGTAAGGTGCCTTCGCAAGCTTTTAAGTTATCCATAACTTATTGATAAAACATTAGCCTAGTAAATATTGCATATAAGAAATATATTTTGCTTTTTGACTTTGTCTTATAATCCACCATATAAAACTACTCAATGATATTCCAGTTGGTATGGTATTAAGTAAAATCAGTATCGTATTCGAAATGACCCTTTAAGCTATTATAGATTTTGTGAAAAAAGGAATAATTCGTTATGTACCGAAGGTTGTAATCCTAAATTTATCTAGTAACAAAACTGGAAAACAATGAGTGAAAACCTGGCAATTTAATCCTTATCAGGCGGCAAATGTTGAAAAAATGGGCGTAACTCGACATTGAGAAGGTTTTACGGCTTACTATTATATTTTTTTCCCTTCCCAAATCTTAATAAACGTCGCTATTGCCGTACAATTCGTATCTATTATGGGAACGCCTAGATGGGAAAGGGTAATGTACTAGTTGTAAAGACCCTTTATATTTTTTAATTAGAAAAATACTAAGGTTGTTATTAATGTTGGTAAGCTAGATAGTTATCTTTAGCTAAATTTAGGGGGAAAAAGCTAGTAGTCGTGCCTATAATAGGCTCATATATGAAGCCGGTCATTCCTTGATTCAACTGCTAAAACTAAACGTGTTTAAAATTTTGGGGGAAGTGGGCTTAAGGGTTTCCATCGCAAGAGACTTAATGATATTCCTTATAGTGTTAAGGGGTCCAACGAGGTTTCTGCTTAATTGATTAATGTTAAAAGCCAACGTCAATACCTTTGGCCACGTGGGTAGCCGTTGCTTCACGTTCTTTGCTACCGTTAAAAGCGTATTCTGCGCTGTTCCGTAGGGGTGATAAACTGTCGAACAAGTTAATAAGTTCCTTATCGTTAGTACGTAAAGAGGTTAAGCTTAACTAAAGATAAAGTAGAGGTTCTTTAAATCACATATAGGGGCGGTAAGGTTCCTTAATATTTTTTCCTTTGAGCTGTGGGTCTTAAGGGCATTTTTCAAGTTGATTTAGGTTAAATAGAGTTTTTACCAGCCTAGTAAAACTTTTCTATGGTACGTAAATCCCTCGGAATTCGAGTTTTTCCTTTACCTTAGACTTGAAAGTTTTTAAGATTTTTTTCCATATATTAATAGTCCAGTCGTTGAAGAAATTACGATATTTGCAAAAAGTACGGCTACCGCGGTCAAAATTTTCGCCGCTGTCTTGCTTAACGATTTAATAGCCGATAAAGTTAATAAAGTCTTTTTCCGTCAAATTTTCATCGACATCTAATGGCTATAAGTTATCGTCATAAAACTTGGCGAAAACTGATCCGAGGGTTTTAACTTTCTTCATAAATGCCTGACTTGAAGCTATCTTAATGGTTTGACTTGTGAAGGGCGTATAGGATGCGTAGGGCGAGTAACTTGGCGATCTTTGTGTGTATAGACTTAGTGTTTTGACGTGAAATTGCGTAGGAACTTTGTAACTTGGCGTTAGGTCGCGCAACGTGGCTTTCTCAGCGTAGATTGGTGTTTTTCGCTTATAGCAGCTTAATTGACGATAAAAATAGCGTAGGGAGTGAAAAAAAAGTGAAATAAAGCAAATGCTTAATATAAAAAATAAGGTCGAAGGTCGTTATTGATAGTAACGAGCGAAGGTTATTTGTTGTAGTTGTTTGGCACAGCGACTTGGTCTTTTTTATTCAATAGTAGTACCCGTAGTAGTATTAACTTAGCCGTTTGCCAATTTGCCGAATTTTAAGACTTCTAACAGTTAATTTTCACGGGTTTAAAAAGGATTAATAAAGATTTCTTGGTGTTTTTAGTAGAGATATCGTAGTTACTTTTAATCTGCCGTAAAAACCGACGTACCAGTAAAGTACTTTCGCAACAATCTTTCCTTTACCCTAGCCATCGTTTGACATAAAGAGTAACCAGAAAGTAACTTCTTCTTCTACTAAACTAATCTGTACTTAACCTAATAAGCACTAATCAGTATTGGTAGGCCTTTATCGTTATAACGTAGTCGATTCGAATCATTGTAGTCGAAGTAACTGGTTCTATGTTGATATTATTGATTGATATGTGTAAGTTCTAAGTTTGGCAGACCGTTAGCCGGTGTGCACACTAATTTGTATGGCTAAACGCTTTGGCCTGTGCCCTCCTTTGAAGTGGGCACCTAATGCACTGCACTTGCAGTGCATTCTCACAAACTACAGTCAATTTTCAGTACGTACAATCAACTTAACTTTCAGTAAAGTTGACTTGACTATACTACATTTGACTACTATTTCAACACAAAAGGTAGTATATACACTACTTTATATATATAAATAAATTTACGAAGTATTATAATCGTTGAAACATGTATTTTCATACGGAAATAATCTACGAGCTTCATGAAAAAGATCAAGTGGGTATTTTTCGAAATTCATAAGCAACTAACGTAAAAACGCTAGCAAGTCCCCATAGGAAATATAAACCGCTTTGTTAGTAAAGGTTTGTAGATACTGGGCAGCCTTTCAATCATAATATAAATGAGACAAATTATTATTTAAGTAGTTATAAAAACGTACCGCGGAAATCCGGACTTTAACCTTACATCATTTAAATCGAAAAATGACTTAAAGGTTCTTGTATAAGTTTCAAATATCGTTTAAAACCTTGATACGCTGATAATGAAGATCTGGATGATTTATTTGTAGCCGATAAAACCAAAGTCTAAGGCTAAAGTACCAACACAAACCTCATGGAAATAATCTACCTCATCTTAAACCAATGGTTTAAAGTGTACCCGAAATAAAACCAACGCCCCAAATACGGTTGAAAGAGCGAAAAACACCAAAAAAGTCTTGAAATCCGAAGGTAAAGTAATTACTACCGAGGAAGACCCTACAGCTAAATATGTAACCTACCACTTATACTACAATGCCTACAACGAAGTATGCAAAGCTTTACAGGTTTTTAAAAATAATATATTATACATACTAAGGTTGGTTATTAGTCGACTCATAATTCAATACAAAAATACATTGGAATTAAATGTTAATTTGAATCCAATTACCTGCTCCAAAATTAAACAAAAGATAATTTTACAATGTACTTAATCGATTATAAAAGCGTAAAGGAGGAATTTAGCGGCTACCCCTATTAATATTTATTGAAAAAAAAATTCAAGAGAAAATAAAACTTAATTTACTGCCTAAGATAAGGAAACCAACCAATAAGTATTTTAAAACCTATATAATACCTCGTTTTTACATATTATACGTTTAAATTACGGAAACCGGGTGCAAAACGCTTATATAACGTCGCAACTTACAATTTTTAATAGGTACGGTAAACTTTTCCAAAGTATTATACAAAATACCAGCGTAATGAAAAATTTGAACGCTGAAAAACGATAATTTGACGTTTTTGCAGCGAAATTTCCCAAATCTTAATTCGATCGAGTATGAAAATACCGGGAAGTTTTATTCGGCAAAAGTAAAGCGTTATTAATTAACACCGTCGTTATGAATACACGATTGAAACCGGTTAAATGTTACGTAATAAATTATACAACGTTGTCTTAATCATTGTGAACTGATATACAAAAACTAGAAATTAAGGTTCTAAATACGACTAACCAACTTATATGCGCCTTGAATATCGTAATCGTATTGTTTTATTTAAAGTTTAACCACCTATTGATTTTCCCTAAACTGAGTATAACTAAAGTCATTTACCTACTATAACCGGAACTAAAAATGTTACATCATTGATTTGAATACCTGGCCGCAAAAATCCTCTTAATATTACTTGATACAAAAGGATATATAAATATGGAGAAAAAAAAGTTAAAAGTTATCGAAAGGTTTTGCTATAAATGCCAATTAAATTTGTAAGCCGTACGGCAATTGAAAACTACGCTTTGAAAACAATATAAACTTTACGATAATGTTATTATAGATACAATAAAACTCAAAGGCTGACTAATACTATACGCCGTCAACGTAATAATATAATTCCAAGTCGGGAAATTTACGCGAAGCGCTTTTATTACAAATTACTACGGTATTAAATAAATTATTAATTAAACGTTTATTTGATGCTTCCGGACTAGATTACCCACGATATATATATAGCTTTCAACTCGTTCGAATAGAATACTAAGTTTAAAACTACCGGTAGTAAGTGTAGATTAATACCAGTAAAAGTATTATAAGGTATCAGAAAGTACAAAAGGTATTACAAATCGTTCAAAAAAGCGTATTCGATACTTTTTGAAAAGCTTAAAGGTGATACCTCCACGTAATAAGTCTTATAACTAACGGTAAATTCCGTAAATAATACTTTTAACCCGAATAAATTCATTTCAACACTCTTTATTTTCGGTACTTACCCTAAAATCCATATGGATTTAACGTCTTTCCCAACTATGATATACAAGGTAAATTTTGGAATAGCAATCAAATGCAGTATAGTTAAACCAACTTTACTTACAGTAAAGTTAATTGTACAAGTTTTTGTCAACTACTATAAAAAATAGCTTTGGATCACGGAAATTAACGAAACCTCGACTAAAGTCCATTGAACCAACGACGTTAGCCAATATATCATTAACTCGGACATTGGTAACGACTACTGCTGCGGCGCCCGCGTTTTTTAAGATTTCCGCCAGTTTTCTAACCACTAAACTCTTAATATATAAAAGATAATCTAACTCACAGTTAAGGCTAAGCTAAAAAAGGAGGTTACCTGCCGTAGCCTTTATATTAAAAAAAAAGTCATTAGGATTAACGCAAACCTTTTTTACATTAGCTTAACGGAAAGATCTCCCTTAAAACCTCAATTATCATAATCTCTGAGGGAAAGGAAAAGGCTTTGAAAAACTTTAACGCCTCTACATACTTTCTAATATATTTCCCTTTAAACTATAACTAATTTAAGTATTTGTATGCGCTAAAGATAAGAAACCTATTAATATGTTCGTAAATCTAACACCTTTACTTGAAAGCGCGGAATACGCTCTCAGTAGCAGCAAGATACGTAAAGTAAAGGCCGTTCACGTGGCCAGAGGAATTGAAATCGGCGCTTTATATCAGTCAATCAAGCAAAATCGTTAAGTTCCTCAAAACCTTTAAGTCCTTATTATCCTCTAGCACTTTAATCGTCAGGATTTTTAAAAACCTTTTTATAATAGGTTTATCCATACGCGAAAGCCCACTACAGGTCCTACTACAAGACTTTAGCCTTCGGGCTAGGCGACTGACAATTACCCTTAACACTGTACTTTGAAGGCTTTAAAGCTTAAACTGCTAGTAAACACTACTAATGAAAACTAGAGTAACTATCGCAATCTATTCCTAAAACCTATCAATATAGTAAATATTAATTATAAGTTTTTTACGAATTTCGCCAAAATTTGTAACGATATAGAAAAGTATAACGGAAAGTCTTATAACCCTTTCAATACGACGATAATTCCCCTTTTAAATATTTGTAAGTCGATAGAGGTTCCCTTTTCTAGTTTTTACTTACTATTTCCTGTAATATTTATAAGATACACCGAAGACTATTACCTAACATTCCTAACGCGAGTAACTACCTTTCGCGAAGTTTTTCATAGCATAAAAAGCTACTTCAAATACGATGTCCACCTTCCCTAATACTATATTAACTAGGCTACCACGCGATGGATTACGATAATAGAGAAGAAGAAAAAGGAGGAAACTCCAATGAATATATTTAACCAAATCTTTGACAAGCTAATATTGTGTTAGCAAGTAATAGGAAAAGCCTATATTAGCGAAGCTATACTTCGCGAACAGTTACGAGTAGCAATTACGGGCGTCAACGAGTTCGAATACGCCTTAGAACACCTAGATACCATTTACGAAGACTTTTTTAGCTAGTTCCGTTTCTCACTTATAACTTTAATAACACGTATATCAAATTCGCCTAGTATATACCTATAAGCCAGTAACTTCCTTAACGTAAATAAAGAAAAACTTACGGTAATTAATTATATCAACCGTAAGTACGGTTACGGGCTCCCTTAATGCTTAAGGTCTGGCTTGTCGATTATAAACTGGAGGGAGCAGCTATATTAGCGCCAATAGAGTCAAAACTCAAGAGAACTTGCTAACTATAAATACTATCGTCGTAATAGTGGTAAAAGATATTGAATTAGTGGTAAGTCTAGCTATTATCTAACTCAATACCCCTTAATCGAGCGAAACAATAGAAAGGTAATGTATTATATCCAGTACCCTATCATTTTTAAACAGAATTACTTGGATCAAATCGCAGATTTCGAAGGCAACGAGCTAATTAACGGCGATGATAACCCTAAACAGATTAAATGATATAAAAATACTACTTTTAATGCAGCTCAGTAGCTATCCAACTATGCTTTCATATACCGCTTGAGTGGTAAAGACCCTTACATTTACCTTAATCAAGCTCCTAACCTCTTATATATCTTTAACCTTTACGATAGTTACGTGGATTATACGTTATAAAGTATTATATAAGAAATAGGGGTAATAAGGCACTTAACAGGAAGATATTGGCATTATATGGCACTAAAGAGGGAAAATACTACAGCTATTAATATTAATTGTTATGATATTAACAAGGCCAAAGTTAGCATTAAATTAGGCGAATAAATATCGTTACTAAAATAAAAGTAGTTTAAACTGTTGTAAAAGCAATTACCCTTCATATTTTCAAGTCTCCTACCCCTTTCCTCTATTATTTAAAGGGTATAGAAACCTTTGGCGTTAACGTCGACGTTAACGTAGACGAGCTAGTTAAAAACGGCCAAAAGTTTTTTTCTACCTTTAAGTAAGGGTACTTATAGTTTTTTCTTTATGGTCCTAAAACAGTGGTGTTAAATATAACGAAGTCGACAACACAATAATTATATCAGCTCTTTAACCACTCAACCGTTAATAGGCTATATAAAGTCCTAAAGTCTGTAAAGTATAAAGATGTGAATAATTTACCTTAAAAGCTATTCAAAAGATTGGCCCCTGTTGCTAAATGTATATCTAAGCTTACCGAAGATTTAAATTTACATTAAAAAACGGTAAAGACTTTAATTTCAAGGATTTTGTCGATGTGTTTTTCTTTGATAATGGGCCTATTTTTTTCATCGTTAACTCTATAACTTTTTTGTGTGAAGCCAAGTTTCTAAAGTCCATTTTAGTAAATTATACGTGGGAAATACTAAAAATATTTTAAATTTATATGTACCTAAGCCCACTTCACGTCATTGTCTATTATATGGACACCAACTTTACGGCGGAGGAGTTTCAGAAAGATATCAAAATAATAGGTACCCAATGGAAAAAAATGCCTATAAAGGCCCACTGAAGAATTGGGAAAGTTAAAAGGGCACACGCCCTACTTCGCCGAACATATAATATCCTTACGCTAAAAATTAAAAGCTTTACGGATTCGGAGGCACGCCTTCAAATAGCAGTCAAGGGTCTAAACAATATTGTGCGCCTTAACGGCCTAGTGTCAACACTATTGGTCTTTGGAGCGTACCTACGTCTGACAAGTAAATCTCCGCTATTAGTAAGTATTTAAAGGCGAATTATAGCCTACAGCAAAGCTTTTGAAAAACTACCGAAGGAATAAGCACGCTGCCAGGTTAATGATGCCCTTAACACCAGGAATGGCCCTATAACAATCTACGTATTTACATTGCTGTTGTATAATAAAATCCTTGTATAGTGGGAGCCAAGAAAATGGGAATACCTATATAAAACCTTAAGTATCGCCAACTTGAAAGTAGTTATTAAAACTGCTAACGATTCTATACTTTTCTGTATCACTTAAGTTAAGCTTTATATTAGGTCTATTAACGATAAAGATCCTTAAGCCAAGTAACTGAGCTAACACAAACCTCCTCCACCCGTTATTGACAAGCTGATAGAACGCCACCAGCGTGGACGACCCCCAAAGAAGAGGAATATTAAAGAGGAGGAATATACACCGGGTCGCATTTATAATACTGATTAGGTAAGTATGAAAACAAAGGATAACGAAGATTTAATATTGAAGTTCTAAGTACAAAACATAATTAAAACCTTCGGCAAACCTTTAAACAATAGCGATAAATTGAAAACTAATGGTACAATAATTAGAAAGGTTATACAATTTATACCGAAGACCGATTTTAACCTCTCAAACCTAGACATTACGATTTTCAAGTCGAAGATTATTTACGAGGTTGAAAATAATACTATGGGGCAACCGTACGAAAAGTTACACCTAATCGCTCAAGGATATAGCGATAAAGGCAAAGACTAAATCATTACGTAATATCAAACGATCAAGAAAATTAACTGACATTTAGTAGTTGTTTTAGCATTAAATTTGTTAGCTAAGAAGAAAAGTAAGTTTACGCTTAATAGCCTAAATATAACATAAGACCATACGAAATTAGCAACGGATTTACAACGGATCGTATTACTGGAATTATTATAGGAATTACGGATTATCTATTCTTCAAGAATGGTAATACGATATGTTAAGCCGTTATAAAGACTAGCTAAAACAGGGGTTTATTAATTCCTTACCTACCAGTCATACTTGAAATTACGGCTAAATATAAAGTTTTTAATATACGACCCTTAATTACAAGTAGCGTAAGAGAAGGATTTCGATCTAATAGGTATACAGATTAACGGTATCCTTTTCATTAGAACGGCTGGTTTTGTAATATCAGAATAACAGAAGATTAAAGACTTTAAGTTTTAGAATTACAGACCGGTGACGACTTTGGCAAAGAGTAATTAACTTAACTTTAATGGATCGTCAATCCGTATACTTAGTGTTAATACTAACCTTGGGTTTCGTTAAAATGGCCAGGGTATTGATTTGAATATAATCGATAAGACTAATGTAATTAAGACCTAACGGTACTTAGAATAGCGCGCCCGTGACAGTTATATTGCCACCTTATATTAACCGAAAGTTTTTTACGACCTCTTCATCGTAGCATAAGTATAATATCGAACGGATTAGCATTTTAACCGGCTCAATAAGAAGATTTAATAGCAGATGCGAAATCAGGATCTAGGAATCAATATGGTTCCAATCAATCTACCAAGAGCTAAGTTAATAATATTTACGCATAGGTCTTTCGTAAATAACAACGAAATATCTTTATAGATCGGCTTCTTGATAACCCTCGTTAACGAAGCCAGGCGGGAAGATCAATCTAGCATTATTGGTAACCTAATGTATTAAACCTTTGTTAAATATAAAAGGATTACGAAAATCGTATTAACTTTGAAGGTTTATGCCATAATGGTAGGCTTTAATATGAGTATAGCATTATGGGAAACCCTTGACATTATTAATAAATAGCTTAAAATTCTTTAGATCCCGGTAATAATCTGTAACGACTCGAAAAGACTTTTTGAATTCCTTTTGAAACTCGGAACCACTAGCGCAAAACGCCTGATGATCAAGGTAATAGTACTTTGTAAAGTCCATAAAAAGAGGGAAATTAAAGAGTTCCGATATATTAACGGTAGAGATAATGCTATTAATACCATGACAAATGCATCGCCAAATAATTCTTTCAAAGGGTTTGTAAATAGTAATAAGTTAACTATACGTATCGAAAGCTACGTTAATAGGCCGCCCGGCAAACCCAAATCACGTAACAACGGTTAGGGAAGTGTTGACAAACTCAAAGAGTATTAGGGGAGTAACGATACTAATTTAATTAATTAATATAGCTAAAGTGAAGGATTACATAGTTCTATGGAGAAAAAAAACTTTTTATAGGAGTTGATAAAAGCGGACCTCATAACTGTAGGGTGATTGAGAGAAGTAAGGGTTAAATTATACGTAATTGGATGGAATTTCATACGCAGGTTAATTAAAATTAATAAGGGTTTGGACAGTTAGCGAAGTCGCAGTTTAGCGCTAACTGGAAAGAATTAGTTAATTATACTGAACTGCATATACAAACTAAGAAGCCGCTAGTATTGAAATAGTAGTATTTGTAATATAGTATGTCAACTTTTCTTACAGTAAAGTTGATTATACTAACTGTAAGTTTAGTGTATTGTTTTGTGTGGGCTTATTGTATTGGCTATAAAGTAAGTATAGTATGCGCTCACTTTACACTAGAGTACAAGCCAAGCAATTGACCATACAAATTACTGTGTAGACCGGCTAGCGGTCTACCAAACCTAGAACAATACATCCACTATATGACCACGTAATACTACTGTTACTTCAACCAATCGAATCGATAACGTTGCAACGTCTAAAGCTATACCAACACCTACCTCTTTTCTCCTTTAACTTGAAAATATTAAAAACCTCGGTATTAATATGAACATTGATATGGACGAATTAATACAAGTTAAAATCGGCAAAAGGTTTCCATTTAGTTTGAAATAAGGGAGCCTTTGGTTTTACTTCTAAGGATTATAGGTAATGGTTTTAAACCTGATAGTATTAAAACTTCGTTAACTCTATTATAAATTTCATCACCTGACAAATAATAGGTTTTGTAAGGTTTTAAAGGTGACTGGTTACGAAGATATAGAATTTCCGGCGTTAGAGGCAATTGAACAGCTCTACTACTGCTACCAAATATACTTACAGACTCCTCTGAAGTTTAAGTTTATGTTAAAGATAAACCAAAGATTTAATTTGGAAGTTTTCGTAAATTTGGTTTACCTAAATAGTAAACCGGTATTTTACGTTATAGACTCCATTATAGCTTTTTACGGTGCCAAATTAATTAAAAATATTAAGGCGAAGAAAACTTAAAAGGCACTACGTACTTTCTAAATCGATATGTACCTTAATTTATTAGACGTATTGGTTTACAATGTCAGTACTAATTTTATTACGATAAAATTTCAGGTTAACGTTAAGTCGATAAGGATCTAGTGTAAATAAGTTTTTTTTCAAGGTTTACTAAAGTATTAACAAGGTCGAAAGGGCATACACTTTCCTACGAAGGGCTTATAATATCTTTAAACTAGAAATCGGAAGCTTTATAAATTGGGAAACACGGCTTTAAATAACAATAAAGTGCATTATCGATACTATTAGAATAAATGAAATTATACCAACTTTATTGGAATTTGAAGCTTACCCATATATAACGAATAAATCGCCATTATTGCCAAATACCCAAAATTGTATTATGTCTTATAACAAAGCCCTAAAGGAACTACAAAAGGAATCGGAACGCCGTTAAGTTAAAGATACCCTTAAAACTAGGAAAGAATCATTAATAATAGACGTACTATCCCTCTCCTTTTGAAGTAAAGTCTTGACGTGACGCGAGTCACACAAATATGATAGATCGTATAAGATTTTAAGTATTATCAACATACATATGGTAGTTAAAACTACTAACGGCCTCATTACTTTTCGATTTACACAAGTGAATTCATATAAAAAAACCCATTAAATCCGATGAAAATCATTACATCAATAACCTTGAAATAGAATAAATTAGCTAATATAACCCTTTTGAGCCGATTGTTAACATCTTTATAAAACATCAACGGCGTAAAAAATCACCTAAGAAGAAGATACACACTAAAAAAAGGACGGCATTGAGGAATAAAAGCCTAATAAAGTATATATGAGAACGTGAGTACTTTAAAAGAAAACTTATAACGGAAAACCTACCCTTAAGTTACATGCTGAAAACATTATTAATATACCAGGTAACTTATTTAGAGAAAAAAATTAAGTAAAGATTGAATACCTTTTTTGTCGAGAGATTATACAATTTATACCGTTAACGAAATTTGAGGACTAAGACAGTACTATTTGTAAGTTAAAAATAATTTACGAGGTTAAGAGCAAAACTACGGATTATCAGTACGAAAAATCACGGTTAATTGTTTAAAGATGCGGCGATAAATGAAATGGTTAAATATTTATTTAATCTCCTATAATTTCAAAGATTAGCTAACGTTTAATCGTCGCAATTTTTACTAGTTTGACCATTGGCATAAAAAGTTAGTTTACATTTATTAGCCGAGACATCACGTAAACGTATACATATTCTGTTACCTATTTTTAGCGTATTATATTATTTGAATTGTTTAATGAAATGAGAGATAAGTTTCCGACCGGTATGATAATAATTCATATTAAACCTTTATTTAGATTAGCCGAAATAGGCGTCTTTTAGTTTTTAACGTATTAAGTATACTTTGGAAATAGGTTGGGTATAAAGACTTTTACATTTAATTCGTACCTTTTGATTACAGAGGTTAAAGACTTCGGTATCCTAGGTATGTAAATTAATGATGCCATTTTCACTGGAAATACTAGGTTTGTAACGGCGGGATAACGTATTATCAAAACGTTAGGCCTTGACAAGTGTAAATTCATTGAAATGTTAGGTAAAGGTATATAGCTTAACTTTAATTAATCGTTAATTCATATTTATGATCTTAAGGTTGAAAAATGCACTTATATTAATTTACGTTAAAAAGGGTCTGCTATAAGCTTAACGATTATCGAACAGGACAATGGAGTACAATTATAGAGGTACTTGGAGTAAAGGGTCCGTGCAGTCTATATAATTATTCTGTGACAATCGGAGGCCTTGTACGATTTTTTCATTGCGGTATAAGTACAGGATCTAAAGAACGAAGATTTTAACAGGTTAAATGAGAGGATTAAGTAAAATTAGATTATGTGAAAAAAAGAAGGAAGTAATATAATCTTTATGGATTTAACGGAAGCGAATCTGATAATTTTTATGGACGGTTTGTTTGCTCATAATATTTACCTCATATCGTAAATCAGTTTTTTAATAATGTTCGTTCAACAAGAAAGGTTGAAAGGGCAGTTTACAATCACCTAAAACTTTATATACTGGATATCTGTTAAGTGTAAACGTATAATATGAAGAGTATTGGTTATAGAAATCTACGATAACATAATAGGCTTTGATATCGGTATGGTGACTAACAACATATTAAGGATCATCACCAAATAATTTGGACTGCCTCTGATACCTATAATGGTGTATATTAACTTTTGGATCCTTTACGAATACCTATAGAATTTAGATACAACTAATGAAAAACGTTTAATAATAGACTTAATAGCGTTAAATTTGTTATACGAAACCAGGGAAATTAATAGGTTTCGGTAAAGTAATGGTAAATATAACCCCGTTGACATTATAAATAAGGCTACGCCTAATAATTCTCTAGAAATGTTTATGGATAGCAATAAGCTAACCATACGAATCTAGGGTTATGTGGACCGCGCGGCACGTAACGTAGAGGAATAGGGTTACCCTAGCAAACTTGAGGACTGTCAGGGTAGTGATGTTAATGGCAAAGGTAGCGATGGTAGTAAGTTAAAATACCGGCAAAAGGTACGCAATTGGTAGTATACTTGATACGTATAATTCTATAGCGAAAGACCTGTACACGGGATTTGAGGAACGGAAATCTTGAAAAGGTAGAGTAAAAGGGCCACAAAGAGCCGTAATTAAGGTTAATTTCAGTATAAATTAATCGAAATTAATAGGGGTTTAGCTTATTGTTAACCTGTAGATTGAAAAGGGATTTCAAAAGTTGCTATTAATTGATGGCAAGCCATTCTAGGGCATAGACACAAAACAAAAAGCCGCTAATATTAGAATAGCAATCAACTATAATACAGTCAAGTTAACTTTAATTACAGTAGAGTTAATTGTACGTACTGAAATTAACTGTAGTTTGTAGGATTTGAATACATTGCACTGTAAGTGCAGTGCAGTAAATTCCCACTTCAAATCAAGGCATAAGCCAAAGCTTTTAGCAATACAAATTAGTGTGCTGACCGGCTAGCGGTTTGCCAAACTTAGAACTTACAACTAAGACTTTACAAAATCAATGCAGCACCAGTTACTTCGACTACAGTGATTAGAATCGTCCATGTTGCAACGATAAAGGCCTACCAACAGTAAATGCTACAATACAAGTTATAACAATACTAAGTTCCCCATAAACTAAAAATAATATTTCGAAAATATTAGCAACGAAAAACAGCCTACGTGAAATTATCTTTTTTGACTTGTTTTATAATTTAAAGTCCTAATTTGGAAAACAAAAGACAGATAAATTAGCTTTCGGAAAATGAACGTATTTTAAGGCCACGATATATTCGTGTATTTGACAACTAACCAGAATTTATTTCGCTGGAAAATGGTAAGGGAGTATAAAAAGGAAAAGGTAGATAATAACGGCTTAAAAACGTAATCTAGAAAGTGACACCTACTAAACTACTCCAACAATGACGAATTCAAACCGCCACCAAAACATATATACCCTTCTAACACATCTTTATAACCTTCACTACCTAACCAAACAGGCTCACCCACACTAAAAAAACCAATACCGCTCCTTCGAGGGCATTTTTTAATATAAAAAAATAAAAAAAAGTTCTATACCTTTTATTATAAATTCCTTCGTTACTTAAAAAGAAACGAAGAATCGTGAATTCAATGTAAAACACCGTTAAAAAGGTATTGTTACCTTTCCAGGTGCCCTTTTCAATTAATTGATGTAAAAAGAAATCGCTGATTTAATTAAATAAGTTTTTTTTTACTTTGAAACGTTTAATTTAACGGTTAACAACGTCACAAAATCTTTCCCACACACTCGATTTATAAAGTAAAAGATAAAACCAGTAAAACTCATGAAAATCCGTTTTAAAATTAAAACGTAGAATAACGCTGAAAAAAAGGATGTTATAAACTAATTGCTCACTTTGTAACGTTTAAGCTATCATTTAATTTTAACGTTTACCGCCTCTTCACATTACTTCTATAAACTTTATATTAAGCTTTGTAATATTACATAGGCTTACTGTGGACATTATTATATATCACTATAGTTAGTATACATAGGTCAAATGGTAGTGCATCACGCTGCAAGGTGCACTCCTACAAAGTGCACGATAACGTATCATATTGCAGGCTGCACTCTTGCAGAGTGCATAATAACGTGTCACGCTGCAGATTGCACTCTTGCAGAGTGCATGCGTGGCACGTCATGAAAGGGAGATTAGCAGAGTTCATAGTAGAGTGCCACTGCCTGTGTAAGAGGTTAAAACTTCTCACCTATAGTATACACTCTCTGAATGCTTCTTCTCTCTTTAACAACTTATCTTCCTAGTATAATACCAATATCTTAATTGCTCTTTTATAACGTTAACGTATTAGAGACTTTACCGACATTGATTAGTAGCCGACTCGGTCAACTATAGACAGCTTAGAGGGAAAAGGACAAATATAAGTTAAATACTTTTAACGGGATAGTATAGCGGTCCCAACTGTTTGTACTCCAATACTAGGTTTTTATAATGATTACGTGGGATATGTATAAATAACGAAAAAGCAAAGTATCTTTAAAAAAAACAAATTTAATACCACATTATTAACCCAGTTAATACCCTATTTATTCAAAGCTACGTTATACTACCATTCATATGGTTGGCATTTTAAAGTGCCTAGTCATTCTTTATAAAACTTCCTATTACGTTTCAAGCTGCGTAAGCCAAAACCACCAAGTTTCGAAACATTTTGTTAGGACTTGTCCGATCTAAACATAGTATCCAAACCGTTTACGAAATACCGAAGCGGTTAAAAGACAACATCTACACCGCTCACGAAACTCAAAAACGGCTAAGATACAGTACCCAAACGGCTCGTAAAGAATAAAAGCAGCCATAACACGATACCTGAACCGCCTACCAAACGCGAATCGATCCTTACATACTAGATTACACATATATACCTCCTTACATTCCCCTCCGTTTTTACTAACCCGTTTGCTTCCCTTCGTTCGCTCTATACCGTCTATAAGAGTTACTTAATATTTTAAATTTACTAGTCTCTTAATTAGCATAACGTTGACGAAACGTTAAACAATTTAATTTAAAACGCCTATCTGACTTGTAGTTATGCCTTATTTTCACCTTGTTTGAATTTTACTCATATTAGTAAGCATTAAACACCTTACTTCAAACTACTAATTACGCATTATCTACTTCTTGTTTACGTATTAGTAAGCTTTTAGTTTAATTATCTGAAATTAACCTCCTAAAATATTATATTCCTAATCTACTCAAAACTTACTCATTACACAAAAAATAACATTTACACCGCTTCAAAGTTTCTAGTACATGTATAAAACAATATTTCAACCCCTTTAAAATACTATACAATTTTGTAACCATAGCCTTAACACCAATAACCCCCCCCCAAAAACCAGTAATTACTTCGACCTCTTCATCCTATATATAGGGATTAAAAAAGCTATAATATACGAAATTAACCTAATACTTTAGAATAATACCATCGATACACTAGTTAAGTAATTGAACCCTTTTACGTCAAATAAGTACATTTCAACGGTAATCTTTCGTTATTAGGAGTAAAAGGCCTAAGAACCTGTTATGATAGATAATTTTCGTCAAAGAATTTCTGATTAGACGATAAGAATATGGTATTTGGTGTATAGCTCGATTTTCAAAGCTTTACGGATCAAACTATGTAGTAAAGATATAAATTCCTTAAGAGGCAGAAACAACCGCCATTTAAAAGCCTTATTTGACACGGTATGGTTTACTGACTTTCTAGACTAAAATGTTAAAGACGTATATTAAACGGACTTTGTAAAAGGATATTACTTAAAGGAATACAAGAAACAAGTGGTATAAAATATACGAATAAAACAGCAATACAGAAATAATGTACGAAAACAAGGCATGTAACGCTTCGATAATATGCCCGCGCCCCAAATTAGGCGTATAAAACTCGAGAAAGAGGAAAAACAGACACGATTATCATCCGCTACGCGAGTATAACACACCCTTATGCCTATGTATACTGTAAAAGAGAGATAAATACCAAACAAATTTCCAAATAGGATTAACACCCCTTTCGGCCGCAATAAAAGCGGCTAAAACACCGAAAACAACCAGTCCAAAAAAGTGATAAGCGGCGCGAAACTCCAATACAAACCTTACTGACCAATACTACTAATCACAACCCTTACCATAACCTTTCACCGTACCGCTTCCCCACTAACAAGAGCGACCCTACAAAGCTTACCAACTTTGCCAAGCTTTAGAATAAGGACAAAAACTACAACAGCGAACCATACAATGTATTCGACAACCAAATACGTATAATACCAAACATGTGTAAAAGGATAAATATTAAACTTTCCCAGTTTCACGTCATTTTTCCCAACATACTATTTGGGAAGGCTAAAGAGTGGCATATATTCCATCTTACCTATATAAATAAATTTGCGAAGTGTTACAACTTCTTAAGATCGCAATTTGATATAGAAATTAATTACGAACTTCATGATGAAAACTAAATGAAAAAAAATTGGAAAATCTGCAAGAAATCAACGCGAAAACGCTAAGAGAAGCCTGAGATCAGCATTAATAACGCAACCTTAAGAAAAGAAAGAAATTTAAGAAAAGGAAGGCCTAGAAATACAGTCTGGGCTGCAGCCTTAAGAAAAGGAAGGTTTAGATAAATAGTCCGAATCATACCTTCAAGATATCCCAGATACGTTATCTGAGCCACATCCTCAACAAATGGAGAAACAAACGTATATTCCGGAACGCGTCTCTACGGAAAGGAAGGTCTGGACGAACAGTTAGGACCGCGCTTTTAGAAAAAGGAAGGGCTAGATACATCATTAAGAACGCAACTACGAGGGAAAAAAGGTCCCCTTCAGGACAAGGAGGAAGATCAAAACACGAAATACATCACTAAACTTCAAAATAAAGAAGGCTCAAGTATAATATTTAATACTCGAAAAGAGGAAAGGGAGCTCAACGCGTATTCCGTTACGTTCTTTTAAAAGGGAAAAAGATAAGAAACATTGTTGAAAACGCGGAAACAAGACAAAAAAAGATCTGAATACACAATCCGGAACGAACCTTCAAAAAATAGGAGGACTCAAATACGTTATTCGGGCCGCGTCTTTAAGAAAAAGAAGATATAAACGTGTATTCCGTCACACGTCTTCAAGAAGAAGAGGAACTAGATGCTCCATCTAGACTGCGCCTTCGGATGGAGGAAGGCCCAGAGACAACATTGCCAACTCAACCTTAAAAAAAAGAAGAAAAAAGGAGTGGCTTCAAAAAGGGAAAAGCCGGATACGAAATTTAGGCCGCGACTTCAAGAGAAAAAGTGGTCAGATGCTCTATATGCAACTGAATCTCAACAAATTGACGGGCCGTATTGGTAATCCGACCCTCAACTTCAAGGAAAGAAAGGGCCGTAATAGTACTTCGGAACGAGACTTGGAGAAAAAAACGGGCTATAATGACATCCTAGGACTTGGCCCCCAGAAAACAACGAGCGCTTTACGTATCGCATTGGAAACGCCCTTGTGGTATACGGCTACAATAAAAAAACTTGGAAACGCTTCTGCCAATACGAGTCACTCTAAATATCGTATTGAAAGCACTCCTACGATGGCGTAGAATACTAGAATATGTTTTGAAAGCGCTCCTATAACGACAAAACGCATAGGAATACGTATTAACACCATTCCTACCCATATTAAACCCTTTGGAATACGTATTCAAAGAATGGAGGGTACTTTTAATAGCAATAATAATCGGCAATGTATTAAGGAAAGTCACTTAACTTAAGTGGAAAGAAAAAAGTTTTGCCTGAAACAATAGTATATACTATTGTTATTAACAACTAAAATCGAAAGTATATTATTATGGCTATTAAAAAAACAAATACGAACCGTATTACAACTGTACTGTTACGACTAAATTACGGATAAGAACCGTATTATAAATATACTATTACTATTAGATTATGGATACGGAGCGCACAAAAAGAGAAGAAAAGATTGCCTATATAGATATTATTATATATCATTATAATTAGTATACGTATTTTAAGTGGCAGTGCATCACGCTATAAGGTGCACTCCTGTAGAGTGCACGATAACGTGTTACGCTGCTGGCTGCACTCTTGCAGAGTGTATGATAACTTGTCACACTGCAGATTGCACTTTTGCAGAGTATATGCGAGGCGTATCCTGAAAGGGGGATGAGCATAGTGTATGGTAAAGTGCCACTGCCTGGGTAAGATTTTATAACTTTTTACCTATGGCGTGTACTCTTCGAATGCTTCTTCTCCCTTTGATAACTTATCTTACTTCTATAATACCAATCTATTGATTATTATTCTGATATATTAACGTATTATGAACCATAACAACACTTATATATAATGGAAAGAACAGCTTAAAAGACGTATTTACGCTAATATACCTGAAAAACGCCGGAAGTATTATCTACTAAATATAACTTTACGTATTGTAAAACCACTTGACGGACTTATTAATGCCGGGATATACTGGTATAATACTTATTAAAGGTATCACAAAAAGCAACTCGAAATATCCAATTTAACCTTCGACTTATACCTATTAATTTACACACCACGTTTTAAGGGATTTGCAACTTTTCAAATATAAACGGGCGATATACTAATATTGTATAATGCATCATTTTCTTTTGTAAAAGGAAAGAAGTTTTGAAAAGCCGATTCAAAATTAAACCCAATGTATACTTGACGATAAACCGTATAATTAAATTTGATGGTGTAATAATTACACTTCGAAACAATATTATAAACGGCGTATAAAAAGGAAACTAGGACAAAATTACACTTATGTACCTAACCAATCCGAAAAGAGTTAACAAATAGAAATATAAAAATATATATAAATCTTAAATAGTATTAGTAATAAAGCTAAAGACGGCGTTAAAACTTTCGATAGCCACATAATACCTAATTAACAACATATATAAAACTATTAATAAACGCCTCAAGTACCAAATAAATAATCCGAAACATAACCTACAATTTATACCGCTCGATATACGTAAAATAAAACTTGTATTTATACTAAAAAGTCCTTGGTAAAATATACCGATTACAATTTATAAATACGATTTATTTTTATTTTTAGTAATAAAATACCGACTCGAAATGAATTTATCCTTTCAAAAATGTTTTTCATTGAAGCGTAACAAAATAAAAACTGGGTAAATCCAACTTTTTAACCTCGAAAATTACGATATAATTAAAGAATTCAACTCCGGAATAACTATAACGATAACGGTTTGAATAATTACTGTGAACCTTAATTCAAAACCTCTTTTTAACAATTATACTAATTTCTTTCCCCTTTACAAATACCTTACTAAACTTGGTGCTAAAAAGGACAAGCGGTTTATAATCAATATTATAGTATTACACGAATCGTACGAGGGCCGCAAAATTAATGAAATAAGTTGGATTAAAAGAATATTAACCTTAGAAAATACAATAATTAAAGGCGGTTTGAATAAGCCATTTAAAGCGTTTATGTTAATGAATACGTTTTTTGTTAACGTTATTGAAATATTTTATAATCTTATACTAATTAAACATCCTTTTATTTTACCCATTTACACTGCTTTTGATATTCTATCATTATTAGACTTTGATTTTTATACCGGTTTCAGTATAATATTACCTTTATTTTTATCATTAACGACTTAATTAAAACAAATGTTTACTCCTTATCATTTAAGTTTGTTGTTTATATTACCAATTTTCGTTAACAAATTTTATTATTCTATAACAAATTATGTTGAAGGCTGATAAACCAGTACGAATAGAAAAATGAATAGTTTATTATTATTGAAAGAAAAGAGGGAAATCAGCACCATGTCGTCATTGTTGTTATCATCGTCCTTGTTCTTATCATTTTTGCCGCCCTCGTCGCCGCCGTTACTGCTAACGCCACTACTATCACCGCTATCGACGCCGTCACCAACGTTTCCGAAGGAAAGGCCCCGCTTTTTAGGTGACATACTCTTAGGCAAAGGTACGGAGAGGGTTCACCCTCCTTACGACGACTTGTAATAACTTTATCGAATTTTTATACGTCATACAAACATAATCCCGCCTTTTAGGCGACTATAGTGGTTACCGTTTTTTCAAGACGCCGGTTATCTTTCACTACTAATTAGAATAAATTTATTTTAGTTATATAGAAAGTAGTTATGTTTTGAAAGTATTTTGAACGAGGTATTCAAATAGAAGGTAATTATTAATCGCGCATAGGATTATAAATTAAAAGGAAACTTACCGTAAAAATGGCGGGCGCGTAATGAAGTTTCGGCTTACGGCCTTAAAATCGCTAAATTAGGGGCGTATCCATTACTAATCCGATTGTAATAGTAGTAACAAGCCGACTAACCCCCTCTTTATCGGTAATCGCTAATAAAGATACCTGTGGCTGCGAAATCGATACACAATATATAAAGCGTATTTATAAACGGCTAGGGAACACGAATCTGGGTACGACGTTTTAATGATTTATACATTAATGAGGCCTTACAACGTACCTMAACGAACCTAAATTCGAAGAAACGGGTGAAATCAACCATTTCGGCTTCCTTTATAAAGATATTGAAGTATTATAAATTTAAAAAAGGATTAGTAATAAGAACCGCTCTATAGCTCAATTAAGTTACATTTTTGGCGGCTTGGGGTAGTTGTTACGGGTAAAGGGGTTTTTACCCGTGGCGAAACGGTAAGTTCAATAATCTTAGGAGCTATTCATTCCCTTTCTCTAAGAGTTG
>JASMMZ010000001.1:18331825-18506250 GCA_038502455.1 Anisogramma anomala
AGCTTAGTCGGTGGCGGTGAGGACGAAAGTGCCGAAGATAAAAGCTGAATCGACAAAATATTACCTGAAAAGGTAGGGTTAGGGGTGATGTTACCGGCGGTGCGGCGGGCGGCAGCGGCGACAGATTTTCCCCGTTTACGTCAACGCGTTAAACGGCGCCTAAAGGAACAATTTTTACGAGTTGTATATTTTCAAAAGCAGTTAAAACACAGCGTTTATCAAATACCCTAGCTATAAAAGAGATACAGATAATTAAATTAAACAGTGGTTTATATATATATAATTTAATTAGTTAATGAGGGACTTATATTGTAATAGGGGGCGCGTCGTTAAAGGGGAAAAAAAGAAAATTTACCTAAACCGATAATTATATATCTTTTTAGACTGACCCTAAAGCACGTACACCAATAATTACACTTTTATAATTACACTTTTATGATGATTAAGAATTATACCGTTATTTATAACGATACCATTAGTAACTAATTAAGTTACCTAAAACCTATATAATTTTACATTATAACTACTACCGTTATTGAAACTACTAGTGAAAACTTTAGTCGAGTTACATTATAAAGTAAACTATTACTACTAAATCACGGATACGAGTAATACCATAGGCTAAACTATTACTATCGGATTATGTATATAAACCGTATTACAAACTAAATCATCACTATTAAATTACGGATACGGGTTTCGTCGAAAAGAAAAGACTACCTGTATAAATATTATTATATATATTTATAGTTAGTAAACGGCTACATTATAAGTTACACTTTTATAAAGTATACTGTAACGTGCGACTTCATAAGATATACTCCGGTAAAGTGTATAATAACGTGCTACTACATAGGAGGTGTATTGGCAAAGTATACAGTCAAGTGTCACTGCCGAAAAGGGAGATTAGTAAAGTATATGGTTAAGTGCTACTGCTCGGGTGAAAGCTTATAAGCTTCCGCCTGAGGAGTGCACTCTCCGGAAGCCTTTTCTCGCTTTAATCCATCTACTTCAATATACACTACCAATCTTTATGATTAATCTTCTACTGTTACCTTTACGTTAACATATCCGGCACAATAGACCTTACCAACAATTACTATACTGATTTAAATTATATACTGTTTACTTTTCACCAGTTTTCCAGGACGTTAAGTTATCATATTCCTTACATCTAAAATATATTTTTAACCCGGGTTAAGTGATATAATTCAACTCTTTAGGCGGAACTCCGATCTTTCTAGTTCAACACATTATTAAAGACATCGTTGAAGAAGACTTTTCACACCCTTATTAATTTCCAAACGACTTTCAAACGATTTTCTAATCGACTGTATACTTAATCTCTCTTAATAACTAACTAATTACCCACGTTAGCTTATAATTATTACAAACGTTTAAATAAAATTGTTATCCTGAAAGTGATCAATACCACAAATACCAAAGCTTACAAGAAGCCAATTTTAAACTATTATTCACGACTTTAAGAATTTCTTTAAATTAATATAGATATTCGAGATTTAAATTCAATCAATACGTTTTAAAACTCCATTCACGACTTAACGGGGATGCAGTAATGTTGAACCACCATATTCTACTCTGAGACAAATAATGTTACAGAACGTACCAATCAAAATGTTTTAACGTACCTATGATTTTTTCGTTATTTATACCTTATTTCATTGAAACCGTTTATTAAGTAGTTACTAATTAATGCTAAATAATAAAATTACCATTATTAGTAATATTAACCCATTTTTCATAACATATAATTACTATATCAACTCTATATAACCTATTCAATGTTTATTAATTCCAGATACGAAACTATACGTAAAAACTGAAACCTTTTTCCAATTCATTCGCGATGCTACAAAATTCGTATAAGCCGCAATAACAATTAAATAACACCATATACTAAAATCCGCTAATCAACAATACTTTTGCTCAGGATGGTTTCGGGTAATGAATAATGTTTAACTTCTTGTTAGCAATTATAAATTAGACTTATTTTCCAAAAACCTATGCTAACCTCATGATCAATATCATATCAGCCTTATCATTCATTTCTTTGTTATAAAACTTCATATTCCAAGTAAAAAAAACCCTGATTTCACATAGATTAATTTATTCGAACCGTTTCCAACCCGCTCCTCAACCATCACATCAGCGACTATTAACTGTTCCTTATCGACGTTATTGATAATGATAACGAAACCGAACCTGAATTTCATATCCAAAGCATTTTGAAAACCTGAAATAAGCTTTAAATAAACCGCTATTGCATTAACAACTTCTTAAAACGAAATTTTTTAATCAAATGTGTAAGTTATATATACTCAACTTAAAAACCATTTTCAAACGTTTCGAATAGCGCGGATTTCAAAGTTTTCGAATCCTATTAAAAATTTGTCGAGGATAATAATAGGCATTCTAACCCAATCCTCCAGTGTGCTTCATTTAATTTCATCTTTTAACAGGTACCAAATCGTTGAAAAGTTGCTATTTTACGATCTCCAAACAATAGATAAATTAAAATACATGATTTTTTAGCAACAATAAACAAGTTAACTCACGTGTGTTAGTAATAATAATAGGTAAGTTAACACGTGTGGGTTAAGTGGCAGAAGTAGGCAGGTTAACCCAAGTTGATTATAATAACCAATGGTAAGAATAGGCGAGTTAGCCTACGCGGGTTATATAATAACAATAGGCGGGTTAATCTACGTTAGCTAAGATAACTAGAGGGTTTATACAAGTAGTTTGGTTTTTTAAAAAGGAGGTTTTTTTTCCTCCAATAGTATATTTGAGAGGTCGAAATGGTATGTAGAATTACTGATTAAATAGGGGGTATTTTCTTAAGGAGAAAGGTTTCATTTTTTTGGATGGGGGGACCAAAGGAACAGGAACACGCCAGGAATAATATCACAAGCTGATGCTTTGACTAGTAGTCACCAGGAATCTAAACTTGGCGGTTGCCATGCTTCTACAATACCCTAGAGTCGCTTACGGGCATACCCTTACACTTATCATGTAATCGGGCAAAACTTTTTCTATAGCCCGTAGCATCTACTTAGCAAGGGTTTCTTCTTATTTCTCCCCATCAATGATTATAGACAGTATCCTACCTCCTTAAGCGACATCTCTAGTTTGGTCCTTTCACAGATAATGCCATTTTTTAAAAATGAAAAAGTGTATGAGGTTAAATACTAGGGTTTTCACTCACTGTTCTTAAGAATTCTTACGGGGCACATCAAAAACTATTCCCTAATTTTTCTTCCTTAGATACATACTTTTTTTTTGATTTCATAACAAAACAAAACATTATGTCAAATAAAACGTTCACTTTTTACAATATTATACGAACTGATTCATAATACATTAGATGACTATAATGACTAGCATAAAGTAGCAGGAAACAACGATAAATATCATTAAGTAAATGCGGGACAAATTGATGTTATACTTATACGTAATGGAAAAAATAATTTAGAGAAGCTTAATTTCGGTAGAAAGTTTAAGTAGTTATTAAAGGCGTTAATGAGTTTGAATATGCCTTATAAGGCTTTAATTCTATCCATGAAGACTTCTTTAGCCAATTTCGGTCCTTGTTATGGACTCAGGCCATTGGTTATTGAGTCTATAGCTTACGTGACTATGCATGTAACAGGATATATAGTACCTGGTCCGAGTCTATAGGTTATGTGACTATGTACATAATGAGATATATAGTACCTAGTCCGGGCCCAGTCTGGGCGTGGACCAGGCGCGGTTTGTGTATGGTACGTGTAAGGGCACATAACGGGTTGAGCACTGGTTATACCTATAGGTTTTATACGCTGGGCCATGGTAGCCTCTTTTAATCTTCTGCTGTACTTTAATAGTAAACTTTATTTGGCACCTACTTGTCTTACCATTATAAGTCGGACTATAACATACTATTAAGGTTTATTTTTATTTTTCCCAAGGAATATTATTTGTGATAAAAAAATCGACGTTAAACTTTAATAATTTTGCATTACACTTTAGCGGTATTGGGAAGGATAGGCCGTCATCGAATACCCAATTCTGCACTTTTATAAACATACTTTTTACTCCTTTAAAGCCGATTTAATCCGATTGTCTCGTTCGTAAAATACCGTTCGTTATATTACTTTCATTTTGAAGTAATTATGATACCCGGGTTAATCGACTTTAATTATTAACCTTACGTTTAATTTCGTTTAAGTCGTAGCTAAAATTTAAAAATTTAAGGCCGACTTAACGGCAACTTGTATGAGATTTTCATAGGTTTAGGGTGGGCGAAAACGATATGATTAACCGTAATTCGACGAATTTGCTTTTATGTGTGCGGTAACGCGCCAAAAATAGAGTTTATATCAAAATCGGATGAAATATAAATTGGAAAAATTAGATATACGGTTTTTTACGTATTGCGTTACTATGTGGCGGCGATAAAGTAAGTTATTACAACGTATTACGAAGCCGGCAGATATGATGGTATAGACGATATAGGTAAGTTTTTTGATTATATTAAAACTACGTTCAGCGACCTTTATCGCGCGGATAAAGCCTTGGTCGAATGAAAAGGATTTGTTATCAGCGATAAAGAATTGTGTATATTATTCGTTATTGGATTCGAGATATTGTTAATTTAAACGGTCGGATTAAATTAGCTTTCAGTTGTAAGGTATAATTATTTTCGTTTTCGCGTATCGCTACCTATTCGCAATAAATCCATTATGGTAAGCGTTAGCTCGGTGGATTATATCAGAAATTTAAAAAAGTACTGCAAGCTCATCAAAAAATTAAAGGTTTTGGATTTTAAATAACGTTTTAGTCGTTAATCAACGAGACTTGTATAGGTTTAACGGCTGGATATAAATATAATTATAACGGGGGTTTATATCTTTAAGTTATCCTCGTTAAAAGGTCGTGGTAATTACAGCGAATTATTTTAATAAACCTGTTTAGTACGCGTTTAGGATTAAGGACGTAAGGCTATATAGGTAAAAGTGAAAGAAAGTCGGATTAGGTTCGTTACTAGGCGTTACGTATGTTATAGTTCAACGGATTATGAATAATGTAGTTACGAATTCCGCCTAATGTTACCTTCAACGTAGGTGTATATGGTTTAAGTCGAAAAGGTAAATGAAAGTTTCCTATTAACAGCTACGGGGAAAGCCTAATTTCTGGATATAGTTTCATTTGAGGGTTATATAACCTTGATGGAGTAATTATAAAATCGAATAAAAAGAAGTTTGATTTAATTGAAATATGTGTAAACGAAAATTTATTTCTTATCCCTATAATTTTTAATAATATTTACTTTTAGGATATTTAATTCGATTTTAACTATAATTATTATTATGTTATAAGCAATGATTGGGTATAACAGTTAAAGATAAAGTAAATTCGGCTATTACATTTTACAAATTTGGATATGATATTAGGGTTACCATAAAATACAAGTATTGCCCGAATAGCGAAGTTTCTTATAAATATTAATAAATGGTCAAACCCGATATTAATAATTATTATTTCCAGAATAACGTGGGATATAATTTTTCAAATGCCTTGGATATAATATTAATATATTACCTTAATCGTTGGTAGTAGTCGTTTAGTGATTTATAATTAAAGAGGCTCAATTGTCGATACAGTAATAGTACGCCTTAAGTCGGAAGACATACGGTGTATAATAGGATTATTTTTTATCGGTTTGGTAAAACTTTCGTTTTAAAAGGCATTAAGTAGGGGAGATCAATCCCGGTTAGCTTTTACTTTAAGTTTTTACGAAATAACGCGGATTTTTCAAGCTATGGAGACGACTATTATTAAGGAGTAAAGGAATTAGTTACGTTTTTTACTAAAATTAGTAAAAATTTGCGATCTATTCAATATGGATAAGGCTATAGTTTTACGTTTTTTAAAAAAGAAAACTAGACTATTATATTTATATTTAACTGAACAAAAATATAATTTTATTAATACAACTTTAAAGGTTATTATATTAGATGTTACCGGATTTACGTTTATAACTTTAACGATAAGTTACGGAATTAATGAATAAGGTGTTATGACCCAAGAACATCGGAGGGTCAGAAAATAGGCCAGTATGGGGCTAAGCCACTAAGAACCTGATGTCCAACACATCAGGTGGGGATATCTCTTATGTCAGCAACCTTAGGGCTAGGGTTACGCACTAAGGATCATTGAGATCATGTTTCGATCCAACAGATCCAGGATCATTGGGATCATGTTTCGATCGAACATGATCCAGCACTGAAGGCGTATGAAGGATTAAGGATATAAGGACACGGTCAGCACCACATAGATAGTATTTCCTTCATAGCTCTTCAGTTGTCAATCTAAGTATTCAGTCTCAGTATATTCTGAATAGTCTCACGGCTTTTGATCATTACTTGCACGGTTGCGATATTGTTCACTCAGCACCTCTGCTACCTTCTTGATAACATCAACCCTCTGACACCTTCTATATACTCACGGGTATTTAGTGTGATCATTACACCCCATTTAACTACACCATCCAGAGCTGAACTACAATCACTACCGCGGCAAGACCTTACTAATTCCAACCGAACTACAATTACTACCGCGGCCAAAACTTACTAATCTCAGCCGAACTTTCTAATTTAGATCTTTTATAATTGATACGGCAATAACACTGTCATTACAGGAACTTGCTAATTTGGACCTTTTGCAATTAATACGGTAACAACACTGTCACTACGGAAACTGCTGATTTGGATCTTTACAACTACACTATTATTACAGGGCGCTACATAAGGAAAAAAGAAAAGATTGCCTGTGTGGATATTACCATATACCCTCATAGATAGTATACATAGGCCAAGTAGTAGTGCATTGTATTGTAGGGTGCACTCCTGCAGAGTGCATGGTAACGTGTCACGCTGAAGGCTGTACTCTTGTAAGACGCAAAGTGCACCATGCATGGAGCGATCTAGAATGGCTATTCCAGACCAACGGCAATGCGTGGAAGGAGTCTAGACGAGGTATTCCAGAGTAATACACTCTGGGTGAAGGGCTTATAAGCCCTCACCTGTGGCGTGCACCTCTGGATGCTTCTTCTGATTATCTTCTTGTTTTTATAATACAATACCAATCTTTCTGATTAATTTTCTGAATACCTTATTCACGTGAAAACAAGGTTTTAAACCTTACCAACAGTTTTCCACTCAGAAAACAAACCTGATTCTCACGTTATAAACTCAAAAATTCTATTCTGGCAAATTCATGTTTTTGAAATATGTATCGACAAAAAATACATAAGAAAAGTTGACAATACTGAAGATTGACACGTACATAAGGTCATTAAATGATATCATATACAACGTTAATATTAGTTTTACGGCAGCGAACTTTCAATTATTGTGAAAATAAAGGGAATTTAATATAATTAGATACTTATTAAAGATTATTAAAGTATTAAAGAAGTTGAATGGTTGCACATACTACTTCTTAATACGTATGATGTCTTTATATTGGAGATTGAAAACTTTACAAATTAGGAGGCACGTTTGTAAATAGCGGTGAAGCGCTGTGAAAGAACTAAGCGAGAGCTGTCACTTGAAGATAGTCGGATACTATCTATACTTCTCGAAAAAGAAAGAAGAAAAGACCTTGCCAAGGAGTTGCTATAGAACTAGCGACAAGGTGTGATCTGGTTATATGATTGATCACGTGACTTACACATGCTCAGGAGAAGCGTGGAAGCATTGTGAAATTATGGTAATCGTTAGGGCTATATTCCTAGCGATCATTAGCCTAGGCATTAGCCTGTAACATTATCCTCAGCTTACTGGCGTTTCAAATGTGGAATGTTCTGGCGTATTATAAAAGGTTAGCATGTTTTGTAACAATGGGTAGCATGTTAACAATCGGTTTAAAATGTCATGGTACGTTGTAAAAGGTGTTTTTATGCCGTCGAACGTAAAATACCCTGTTGTATTATAAAAAGCACTGATGTTAATACCATCCACCTTTATAAATAGTTCTTTTCCCTGTAATATTCATGTTTATAAACTTATTTTTGTTTCCTTTCACTAATTTACTCTTCATATTTACTTTTTTGGCTTCATTTGTTAATAATTTGAATAACTCGTATTGCTTCTTCTATAGTTGAAATGACTATACGAATCTATACTAGAGTAAACAAAGCTATCTTTAATGCAAGTTCTTATTTAGGAGTTATTTAACCCAAATTAACGAATAACTAATTTTATTCCATAAAACCTATGAAAGTTTACTATAACAGCCCCCTCAAATAAACCTTGTTATACTATATTTATCAAGTTTTTATGACATATGTTCGTTTTGTATAAATAGCCAATGTAAATGCCTTAAGTACTTGATGATAATTGGTAACATATAAATAAACAGCGTAAATACCAGTATTTGATGTTGACTTTGTATTTTTGACAGAATAGAAAGCAGTTTAAATTAAAATATACCCCCTTAAACTTTAATCCCGACATAAATAAGGCTATAGAGTAATCATTCGAGGCGTGTTTTACACTTGACGCCTAGAATTGAAGTAAACAATTTCATGTCCGACGTAATTCCTCTATGTTGACGAAAAGTTTGATAATTTCTAAATTTATATTATTATCGCTAAGAAAGATATGAAGGTACTTCTTGTGACGTAACATAAAATCAACACGTGCGGTAAGAGTTTGCAACTTGGTTTATGTCTAACCTTTTGATCGGTTGTCGTATTATTCAACTTCTGAATAAGAACCGTAAGAGTTAGATAATAAGACACTTTCATTCGAAACGGTAATATAAACGTTAATAAATAACGAAAAATCTTATTTAAAAGTTACAAAATCTTCGTTTAAGATACCTGGAACATTGATAAAAAGGTAGGTAAGCTAGTAAAAATGGGCAGAAAGTTACCTACTAAAAATACCATAAGCCTTAACTTCGATAACGTCATCGGTAAATATAAAGATGAAATTCTTCAGATTTAAAGTAGTATCGATCCTAGGAAAAATAATAGTATACGCCTATTATGTTTCACATTGGTAATATATTCGCATAATGATGAGCGGTAAGCAAATAATGATCAAATTACACATGCTGGACGGTTGAACGAAATATTTTCTTTTCGACCGAACCGTAAATAATTTAGAAGTCGTTGAGGACTATATTGTTAGAAAATATCAAGAATATTTTTAAAATTTAGTGTATTCTGCCTATTGATTTGAATAAAAACTAACTTTTTAGGTAGTTGTTAATTTAAAAACATTCTGCCTAAAACTTATTTTAAGCTTTTAAAATACTTTCGACGTAATATTCAAATTCGATTTTAACTATTTCACCAACAATATTAATAATCAATAATTAATAATTACGAATTAATTAGTATGGAAACGAATAGGTAACTATTTGGATGAATTAATAGACATTGAAACGAGGGTATTTTCTATCTAGAACGTCAATTTCGATAACATTGAAATTAATAACGCTTATCTCACTATACTTATTATAAAGTCAACCATCTTCTTAGAAAACTAATCCGTTTGATATTTATTAACGTTTTCTTTATACATTTTCATATAATCGTAATTACGGATTATTCGAATTGCATTACGTTGCGCATATATTAAATAAAAGTGTAACCAATGTATACAACTTTATAAACCGTATAATTCAATGTTAAACCATTTGAATGAAACTAACTTAATAACTTTATATTGTAAACAGCGAATCAATGTTGATAATTGTAGTATTCTTATCGTTTAACTTTGATGAATAATGAAAGATATAACGACTTTAATTGAATAAGATACAAATAACAAAAAGATATAGGTACGCTAGAACTTTATGGTAAATTTGTTCGGTAACGCTATCTATTTTGGAGTGGAAAGCAATATTCAAGCGTTATTTTAACCTTGTGATATTGTAAAGGCGGTTTTAAGAGCTATTTTCACAATTCAAGATACAGTTATTAACGATTACATAATAAACCCCCACAATACCACCACTAACAGCTTAGAAATGGTTTTACATAGGCTTCGATATTTTCAAATTCTATAATATTTAATATAATGGTTTCGATCAAGGGATCTATAATAATTGTTATATAATCTAGATTGTTAATTTGTTTTTACTGGAGGTCAACTATAAAGTTGACGGATAATTCGTTTCAAAGTTGTTCGAAAAACGGTAGGGGTCTAAAATTCGCTTTTCGACGATATCGTAAAGAAATAGTTCGTTTACAAATATTATAATTACGGTAAAAACGTAGAATAATATGGTATATACTGAAACTACATTCGATTGTAGCGCTGTCAAGTCAATTTTAGGGCGTTCAAGCTGATTGTATTGACTACTAGTTAAATATAGGGAGTGTTCAATTCAAACTATGGTACGATTCAAGTAGTAGCCCCTAAAAATTAGTATGCAGACTAGTTAGCGGTCTTCTAAATATAAAACAATACATTTACTACTTGACCACGCAATACTACTATTACTTCGACCACGATTTGATCGACAATCGTTACAATGTATAAAGGCCTAGTAATAAAAATTGGTGTTTTTTAAGTTGAATAAAGATAAGCTAAGTAAATGAATAAACTACCATTCGTTTACGATTTATCAAATATTGAGAAAAAGTGAAGAATTTTGCGAAAAGCCTTTATCAACTACGTTGGTTTTACGCAGAAAAAAGTAGAAAAACCTTTGAGATTATGTGGGGTTTTCACGGCAGTTTAGAGGTGAAAAAGGTATAGCTACTGATAAAATACTAAAAAAAATACCGAACCCTTTTTGTAGACAAACTTTGAGATTAATCATTAAAAGATTCAAATCGTTAAGAAAAGGGTCACTGACTTACCAAGTTCTTTACAATTGTTAAACATAAATCATTATCATTAACATCGCAAAAAGCTAAGTTTAAAACCTCTAAAATAATGAATAACTACTTTAGCGACAAAAAACCTTGAATTTTATTTGTCACATCATCTTTTCCACTTTCAATCGATTTTTAATTGTCTAACATTACAAGATCGTTAATCGGATATGTTAATAAACATGTCGAGGTCGTTATTCCAAGCAATAACACTAAAAATCGTCAAGTCAAAATGAAAAGACTGCGTTACTCGCTTTATACCTAAATATCCAAGTACAGAGTATCTACCTCACTAGAATAAACGTTAATTTACTAGCTAAAAACAAATTTAAAATGGTATTTAATCAGGATCTTATAAAAATGATTAGGGATCTAGTATTCGTTTTCCTCTGTTTTTTTCAACAACAACCTTTACAGTAAGAAAATTGATAAAACATTTACTAAAAAACACCTAACCAACTTTATCGACTGGTATATCCTTGAGCTAAACGCCGGCAAAGAGTTTGATTGCGATACCCGTGTTTTTCAAAAAAATTGAGTAAGTTTTTCAACGACTGAACTATTGATATGTGGAAGATAGTTACAAAAATGGATAAATCTATGCTTGAAAGGGCTTACAGGTATGTTATCTTCATACTAAATAAAATGTTAATCGAATTAATAAAATCATTTCTCAAATTAGCATAACTTAGGGATTGCTTTTAAGATCTACAACCTTAAAACGTAAGCAGAATAGAAATATTATCAAATATTATTAACCTTCTTATATACGCTTCAAGGGATTACCCTTTAATCTCCCATTAAGTTAAAATTTTAATACCAGTACCAACTTTTTATCATGCGACGATAAGGCACCCGTTAATTTACTAGGTAATCTAGTCCCCATCTATAGTAAAGTGGAGTATTTGTTCAGCAGAAATAGAATGCTTTAAGTAGCCATTGTTAACGCGGTAAAACTAATTAACGTTTGCGCTATTCAACGCTCAATTAAGAAGAATAGTTAAAATTTTTAAGTTTTTTCTAGGATGAAGCTTCGCGTAACGCGATGAAGAAAAACATAGGCTGGTACACTTACGTACATAAGCTCACTACAGGTTTTATTACATGAATTTATCATTAGGTCCAGACTCTAGGCAATTACCTGTATTACCTCAATTCTACACGCTTCAAACATGAATTAAATATAAGACAAATTATCAACAATTGTGATGACTATTGAGATCTAACTTCCAGATTGTTAAAAATAGTCAACCTAACCACAAGTTTCCTACTGACTTCACAAATATTTGAAATAATGTAAAAATGCATAACGAGAAATCTTATAAACTACTTCTTATAAAAATGATATTGTTCTTTAACATTTACAAGTGGATGGAGATTGAAATTTTATGTATCTATAGAATATTGAAAAATTCCTCACAAGTTACGCTAAAAACTGTTACTTATCCTTTTTAATCAAGGTACACAGCTTCTGTAAAATTGATAACTGAATAAAAAGTTATTTCGAATACAACGTTTACCTTACACAATAACACACGGATTGAGATACAATAAGGTAAACGATGATAATAATAAAGAAAGGAGGAGGAAAAACCAATGAATATATTTAACCAAATATTTGATAAGTTAATATTATGTTAATAAACAAGCGAAAAAGTATAAGTTAGTGAATCTATATTTCTAGAATAGGTACAAGAGGTTTTCATTAATGTAAACAATTTGCATTACGCTTTACAACATCCAAATGTTATCTATAAAGGCTTATTTAGATAGTTACGGTCCTCTTCTACGACTATAATAGCGCGCACACTAAACTCAGATAGTATATAACTTAAAGCTAATAAATTTCGCGATTGGTTTAATAAAAACCTCAAAAGTACGTATGACATCAACCATAAATGCAGAAGGTTTCGACGCTTAATATATAGACTAAAGCTCATAGACTGGAATTCATACTAGCGATAGTGACGTAGGAAAAATATAAACGAACTTATAAATTGCAAACATTATCGTCGTAATAGTAATAGAAGGTATTGGATTTATGGTAAGTCCGATTATTGGTTAGTTATTAATCATTTATTAAATTTTATAAACAGCAGATAATGTATTACACTTAGTATTTTACTGTTTTTCAAAATTTGTTTTTCGACTATGTTGTAAATTTCGATAGCGAAGAAGTTTTAAACAATAAAGATAATATGTGAACATTGGTTATATGACATAAAGATATTACTTCTAGAATAACCTTATAACTAGCAAACTACGTAATTTGGTATTAGCTGCCTATCAAAAACCTCTACCTTTACCATAAATATCAAACACTTAACCCTTTATAAGCCTTTAACTTGCGCAATCGTTATACAGACCATATATTTCAAAGAATTATGCCAAATAAGGGGGCAATAATGAACTTAATAGAAGGGTATTAGTAGTATATCGTATTACGACGAGAAAATATTACCGTTACCGAAATCAATCTTCAAAATACTGGCGAAACCAAAATTAGTTTTGATATAGTTGAGGAACTATCTTTAGTAGAATCGACGACTACGCCAATAGTTATGAGACCGATCACTTTCCCATCCTTAAATCATTTATTCTATACATTCTTTATTTGAAATATGTAAAGATCCTCGGCGTTAACATAGATATTAAAGCTAATGAACTGGCTAAAAATGACCAGAGGTTCCCTTTCACTTCTAAATAGAAACATTTATAATTCCATCTTCAAAAGCTAAGGGTAACGGTATTGAATTTTACGGATTAAGATATTCTTTAATTACACCAACGTATTCATTACACAGTCATCAACAGACTATATAAACTCCTTAAATCTGTAAGGTATTAAATTTTGGGGTACTCTACATCAAAAGCTACTAAAAAACTTTACCACTATTTTCAAACATATACCCAAGCGCTCCAAAGGTTGGAGTTTACTTTGAAGGATGAAAATGACTCTAATTATGAGGGTTTGCTCAACATCCTTTACTTAGATAACAAATCTATTCTTTACGTCATGAATTCGGCAACCTTTTCCTACGGTATTAAATTCTTTAAGTTGTTATCGGCGAAATATACCTCGAAGACGTTAAAGATATTGTAAATTGGTACGTATTTAAGGCTACTAAATGTTATTTTCCACGATACCAGCATTAAATTTATCATGGCAGAGGTTTAAGTTAATGCTAAAACATGAGGATTTGATGTAAATAATTATTTATTAATGTATTTTGAAGCATCGGTAAAGTTAAATGAGCATACGTATTACTTTGTAAGCCGTATAAAATATTTACATTCAAGATTACAAGCTTTAAGAACAAGGAACCACGCTTTTAAATAGCGGTAAAAGACCTGAATAACATCGTAAGCCTTGATGGACTAAAGCTATCGTCAATACTTTTGGAGAATATATTCGTTTGACGAGTAAATTTTCACTATTCATTAGTATACAGAAGACGGTTACGAAGTACAGCAAAACTTTGAGTAAATTACAAAGGAAATATGCTAGGCGCCAAGTCAATAACGCTTTCTACACTAGAAACAGTCTCATGATGATAGATATACTAACTTTATTATTACAAAGAATAGTTCTCATATAGGGAAGGCAAGGTAAATTGGATGAACCTTCAATATTTGAAGCATGACTAACCCAGAAGTATTTGTTAAAATTCTTAACGATATTACAATGTTTCTCATAGTTCAGGTTAAAGCTTATATAAGGGCAACTTACAATAACAATATTAAGGACAAACTAAATAATAAGTACAAACCTTCCCCTCCCATAATTAATAAGTGAATAAAAAGACGGCCAACGCAGCTAACTATTAAAAATGAGAAGTAATGAAAATGAGAAAAACATACCAGAAGATATGTATACAACAACTTAGATTAACAGGACAGAAAAATATAATTAGAACTTATCTATTGAACTCTGTGTGCAAAACATTTTCAAAACTTTAGGCAAACCCTCTCTGTATTAATCGCTAATTAGATCTGGGTCATAAGCATCAAAGATAACCTGCGTTCCATAATACGATTTAATCCAAAAACACAATAGCATCTAAATGGATAGGGTTTTTACACTAGAATTCGTACAATTTATACTCAAATGCGACTTTAATTTTTAGTAATCAAATGTTAAAATCTTTCAGTTGAAGATTGTCCACCAAATTGAGTATGAAAACACGGGTAAACCCTATAACAAGTCACACCCAATCGCTTAAAAATATGGTGAAAAAGATAAAGCCTAAATCCTTATACAATCGCTAACAATTCGAAATACCAGCCAACGCATAATATTTATATTGGCATCAAGTTTGGTGATATCAACTAATAGAAATTTCATCCTTTATAATTATAATATCATGTAAACGTATATCTAATTACCAACTTATCTATAAAAAATGGATTTGATAAAGTTATTTTAAGAAATTCATTACAACTACGTACCAGAAACAATTTTACGATGCTTCAAATTACTATACGAACTAGTTGAAACAGGTGTCTAATAATTTCGAACTAATTAATTGGACTTTAAATTAGTGCTAGACATAAAATCTTTCATTCAAGAGATATATATATTGATTACATAAATTAATAAAGATTTTAGAAATATGAGTTTACAAATTTACTATACCAATTTTTGTCGGAATTACTAGCTCTATAATAGCGGAATATCGTACTATTGAATATTTAAAGTTCTAAAATAATAAATTGTTTTAAAGTTTTAATTAAGGGTAAACATCTGAACTTCAACGAATAGTCAATTTGTAAACATAGTGTTTTCAATACTAAAGTCTATCTCAGTTTCGATTTAAAGGGTCAAGGTACTAACCTGGCTAATATTAACAAACCTGACGTACAAAGAGCTTTAAAGTACTCGGAGAAACGTGCACGTAGTAGTTGAATCGCAACCCTATACTAGTCGAAGGTATTGTATAATCTATCAGTTATAATACAAGTTTAAAATCCAACTCATAGGGATAACAAACGATTAAATAAGCGATTGGAATGGAAGATGAAAAACGGGGACCAAGGGATCAATATAGTCCTCATTAATATATTAAAAGACAAATCAATTATTTTCTCGGTTGGTTCCTCTACGAATAACATTAACCTATCGTTATAGATTGGATTCTTCATAACAATCGTTAATAAGGATAGATTACAAGACGACTGTTTCGCGATTTAGGGAACTTTATCCATTCAATAATTACTGAATATAAGAATTTTATGCGAAACGTCTCTCGAAATTTATGGTATGATGGCCGGTTTTGATATAGACATAGTTATGTAAAAATAAAATACTCAATATCTTTACCAGCAAATTAAGAACCCCACTTATTTCAATCTTCATATATACCAACTCAAAAAACTTATTTAAATACCGTAAAAATCTGGGAAAAACTAATGTAAAACATAATAATCGACCTTATAGATTTTCGCGAATATTACTAAGAATTTTAGATGAATTGATGGCAAAGATAATACAGAAAACGATATAACGAAGTCTATATCAAATAAGGCCTTGAAAAGGTTCGTAGATAGCAATGGGCTGACCATGAGGATAGAGAGCTACGTCGAAAAACTATTTCTTAGAAAGTTACGTAAAGACGGATGAATAGGAGGATAAGGGTACTCAAGCGAATTGGAAACCCGTTAGATAGTCGATGCTATTGTTAAAACTAATGTTAAAAGGGACTTAATTAACTGCCACACTTGAGCTGCGTGTATATTTATGTAAATATTAAAGAATTGGAATACGAAAGTGGGTACATTACTTGGTAACCGAAATACAAGTGGTAAAAAGTAATATTACCATATAGAAGATAGTGGAATTGGTATGGGAAAGGATTTACGTAACCGATAATTTTTCTAATAAGACATACTTACACAAGCACCCACATCCTAAAATAAAACGATGTCAGTGTTAGAATTACATTCAAACAGAATAAAATCATGTCGATTATGGAGCAGTCAAATTAACTGTATTAACCGAAAGTCAAATACAAATAGTAACAAATTTGGACTAGGACACAGGTCAAAGATCAGTCCCTATAAATTTGTATATAGGCCAGCTACCTGTCTACCAAATGTAAAATAATACATCCACTACTTTAAAAGCAATACTACTATTACTTGGACCACGATTCGAATCGCCAATCGTTACAACTTTGAAGGACCTATCAACAAGATAACTTAAACTCAAAATATATCCTTAATAATATAACGATTATAACGATACAACCCAGGAAGCCGGTAATAAGCTCATCTTATATAGCTTGAATTAAAGGGGCAAAAACGATTTATAAATAAGGACCCAAATATGGTTACGAAAAAGTAAAACACTGTTAACATTTATCGTATATTTCGAAGTAAATACCTTAAATATTTTGTCCTTATGAACGCAAATATCGTCGGGGAAATTATAATTACTTACACGTATTATACAAATGAAAGCGGGATATATAACGTCCAGAGTAATAACAGAATCCCAGTCATTTCAAATATTACCGTTTGTAAAACCTCCACCGTCGTAGGGGATAAATTTACCGGCGATAATGGAACGAAAGACATACAAGTTCATAAATTAAAAGATAAACAAATTTGTAGGGAAAATAAGTCGTAGTTTCCGTCCTATAAAACGGGGATTCAAATGGCCTTTAATGAAGTTTTCTTTTTCTTTTTTTGTAATAATGCGTTCGGCCGCGCGTAATATTTATTCTTATTGTCAACGAGCTTGAAAAGAAATTGAAAAGGCCATTTTTACCCATAAAGTTATCTTTTGAAAATTCTTTCTTTTATATAAAATTATTACAAGGTTTCATAATCCATAAAAGTTGTAAACGGGGTAGCCATATCTTGTAACTGTACTTCCATATTTCTAAGTAACATGTAATTCTCAAAAGTTCCTCATCATAAATTTTGCGGTCATATTAGGCGTGCAATGAACTATGAAAGCAATACGTTACGAAATAAATATCTCCGTATTTATTGCTTTAAAACACGGAATCCTCTAAGACCAATTGAGAACAGTTGACTTTTAGAAATGTGTTTCGTTTAAAGTATTATTGTGCGAAGGCAGGTTCTGCTAAAAACGAAAATTGAAGCTGCTCAAACGCAGATTTTTCCTTGAACCCCTAACAAAACGTAATTCTTGTTCTCATTAATCGTTTAAGGGGTACAGAAAATGTTGAATAATCTCGAATGAATTATCGGTAAAACATAATGAATCCGAGGAACCCATATACGCATAATATTTAAATGAAAGTTATTTATTATCGGATAACTAATAGCTTTACTAGTTCTATACGTAATCCTATCCTAACTAGATAATAAATAATACTTATTTTAATATAAAGCTGGTCAATTGAGCAGCAAACTAGGCGCTGCATACCTATTAAACCTTGATATTTTAATTTTCAAAAGTAACATTGACATAAATTAACACGTTTTCAAGATAATTAAATTATAAAATGTGAAGGATGAATCGTTCAAAATTATGAATATACCGTTGAAAGGTGGTTAATATACTAAAGGTGCCAAAATAAGCTATTTGTCATTCGAAAAAAAAAATGGATACGAAATGCAGTTTTCTACTCATCGCTTGTCTTAATATAAAAGTTATAAAAAACGACTCTAATATGAATTTTGGCAAGCCATTGAATTTATTTAACATAAGTAAACATTTCGTTAATAAAAGGAAAAAAGGGTATCGGTCGGCTTTTAAAATAATGTTAAGTTGTTAATAATCGACGAAAAAAACGTAAACCACCTTTATATTTCACCATGAAAGACAAGGAGGAATCCGTGAAAATCTATTCACGTAAATATTACCTTAATCCAATTATTCCGTTAATATATTCCGTAACAACGAAAGCTTCTTATGTACCATTTTATACAATAATCCTCAAAAGAATTTGAAAAGTTAGCCCAAATTGTCGTTTTAAAAAATATTTCTATAATCGGTTTCTAAATGGTGATTAGTCAGTTTATTTCTCATGGTTTTATAAAAGAAATATGTAAATTACTTCAACGTACACAGAGGTTGATATTAAAGAATAACAATTTATTTGGGGGCTATCGCTTTATTGATATTTTCAACAAAAACGGATATGAACTATGTGGTATCATCTCGGTTCCTACGTACTTGTCAGAGTATTATATAATGCATAATAACGTTTACTTTTTGAAAAAAAAAAAATTGATTAGGTGCGAATCCCCATTTCTATACACGATAGCTATTCGCTTGTTCTAGAAACAATGTGTGTTCTTAAACTGAGTAAGTCCTCTCTTCCTATTCAATTTAAAACCTAACAGAAATAAAGTTGTATTGTACATAGAAAATGATGTAAACCTGAATTCGATACCAATACATATCAAACTCGATATCTAAATAAATTATGAACCAAATAAATTGTAGGTGGATAACAGCGATATATAGGGAGATTTAGTTTCGTTTTCGACATAAAATGGAAATATATGATAAATACAACCAAGGGGTAACCTGTTTACTAACAATTCCATAACACTTACGGATTATATTTCACTAAATATTAATAAATTCAATGAAATTATAATGAGAATTCATTATGAACAGAGAAGTATTAATTATTCTTAAGTAGGGTACAATGTTGAATCAAAGTTATTTTAATCACATATGCGACTATATCTAAAAATTACATTTATACTTTTCAAAACCGATAATATTATTAGCGATCCTAAAATGAATACCTGTATTGACCTCAACAGCGAAGTCGTTCATACGTTAAACGGAATTGAAAAAATAGGTTCGAATTCAATAATTATCCATATCGCATCGTAAATATAAACCGCCTTATTTACAACGCAAAAACTACATTTCATTAACCAAAACAATACGTCGTTTAATACTGGTTTGCAAAAAGTTCAAACCAGCTATTATAACATCATCTTAAATATAGGGCGAGGGTATATCACTATTACTAACCCCTCTATGAACGTCAACGCCGTTAATACTGTATTTCATATAATCTCTACTAACATCATTAGATAGGATACGAAAATTATAAAGCCGTCCGTTAATAAATTGAACCCGAGAGACCTATTTATTATATTATTCTGATATATGGAAAGAAAAAAACTTGTTAACCAAGGTATCGTTATTAACTCTCTCGAGGATAATAAACTTAACGGCGAATTTCCTAAATATGCTACCGATTTCAGCCAACAAAACTTCTTGAACATTGAACAAAATATTAAACCATTTACGAACGCTTTATTTCAACTTCATAAGCAAAACAATAACGATTTATACCATATTGAAAACGTAATAAAAAAGGTAGGGTATCGCTATAAAAATATTGAAGTCGTTATTACTACCGTCGCTGCCACGAACGTAATAACTTTCTATGATAATATTAACTTTATTGTCCAAATATTGAAAGAAGAAACGTAAAAATGATATTTTGATACTAATGCATTTCGTATCTTTATACAAATTACCTTATATAGTAGCCTTTCATGTTGAAGAACGTAATTGAATGACAGAAAACTTTGCCAGCTAATTATATAGCTTGCATTTGGTTAGTTAACGGCTAACGTTGGTGAGCTTGCCATTGGCTTTGAAATCGAAATATGAATAATACAAAACGTCGTCGTTATTGGCGGGTAACTCGACGCAGCCCCTAACGTAAAACAATGTAAAATCCTCATTAGTGTTGTTCATAAAGTTGGTATCTTACGTGATTATTTTTGTATTTTACTATTACCACGTAGTACCCACTATATACACAGTATAGTGCAGCCCTCGTGTAATGATCACACTAAATACCTGTGAGTAAATAGAAGGTGTCAGGGGGTTTATGTTAACAGTAAGGTAGCAGAGGTAACAAAGGTGCAATATCAAGAAGATGTTCGTGCTGTAGAATGATCACTAGCCGTTAGGCTATTCAGGTGTGTAGACTGAATACTTAGATTGACAACTGAAGAGTCATGAAGGAAATACTATCTGTGTGGTGATGACCGTGTCCTTATATATCCGTGCTTTCATACCGTCTTCAGTACTGGACCGCTGAAGTCGATGTCGCTTCCTTCGGTCCAATGCTGTCGACTGGACCGCGAGCGGTCCTGTCGGTCCAAACCCTAACCCCGGGTGCTTACATAAGAGAGATCCCTGGCTTGATGTGTTGGACATCAGGCTTCTGATAGCGCAGCGGACCGCTGGCCTATTCTATAACCTGCAGTTGGTCTTTGGGTTATAATATACACCTTATCACTAATTTTATAGTAGCTTTTTACTAGGGATTTTTTTCCTCTTTTCATCAAGGATTATAAACAGTATCCGACTAGTTTTGAGAGATAGCTTTAATTTAGTCCCTTTATAGATAATTTCGACTCGTCATTTCAGATAGTATTCCAGTTGTTTCAGGATAGTTACAACTTAGGATTATATCTTGCGGCAACCCGAGCTCGGACCCTTAGTCCTTAGATTAATTCCTTAACGCATGCGTCGAGGATGAAATATCAGTCGCCCTGGCTGCATAAAATAATAAATTAACTCTTTAATTACAACGGTTCGCCGCAACTTCACTAGAAAAGTTAATTAAATGGGATAAACCGTTTTGACTATATAATATACATACAGAATGATACGAAGTTAAAGAACTCGTCACGTGTATTAATATAGTTTGGTAGTTCAAAATTGTTACCCGTATATCTTTATTATGAAAGTAATCTTTCGTCCAATAAAAAGCCGTTACCACATATTTATATAGGACATTTTCGACCTTACATCAACTTTCTTGGCATGAGTGCACGGAACAAATTATTAAAAAAAGTAGGGGGCCTATACTGTCAACCCTCACAGTACTAAATTACGAGAAAAAAATTGATGTTCAGTTGGTCTCAATATCATCACTTGATACGTATCCTATCCAACTACAACACCTCTAATTGGCTTTATAACCACTTGAATCTTTTTCGGCGACCCTTTTTTGGCTTTAAAGATCGTCATCAGCCTGGTGCAACGTCTGCGCAGCGGTACATCTAGAGAACAGATCTCATTAACAACGATTACGTCCCTTGTTACTTGTATCCCCACATGGTCCTCTAGACTTTTATTCTAATACAACCAAAGTTTGATTCATTTTTCGTTTTCAGTTTTTTTTAAAAAGAAAACTTTATAATAAACGCTTGTATATGGCAGCTTCATTTATTTATTCGTTTTAAAACCATCATCACTTATATTAGCACTTTGCTGGCTTAGCGGGGCTTTCTCCTTCGACTTTACTTTAAATTCCTTGCTCTCTACGTAAGACCTTTCTTGATACATCACCCGCTTAGTGATATGCCTCTTTCTACGTACTTTTATGCTTCTCTAGTTTACGGCCCACGGTGAACAGGTAGCTCGCCAAGTTAAGAAGTATATCTTTGCTACCGTCACGGGCTTTCAACCAAGATATATATATTTTATAGGTTCTTCACTCTTCTAGGATCTTTATTACGTCCTCGATAAAAATATGCGTCCAATGGTGACTGCGACGGCCGTATAACACATCTCGGGTAAGGTTACAGTTTTCACACCCGTATAATGTTACGGGTTTCTAAACTATAGGGTATCTTAAAGCCTTGTTTAGAAGTTTGGTTTAAGGTTCGATTTTTAGCAAAAGTTCTATTTGTGATTTCGTTTTATAAGTAAAGGTTATGAATACAAGGCGATCGACTTTGCTTCATTGCAAGTATATTCAGTGGAAACTTTCGCGGAACACATAGTGGTATTGTCCCTATTTTACGTATCACATGGACAAAATTATACAGTTATGGTTCATATTCTCTAGTCCCCTTTAAGTTTGTGGCACGTATTGAGAACAATGCGGTTGATTGTAAGACTCTATCGGCATTCAATACATATGTATAACACATTTCTCAACAATTGGCCACAGTTGTATAAAAATAGGTTTATAACTATGCATATTTGTTATCATTAGAAACCAAGAAGCTTTCATTTACAATAGTTTGTTCAACAGATTTCACGGTATAAATTGTAAACAGGACTTTTCGAATAGGGTGGTTGTTCTTTGGTAATACCACTCAAATTGCGAGCTTTTCCGCCGGCATATAAATCTTATATATTAGCGAGGTGTTATAACCCAAGGACCAACTGCAGGTCATGGAATAGGCCAGCGATCTGCTGCGCTATCAGAAGCCTGATGTCCAACACATCAAGCCAGGGATCTCTCTTATGTAAGCACCCGGGGTTAGGGTTTGGACCGACAGGACCGCTCGCGGTCCAGTCGACAGCATTGGACCGAAGGAAGCGACATCGACTTCAGCGGTCCAGTACTGAAGACGGTATGAAGGCACGGATATATAAGGACACGGTCATCACCACACAGATAGTATTTCCTTCATGACTCTTCAGTTGTCAATCTAAGTATTCAGTCTACACACCTGAATAGCCTAACGGCTAGTGATCATTCTACAGCACGAACATCTTCTTGATATTGCACCTTTGTTACCTCTGCTACCTTACTGTTAACATAAACCCCCTGATACCTTCTATTTACACACGGGTATTTAGTGTAATCATTAAAGTGTAGCCTGGTCAGATAATTAGTTACATGGAATATAAATGCTTAGGAGTAGCGTAGGAGCATCGTGAGAGCATATTAATCGACAGGGTTAGATCCCTAGCAACCACTAGCCCAAGACTAGTTTATAATATAGCTTGAATATCACTTTGAACCTTAACGGTTTAGTATTTACCTTACTGGTCTTTAAAGTATATCTATTTTGACGACAAAATTTCTTTTATTAGATAAATTCTAGAAAACGCTTCTAGTATACAATAATAACTTCAAGAACCTGTGAAGGGATTCCACCAGTCGTTAAGTGAATAATATTTTCAATGATGAAAACTAAGTATAGGGATTGCTTTATTTAATTTATTTTTATATAGAAAAGTTGTCCTATAATACAAGGCGATTAAATAAAATATTTCATTTCAAATTTTCAGTGTCGTTAACCAAAAACTAGTAATTAATACTGATAAAGATCTTGAGAAAATTCGTATAACCTAAGTAAAACCCTGCATTAGGGCAATTGTTAATAAAGATTTTTAATCCATGCAAGTTACGTAATATAACTTACTTCCCCTAATAATTAATAATCTGATAAAGCAATAGAAGTGCTATCGACTACGAAAGAGAAGTAATATCAAGGATACAAATGATGAATACAAATTGGAGCATACGTATGTAACTACTTATATTAATAGGAAAGCGAATAATAACTAGCCCCTAGGTCATTAAGCTTCTTGTATAGGAAATTATCAAGACCCAGATAGTTCTTTTAAAGAAAACAATAGAGTTAAAATCAACGGATTTCTTATATAACGAGTTATACAATTCGTGCCTAAATGTAACTTAAATAGCAATAACTACAACATTATTATTTTTAAATGAAAGATTGTTTACGAAGTTAAACAAAAGACTATGCATGAATTGTACGAAAAAATACGCTTGATAGCTTGAATATATAGTAATGAAAGTAAAAACTCAATTTTTACTCACTTGTAAACGATTTAAAAATGAGCGAATGAGAAAGAATAGTATTAATAGCAAGTTTAGTAGCAAATGAAGATGAAGAGTCTACTCTTAACACCTGGAGAATTATTTAAATATATTTGCAATTAGAAACTCATTGAAGCAAATTTTCATTAGATTGAATTATATAATATATTGAACTACTATGTGAATTAGGAAACGGTTGTATCGATTGATTTTAACACTTTGAATCGTATTTCAAATTTAAAATCAGTATGAAATCCTAAAGACACAATCTATTCATATTAATTCAGCAAGTGTACAATGATTTCAGCATATTAATCTTGGAAATTACCGATGAATTTGTCGTTTAAATTCCTTGTGTCGCGTCAATAAAGGAAAGTGCGATGAAGCATTCAAATTTTAAATCTATAAACACATTACAACTTTGTTTAAACTTTAACGAATAGTCAATACTCATATATAATACTGAGGTTGGTAGGCCTTTATCGTTGCAACGTAGTTGGTTCGAATCACTGTGGTTGAAGTAACTGGTGTTGCATTGAAATTGGTTGACTCGAGTTGTAAGTTCTAAGTTCGGCAGACCGCAAGCCGGTCTACACGCTAATTTGTATGGCTAAATGTTTTGGCCTATTCCATACTTTAAGTTGGACATCTACTGTACTATACTATCAGTCAGTATCACAAACTGCAGCCAATTTGTAGTTAGTACAATTAATTAAACTGATAGTTTAGTTAATTTGACTATACTTAATTTGACTGTTATTTCAATACTAGCGGCCTTTTGTTTTGTGCTTGTACGCCATCGTAGCTTGCCATCAATTGGTAGCCACCTTTAAAATTCATTTTGAATCAACAAGACAAATCTCAAACAATTTCGATCAATTCATACTGAAATTAATATCAATTACACCCCCTTATTCCATATTACTGAGTCCTTTATTTTTTTAACTCCCGTATAGTTAACTCTCATATACAGGTCTTTCGCTACAAACCTATACGTATTACGTATTCCACCACTTTTGTACCTTTTACTAGTAATTTAACCTTTTGGTATTGCCATAACCACCTTTACCACCATTGCCATTAACATTACTACTCTAGCAATCAATAAATTTGTTAGGGTATCCCTATTCCTCAAAATCACGTGCTAGGTGGTTTACATAGCCTTCGATTCGAATAGTCAACGTATTACCACTCACAAACCTTTCCAAAACACCATTAGATGTAATATTAGTCATAATGTCGGTGAGGTTATCTTTACCGTTAATTTACCGAAACCTATCGATTTCCCGGGCTTCATATACCTCCTTTAACTCTATTACATCTCTTGATAGGTCAAACTATACCTCCGGTCAGTATAGCGTGGTAATATGAACCATACAGGCCCTTTACTTTGAGTATTATTGTAATTTTACCTCGTCAGTCATATTAGTGATCGATAGGCTCGTGGCTTACTCATTTTAGCGTTGGCTAATATAAATGCCATTTTTAGTTTTAATGTTATAAATACGGATTAATAATTTATGAAAGTTAAGTTATATGCCTTTAGCTAACATTTTGATTAACTTACATTTCTTAAATTCTAACTTTTCGATAATACGTTATTCTGCCATTACAAACCCAATATTTCCGGGGGAAAAAAAGGTATCGTTAATTTATATATTTACGATACCAAAGTTTTTACCCTTCATAATTAATAGGTAAGGGTTACACATCAAAGTATTTATACCCAGCCGAGAACCAAGGTGCGCCTTATACGTTAAAAACCAATAAAAGACTGCTTCGGCTAGTCTGTATAAAGGTTTAATACAACGTATTACCATGCTAGCCGAAAACTTATCCTTTAGTTTTTCCGGAAGTTTTAACAATATAATCCGTTGAAAATCGGTGGCAAATTACTTATATTCTTACTTTATATACTAGCTATTAACTGTAAACTAACTACTTATGCTAGTAGTCAAATAAGTAGTAATTATCACGATTAAACTTTGGCTAAATTTTTTAAATCATAGGCGATTAAGTAAAGATTTAGTTTTTATCTTCATCTTTGTGTACTTAAAAGATTAGCTGTAACCATTCGTACGCCCGGTCCGTAATTTTACCCTAACCCTTATAAACTATCCTTGATTAAAAAATTACCTTATGAACTATCCTTGATTTAAAAATAATAACATCTTAATATTTAACTTACGTTAATAGTGTAAGTTAAATAACCATTTATATTAAAAGGATGTTAATCTCCACCTTATTACTCTTTTTCAAGGGCTTACCCGGTGTATTAATAATTTCTTTAATAAGTAACTTAAAGGCAAGTTTTCCATTAAAGTTTTTTTTTAAGATACTCACGTCGTTATATATGCCCTTCTAAGCCTATAGTTCTCGTTACCGTCCTCTTTTTTACTATGTATCTTCCTTTTAAGTGGTCTTTCACGCCATCTACATTCCATTAGCTTATTAACAATCATATAGGAAATATTATATTAGTTAATTCGCTCAACTCGAAGGTTATCTACGTCAAAATCTTTATTAAACTTAGGCTGTCTTTTGTACGTCTTAACTTATGTAATTCTAAAAGTAACAAAGCCGTTAGCATTTTCAACCACCACTTTTAGGTTAGTAATACTTTAAATCTTATATGACCTGTTTTATTTGCTAAAATTTTACTATTTAAGGACTTTACTTTAAAGGGGTTGGGATAATACGTTTATTATTAACGTTCCGTTCTTAGTATTCAATGTATTGTTAACCTGATGTCGTACCGATTCCTTTCTTAGTTCCTGTAAGGCCTTGATGTATGTTACGGTACATTTTAGGTATTTGGTGATAGTGGAGACTTAATCGTTATATTTAAATAGGCGCCAAATACGAGTAAATTTAGTATAAGGCCTTTAAGGCTAACAATATCGTTAATGACCTTCACCGTTATTTAAAGCTTTTATTTTAACTTATAAAGCTTGTAATCTTTAAGGTAAGAATATTATAAGCCCCGTGTAAAAAAATCATGAGCTTTTTCGACCTCATTAATACCTTAGTAGGCTGTAACAAAAACCTATTTATATTAAATCTATATAGACTTAGCATCAAATAGAATCTTTATCCTAATAAAGTTGGTACCAGTGTCGTGAATTAATACTTTTGGCGGTTCTAAGTGTGTATTATTTTAGAAAGTACGTAATACCTCTCATTTTTCAACCGTCATAATTTTAAAATGACTTATCGTTATAAAATGCCGTAGTGGAGTTAATAACGTGAAATATTGGCTTATTTTCGAAGTAAAACACGTTCACAAAAACCATGAAGTTTAATTCGTAATTTTTCTTCAACATAATTTTAAACCCTGAATGGGGTTGTAAATATATTTAGCAAGAGTAATGAAGCTGTTTAATTACCTTAATAGTTTAAAAATCTATATCTTTATAACTACCAACCTTTGAAACCCTATGAGTCCTATTAATCATTAGGTAATTCAACCTACGATGTTGTTAACTCTATTAAAACTTGATTAGATTTAACAAAACTGCTTTTAGACTTTGAAAATTAAACCAAAAATACCTCTACTTGAAGCTAACTGAAAACCTCTTACTGCCTTTAACTTAAATACATTCGTTGATTTAAACGTTAACTTTAACGTCAAAGTTTTTTTTACATATTTAAGGTATAAAGTAAAGAAGGTAAAGGATTGGAAGACGTGTAAAATAACAGGACTAATCATAATAGTCATAGCCGTCGATACTAGTAACAAAAGCTTTTTTTAAAAGTTGAAACCAACTTTTACTTTACTAGTATACGTATAGTTAAGTTTCGTAGCGGTATTCGTATTGCTTCGTAACAAGATATATTACGAATATACTCCTATTAAGTACCGTATTAACTCAGTATCCAACATAATACCTTAAAAAAACTACTCGGCGTAACGATTTTAAATGGTGAAAAGATGCGTAAATCCAGTGTCTTTATAGCTATATCAACGATAAGGGTTTTTATCTGATGAACGGTATAGGAATATGTGGTCGGTGAGTTATTATGTTACTTTTGAACCGATATCAGTATCTTTATACAAACCGATAGCTTGAGGATTATTTTCCTAATTTGTAACCCCCTTGATTTTAAAGTTTATTACTTATTCGACGTAATTTTGATTGAAACCAAAAGGGAATTGCATACAATATAGTACCTGCTTAAATTCGCATTTGGTTGCAGTGTATCTTCTTAACTAACAGTCTTGCTTACCGTAAATCCAATATCTTTTATTGTTTGAAGTAATCTTGTTTAATTGACTTAAGGAACTTAAAAAAGAGGAACATCCTCCTCCATATGTAATTTTGTTACGCCCCTAGTTCTGAGCCTTTTATTAAAAATACTAGCTGGGATTTCCGTATTTACGGTCTATATAATACGCGTCAAAGGAGTTTTCTTCGTCGTTAATATATTTTAGAACTTAGGGGTACATATTAGTCTTGTTTAAGACTCAAGTTGTTATGGTCGCTAACAAGAAACGTAATGAGCTAAAAAAAAAACCTTTATAAGTGGTTTTATGGCAATATAAAAAGTATTCAAACTTTGAAGAACCCGTAATAAGTTAACGGACTTATGAACGAAATATAACTTCGCCAACTCTCTTATTTTCTATTATTTTTTTTTGGAAAAGTCTTAACCTATTAAATATCTAATTAAATTTTTTTATTTTACTTTCCATTTCCTTTCATGATTAAATATATAAGATTACTTAATAATATTTCAGTCGGTATAATACTAGGCAAAATTAATATTATATTCGAAGTAGAACTTAAGGTTATCGTAGATTTAATGGAAAGCGGAATAGTTTTTTAGGTACCGAATATAGTAATCCTCGGCCTAACTAGTACAGATATTAGGGAATAACGACTAAAATCCTAGCAATTCAACCCTTATCTAGCGGCAAATATTAAGGAACAGGCGCAATTTAACGTCGAGGAGGTTATACGATTTGCTGTTATACTTTTTCCTTTCTTCCTAAATTTTAATGATCGTGGTAATTACCATATAATTCGTATTCACTATAGGTACGTGTCGAGGGGGAAAGGTGATATACTGGTCGTAGAGACCCTTTACATTCTTCAACTAGTAATGGGAAAGGTGCTAATGTTAATGGGCAGGATATTTGCTTTTAGCCGAGTTTAGAGAGAAAAAGCCAGTAATTGTGCTCACAATAGGCTCGCGCGTAAATTCGTTCCTTCCTTAATTTTGCTGCTAAAACTGGACATATTAAGGAGTCCAAGGTAAAGGAACTTGAGGGTTTCTACCGCGGGTGACTTAATAATACTTCTCTTAGAATTAAGAGGTACGTCGAGGTTACTACTTAATTAACTAATAGCCTTGAGAGCTTACGGCGTATAATTTAATTAATTCGTTACTGCTAATAGCATTCGGTCGTTGGTATTAAGTAAAATGGTTTAAAAGAACTCATTTGAGCTTGGAAAGGTTCTTTCGAACGCGTGTAAGTGTATTAAGGAATGATATCACTAGCAATACTTTTGCTTTTATCTTTAAAGATTTATTAGGAGTCGTTATCGGTTTCGTATTCGTAAAGTACGTTTACTAGGTTACCGTTTTTATCTTTATTTGAGGGATTTAACACCTTAATCTACGAAATCGGTCTTGAGCCTAAGTTTAATATAATTGTTTGCCATCGTTTATATATGGAGGTTCCATTCTCTAAAGTATTTTTCAATGTACTTAAGCGCTTTTAAACCTTGAACGGTGTCGATAGGATTTGAATAGAAAATGTAAAAACCGATCTCTTTGGAAAAATTATTAATTAAAGAGTCTTTAATAGAGTTCGTAAATCAGAGGTTTTTGTCGTAATGTCTGAAGAACATGATACCGTGGTCCTTAATTACCTCTGTTCGGTCGGGGTCGTTGATGGTAATGATTTAACCGTATTTTGAAGTTATTGTAACGGGAATTAAAGAGTATCAAAAGAAAAAAAAAATGTATAAATGGATAGGTCGTAGGTTCAACGTCAAAATTAATATAGTTAGAGATTGTAGAACTTGGTCGTTTTTACGATTTGAAATTCGCAGTAGTAATACCCATAATGATAGTAATCGTAATGATACTAACTAAGCCGTTAACCAAATTACTGACTTGATGATCTTTAAGATATTTAAAGGTTAATATCAACATCTTTCTTTAAGAAAATCAACAAAGATTTCTTAGTGTTTTTAATAATAATACCGATGACTACTTTTGAATTGCAGCGATAGTTAACACAATCTCAAGGCCTTCTTTACGTACTGCGGCGACAGCTAACACAATAATATATAGGTACTTCGCAAAAACCTTTCCTATTCCCTTAACCGCCTTTTAACTTAGAATGTAATCATGAAGTAGCTTTTTCTTTTACCTAGCTTATCTTTGCTTAACTTAATAAGCACTAATCAGTATTAGTAGGTTTCTATCGTTTCAACGTAGTCGTTTCGAATCACTTTGGCTGAAGTAACTAGTGCTGCATTGAATTTGGGTTCCTCAAGTTGTAAATTCTAAGTTCAGAAGACCGCTAGCCAGTCAACACGCTAATTTATATGACCAAATAATTTGGCCTATGCCACACTTTAAAGTAGACACCAATGCACTGCACTTGCAGTGAGTACCACAAACTGGATCCAATTAACAGTTAGTACAAACAACTAAACTGACAGTTTAGTTGACTTGAATGTATTATATTTAACTGCTATTCCAACAACTGACGATATTAATACTAAATGCCACAATTTTTGTTATAAGGTTTAAGGTATTAGCTTAGTAAAAATTGATGAAACAATTGTCATAAAGATCGATTGGCATTTGGAATAACGCGCCTGGAATAACTACATCGCGACTTTATGCAAACAGAAAGTATCGTATAATATAATAGTTATAATATAAGCTAAAAACAATATGAATGAAAGTTTTTATCTTTGAAATAAACAATTGAAAGAACGGATATATAATTAGGATAATGATATTTAAATAATTTCTATTCATTTTTTGAAACCCAAATTAATATTTTACGGATAGCTTATTCATAAATAAGATTTCATTGTCGTAATAAATCATATTCCTTATAATAATCATTAATAAGAATGTATCTTAGAATAAAAAATTCGCTATTAGTAGTAATCTAATTCACTGAATCTTCATCAAGTACAAAGTGTTTATATAGAAAGTGTTTATTTTTGAGGTTTACGATATAATATCCGGTTACAATATAGGAATATTTATATAGGAAACCCTTGATATCGTTACAAAATAATTCAAAATTCAACCTAAAATGGTTATTATTTGTACAAATTTACAAATATTATGCAAGAGTCTTTCTAAGCTCGAAATTAACCACGAAAAACGATTAATAATAGATGTGATAGCCTTCCACAAAGCCAACAAAGGCAAATGAATGAAGGAATCCCGATGGATTGATGGTCAAGATAAGCCAGCGCGTACCATAACAAAAGCTACATTAAATAAAGCCCCAAAAAGTTTTCGAGATAATAATGGTCTAGCAATATACATTGAAAGCTACGTTAAAAGGCTACCTAGTTGGGTATTACACAACGATGAAAAAAAAAAAAAAAAAAAACAAGGATACCCTAATAAATTAGAAACCTGATAGGTTCTGAATGATATGAATTCAATAAATTACCACGGTGAAATTGTGTATATGTTTAGGAATTGGAGTATAAAAATGATAAAACAATTGTTTTCGTCATTACAAGTTGTAGCAAGTGACTTTGTCATACAAATGGAAGTAGGATAGATATAGGAAAACAATTGCATTACCAAATAGTTGTCCTATAAAACATACTGACATTACAAAACAAAAAGCTACCAATATCTAAATAATAATGAAATACAGTCCAGTTAAAATGAACTGAATTTACTGACAATTAATTGAAGTAAAATGCCTCATTTAATTTGGGGAACGGGCTAAGAAATTGACCACGCAAAGTTGTTTACAGTGTTAGAAGTTGGTGCCTAAGTTAGTAGTCGGCTAGAGATCTAACCCTGGCTATTTCCACGCTCACGCGATGCTCCCACATTAATCCTAGAAATTTTTACGCCACGTAACTAACCACATGACTAAGTCATACCTTATCGCTAGTTTTATAGAAACTCCCTAGAAAAGGGCTTTTGTCCTTTTCTATCGAAGATTATAGATAGTATCCGACTACTTTCAGCGACAACTTTGGATTAATCGCTTTACATATAATCATTGACCTTTTTCCGACGGTATCATAGCTGTTTTCGAGCGTTTATAGCTTAGGATTATATCTTTCGACAACACGAGTCTGGATCCTTAAACTTTAAACCAATTCCTCAACATGTCAGTTCAGGACTAGTTCTAATACAATCAGGCTACATAGTATAGCGAACCAACTACCTAATAAGAATGGTATACCTAAACCTTACGAGTAAAGTATGTCGAACAGGATTACGCCGTTTGCGAATATGTAGTACATGAAATAATATAACGTTAGTATATTGGGTTTTTTTCTCCTTCTTTTTCTAATTGAATATCACCCGGCAGTAACCACTATATAGCCAGTATAGTGCTACCCTCTCTATCGTAAACTAAGTACAAATGCCGGTGAGAAAGCTTACAACCTGAGTGTCCTCACCTTATAAAAAAACCACTCTATTCAAAGATTCCCCGCTTATATGCCATACTCTTGAAACTGTTGAATGAACTACACGACTCCTCGTTATAATATACGAATATATAAAATTAAAAATGTATCCTCCACACCTATAGCCAATTTCTGTGCAATACGTTATATATAGTTTTTAAATAATTATTGAGCCCTTTATTACCCGTATAAATCCTCAATTTATACCATAACCCTAACCACATTACAAATATGTATTTCATTTATATAAATTTATCTATACTCCACGTGAAAGAGACGATGTACTATTAGGTATCTTGAATAGGATTTCAATCAACGATACATATAATACAACAAAACGTTGTAATCGTTACCTATAAAATATAATCATTAATTGAAACCATTCAACGAAGGACAAAACCTCGAACCAACGTTTGAAAGAAATCATCAATATAATCGACAATGCAAATACAGGTAAAATTATATAAGAGTGAAAGTTATAGCCTTTACTAGATAATAATATTGATCCGTAACAGCCACCGTTTAACATCTACCAGTATCGAAAACCAAACAAAAGTTCTGAAAATATGAAGGGACTTGTAAAAAAATATATATCTTAGTTGAGAGCCCGCAGGGATAGGGAACATATAATTTACAACTAGTTCGGCGAATCATCTCTTTACTATAGGCTGTTAACCTAAGAAATGTAAAAGAAAGTAAAAAGAAGTATACTACTAAACGGGTAATATTCCAAGAAAAGTCTTCTCTAAACAGCTAAAGCTAAAAAAAAAAAATGTCGAAAGCTCTATTAATCGGGTAGAGTGCTAATATAAATGGTGACGGTTATGAAAGAAAATAAAAGTCTTAGTAAGCAGATGTTTATAGTATAGGTTTTTAAACATTTAAATGTAAAAGAAACCAGACTTTTATTTATACCGTAATACAGGTTTGAAAAGCCATTTTGGTGTAAATAACAAGGGACGAAATCGTTGTTTATAAGGTCTGTTCTTTAGATACACTATTACGTAGGTAGTACATTAGGCTGACAAAAATCTTCATAGACAAAAGGGTGTTACCGGAAAGGAATCTGTCGGTAGGTCTAAAGCCTAGAATATTAACGTGAATATAAGGTCTTAGAAGAGTAATCGTAAGATTGATAGTTGTAGTATAAAAGATAAAGATGATCCGGAAGAAGTATCCAGAGGTGTACGTTACAGGTGAGGGCTTATAAGCCCTCGCCTAGAACGTATGACTCTGAAATACTTCTTCTAAACCGCTCCACGCATTGCCGTCAGCTTGGAATAGCATTTTAGACCGATCCATGCATGTTACACTTTTGCTTCTTGCAAGAGTGCAGCCTGTAGCGTAACACGTTATCGTATACCTTGCAGGAGTGTACCTTGTAATACAGTACACTGCCCTTTAGCTTATGTATACTATCTGTAAGGGTATATAATAATATCTATACAGGTAATCTTTTCTCTTTTCCTTGTATATTTCGTACCTATAATCTAATAGTAACAGTGTTGTTATCGAATTAATTGCAAAAGGTCAAAATTAGCAGTAGTAATAGTATTGTTATTAGCGTATTATTCGTAAAAGATCTAACTTAGTAGTAGTAACAGTATAGTTGACGTATTAGTTGTAAAAGGTTTAAATTAACAGTAGTAATAGTATTTTTGTTAGTGTATTAGTTTTAAAGAGTCCAAATTAACAAGTTCGACTGGGATTAGTAAAGTTTAGCCGCGGTGGTAAATGTAAGTCGGCCCTGGTTGGTGTAGCCAAATAAAGTCGATATGGTTGGTAATAACGCCTTTTGTTGTTTTTAACAGAAGTGGTTGCATAGGGATGATTGTGTAAGGGTAATTACGCAGGGTGTTTATGTAATTACGTGGTAAGTTAGTATAACAAGATATATCGCTATCGCTTTTAGCAAAACTTTCTTTTTTTCTTTTTTAAGGGGCGTAGTTTTAGCTGATACAAATCTATATCCTAATTTGATTTTTGGTTTATCCTAATAAACTAAGTCGCTTTAATGTATAAGTCACTTAGCCTATACATATATTAATCTATTTACTCGAATAAATGTTGCGTAAGAATAGGATTTCCAGGCGCCGGTTAGCGCGAAAACGTCGGCGCTTCGTTGCCGCTATAGCCGCCGCAGCTGTTACCTCTAATACCACTACCACTACTAGTAATAGCAACAACCTGCCCTCGTCGAGCTTAATCTCCTCAATTATCGCCTCGCCGCCCGCGCCCGCCACGCCACTCGCCGCCACATCACTAAGCCCTACCACCCCTACGCTACCCAGCTTAATCGCCGCCTCTGCCTCATCTCTCCCCGCTGCCGCCACGCCGACCTCCTCCTCCCCCTTCACTCTCTCTCCCTTTCCCAACTCGGAGGAGGAACGGGGAGCTCTTAAGGTTATAAACCTTATTCTTTCCCTATGGGTAAAGACCCTATTACTCGTAAGATCCTCTTTACGCCGTAAGCGTAGACTGACTTACTTACGTTAGGGTACGTAGTTTCTAGTCTACTTGTTTATATAAATTTAATCAGCTTTTTGGTAGATAAGGAGCACGAGACGGATCTCCTCCGTCGCCTCGAATTTTGCATCGTTAAAGTACGCCGTCAGGCCTTTTTAACGCATCAAGCATTAAAGCAGCGTACGCGGGTCCATAGCTTTAGGCCGCTAATGGACACGCCTTACGTATCGTATGTCGCTTCCGCGACCGCGGGCAAATCTATTGGCGATTATTACGAAAGCGAAGGTCACTTGGCACGCTACTACCGCTAAAAGTGAATTGGCATCTCGTATGCCTCCGTTTCTATAATCTTAGAGCCGTAAGCCGAAGTCGTATTACATGCCCGCCGGCTTTTTGATAAGTTTTAACCGAATCCCATAATAATCTTTAGTATAAAAACTCGTTCAGAGTGAATCGGAAAAAAAATCATCGTAAATAATAAAAATAAGCCGATACTAATTAGTAGTAAACGTTAATCGGCGGACTAGTGAAACGGCAACCGCCGTCGTTATCTTTAAACAGGGCTTACGTATGTATTACGCAGGCGAGTTCGATAACGTTATCGCTCGTCGCCGCGAAGAGGGTAATCCCTCTCCTACACCTTTACCCAAGGTTATAATCAATAAGATATAGGGCTATATCCTTGTTAACGTTAATAATATCGTTGGCGGTTATGGCTATAGTGTTAATAGAAAGAGGGAAAGCGATGGAGAAGATGGTAGGGACGTAACGACGTCACTCTTTTCCTTTAGTAATAGATAAATACCCACTTGGCCGGGTCGGCGTACCCGACCATAATACAATACGCTACACAGTAATTTTATAGATTTACACAAACAAAGTTTAAAGTAATAAACATAATATGAAATGTAAAATAAAAAAAGTAATGTATCAAAATCGATACGAATAGTTGTATAAAGTAAAAGCAAAATATGGATCGGGGTAAATGATATGATAGGCCGATTTCAGTTGTCGAAAATCGTTGTAACGACTTATTAAATTCGAAAAACCTTTCTGGAAACCCTAACAAACAACGCACTTATTGATATAAATGTTTTTAGGGCGCCGTTCGGTATTACATTTATCATTATATTTACTGTGTTTAACTTGCCCTTGATCTATCTGGTTTCCTAGATTTCCTAGCGTTCGTATAACTCGCGTGAAGTTATAATATCGATTATTAGTCCTTTCTCGTTCGTAATACTTAATTTAACCAGGAATTTATAAAGCGAGAAAAAATCAGTACAAACAACTAGAGGGATAGAGCTTAAACTAAGGTTAGGAATAATTATCCGGATTGTTATCATTATATTAATACTCGAATCGAAACCTCTAACCATGTCGTAAATTTCGGAAGCGAAGATATTCGTCGTAACCCTCTTGTACTTGGTAAGTTTTAATGGATAATATTTCCCTAAACGTAAAGCCGTTCCGAGCCGGTAATTCGTTGTCAAGGACCAGGAAGAAGCCGATTTGTAAGTTGTAATCGCTATTATTAGTGAAAAATCCGTTAATAAAAACAAATGACTTTATAATACGTATATTCAGTGGTATAAATTACAACTCTCGCTTTGGATTATATATTTTCTACAAAAGGCGTTTATAAAACGCCTTATATACATCGTTTGTTAAGTCGGTTCAATATTACGCAGCGACCGAAAGGTCGAATGCTACCTCTAATTGTATTATAAATGTAACCTAAGCTCCGTATACGCGTTGTCATCTGTATTCGTCGGCCCGTTTTGCGCTATTCAGGATAACAAAATCTATCTTATCCAGCTATCCTTTTTACGTAAGTCCTAAAATACGGCTTCGAAATTTAATCGTAATACTATTGAAATAGATTATATTATCCTGTGATAGGTAAGCTTTGGGATTCGCCTTTATGCCGGCCTCCAAAAGTTTCCTTTTTTTAGATGCGGAGAATAAAACTTTATACAAAGTTAGAGTGTCATTTATTTGTATTCCTATAATTGTAAAGCCCTTCGAACGGGTATTCAATACTAATAGGTATAAGTTAAAAGTTAAATTAGTTATTCTGAATCACTCCTTATAGTGTTTTTGATAAGTTTTGTACCAGTATATACCGGCTTCAGCTAAGCCGTAAAAAGGCTTTAAAACACGTAGAATCATTTTAAGTGGGTGATGTTGTTTAAGGTCTTTTAACATCTTTACGTAAATCGGCCGTTTTTATCGTTTTTTAGATTGTTTGTGGGCCTATATTATATTTCGAAGGTTGACATATAGGTTATTCCTCGTGGCTAACGCTTTGGACACGTCGTTTTTGGTTCGTGGTAATAGTAAAGCTGCCATAGATTTTGCCACGATATTGGCATTTTATACCGTAAATGGTAATGGTATAAAGTTTATGTAAATCATTGGGTAAGCCTCGAAAACGAGAAGCGTAAAGATAAGCCTATTCGGGCTAAAAGTGTTATTAACGGCGTCAACCGCCATGTAAAGAATAAACTCTTTAAAACTGCTACCCTTTAGCTTTTTCAACAATAATATATGCGTTTTTTTTAACGGTTCGTAATACCGTTCGTATTTTCCAATACCTTATGGGGCTTTCATTGGGATCTATCGATATTTATTACCGGCTATCCGGGCTTTAGTAGATTATTCAGTAAAGTCGAAGGCCGTGTTAGCATCGTATGTAATCTAGTTAGAAGGCCCGAGGTAAACGTTAGACTAATAGTTAACCAAAGCGTTTTAACAGTCTATAACAGAAATGCTTTGTATAAACTTAGCGGCCGAAAATAATACTGTTACGTCGACGGCGTAAACAACTGCTTGGCTGTCTAAATATATAATATTAACGATTAACTTATAGTTAAAATTCATATCGTCTTAAAGGCGAAACCTAAATCAACGTGATGCTTGTAAATGTAGTTAATACTTATAATGCAAAATTTCTCGATAGCTTTAAATTCGTCTTTTTTTACATCCGTATAGCCTACGGCATAGAGTAGTCGTAAAGTCGTTTTACTTCCGGGTATCCGAGTTGTCGGTGTAATACACGTAATTCCGGTTATATTAAGTCAATGGTCTCGATTATACGTGTTTCCGGAAAAAACTATAAGTAGCCGAATTTAAGTCGGAGCGGTATGGATACACTATTTAAGGCGCAGATAAATTAATTAGTCATATTACGAATTTCGATTCTGAGCTTATCTATATTAGCTAGTAAAAGTAAAAATTGTATTGCAAAGTCCATTACGTAAAATTCAATCGGTCCGAAACGTGTATTTACAACGACTATTTCGAGAGAAGACGCTTTATCTTTACTAAATAAGACTTTTCGGTATTCCCTTATATGGTTTAACTAAAACTTCGGAAACTTCGCCGTAAATACGTTAAACTGACGCTTTTCGGCCGTCAAAATTTTGGTTGCTTTAGTATTAAACATAATACCTTAAAACCTGTTTCCGTACCTATTAAATAACGTGAATTGTGACGTTATATGGTCGTCGAACACTTTCTTCGTGTAATTCAGTCCAGTTATATACCTAAAGAAAGTGTTTTTCAATCCGGTGAAAATACGGTGGGCGGTTTCGTTATTTTGGACTAATAAATAGGTGTCATCGTCCTTAGGGTCGTCTTATTTGGATATGTTATCGTATAAATAGGTATTAAGTTCGTTATATATACTTTTGTATTCGGCTACATATATCACAAATTTAGCTTTTATCCGATCTTAGGTTACGTAATCGGTCTAAAATTGTCGTTTAATCCGAATCTACCCCTAGGCGAGGTGATTTGTAAACTAGTAGCTGATTTTGCCGTATATTATATAACGCTTTTGCAAACTTGTAAGGCGCCATATATCTTTCCGTAAGTATTGTTATAGCTTCGGTACGTTTCTTTTATTTGCAAACGATCGTCCTTATCTTTTGTTGACAGAGCTTCCTCTTTGGTACCTATACTTTAAGTTTTCGTTTTACCTCGGTTAAACCATAAATCTCCGGTTCAAAATACGATAGATTATCTTGGAAAGGTCTGATTTAGTAAATTAGGCTTCGCTTTTTATTTTATTAGTTACGAATACTGATCCGAAACTTATTCGCCAGCGTATAGAGGTCTCGAACGATATTTCAAGGCTTATACAAAAGGCCTCTGAGTTGTTTTTTAATTTGAAAAGTGTAAGGTCAAAATCCAGGTTTCCACGGCAGGCTTTTGTTAATATTTAAATAAATAGTTTATCGCCTTTGTATTCTGGTTCGAGGGCTGCTTAATACTTTCGAAATCTTACTAATAAGGTGGTAAAGATTTTCTAGGGGTTTTTATCGGCATTTTCTTACTGGTTTTTTACAAATTCCTACGTTGTACCAATCTAATCCCTATCGTATAACTTTTAGTTAATCTCGGTGTCAAAGTGGGATTTAAAGAGATTATAACACTCGGCGAATATATTTACTTATATAAGATGGTATATATACCACTCCTTAGTTTGCCCGGAGAGTATACCGGTTAAGATAACGTGAAATTGTAATAACTTAATATTCAATCTCTTATATATATTAAGTATAACGCGTATTTTTTTATCTAGTACGTTGTACGGCTCGCCGTTATAATTGTCATTCTTATTTTATAGCCTAGTAAAGTTGGTTAATTTCGTAGGATCGCTCCTATTCGCGGGGAAGTGATGTAGTAAAAAGTCGCGGTAAGGGTCGTGGTTAAAATACATTGGTTTGTAAGGTAAGTATTAACTTTTCAAGCCGCCCATCTCCTCCTCAATCGTGGTATTTTCCGTATTCCGGCCGATTGTTATTTCTTGGAACGGGTTATGATCTGTATCTCGGCCGATTCTATCATGGCTAAGTGGACTGTTTTTATCGTTCGGGGTATGTTTTTATCCTTAAATCGATTTAAATTTGCGCTTTATAGAGGCTTCGTATTTAACTCTCGTTTTAAATAATCGTTGTGGTATCCCATTTTCTTTTACTAATTCTTTTGTTTCTATTTTTTATTGGGCGCCTCATTTTGACGAACGTCGTATCCCAGTTTGTAATGATTCTTTAAAGCTCCACTTCGTTAGCTATTCCTTTCTCTTTTACAGGTAGTATCCTTTTACAAAATACGATTTCATATTTTTTTGGTCCGTTTATTTGGGCATATATGTAAGTTGAATCGTTTCGAACAAAGCTTTCGCGATGCGGCCGTTACTTTTACCGGGTATATTAATACCTCTGCTTTGTACTTATTTCCGTAGGACTCCTACGACTTGTTCATCCACCATTTATCACATTTCCAGCGTTTAATTCGTAAATCTTTGCTTAAAGTCATAAATAGGTCGCGTACTTTAATATTGTTACTATAGTAATTGTAAATTATATTCGTTGCATATATATTTACGGTGTAGGAATCAAAATCTTCCACTAAGGCCTCGATTTCATTGTTCTAAAGGTGAAGGTCTAAATGTTTAAGGATAATAATTCGGAACAACTTGTAAATAAAGAGGTATTTTACATAGTCGTTAGCCTCTGTCTAATCTATTACTAGTAAGGCCATTATGTATATTAAAAAGGTAGTTTGTGGTAGTTTAAAGCTTGGGGCATCATGGTAAATATAAAATAAAATAAGGTAATTAAAGCGGTCAGAATAAAGTTTACTAGCACTTGTTAGCGTAAATGAACTTTAAAATACGTAAGCGAAGCGTAACCATAAACTAGTTACATGTTTTAAATTATTTTTATTAGCGTTAGTTATGTTATATTAGCCAAGTAGCAAGTAAAACTTGAAACGTTGTAATTACTAAACTTAAAATACATAGGGTAATAGTAGGAAAAACTTGAAACAAATAAGGAAGATATGGAAAAATTGGATAAGGCAAGGGAAATGTTGTCGTCCGCTCCGGTATACGTTGGTTTATCCATATAGGTGTGCCGTAGCAAAACTTGGTAAAGGGATCGGTTAGTCTATTGTTGTGCAACCGATATTATTAAAGCGATCGGGTTGATTATTTGTATTTAATTAATATTAGTTAAGGCGAAAATCGGGTTAGTCCCAGCGAAGGGTTTTGAAACTTGGTGGTTTTTCTGGTTTACGTAGCCTGATATCCGATAAGTCCTAGTATAGGGTTCCGAAAAACTTGGTATTTTGGCTTACTTAGCCTGGTATCCGGTAAATATCAGTAAAGGGTTTCGAAAAACTTAGTATTTTAGCTTACTTCGCCTGATGTGTAATAGGACGCCTTTCAAAAAGGATTTAGGTTAATCGTTTAAAGCGCTAATATAAGTTGGCGGTTGATGGAACAGGGTTCATCTTTTCGAAGTTACTTCAAATCTTATAGTCTTGTAACGTTTCGGGTTTCTCAGCACTCCCGCATACTTCTACACTCCCGTTTGATTCTTATAAGACGTAGTATAAAGCACAAACAGTTAATACCGCTACAGCATCCCGTTATAGGTATTTAACGAATGTTTATCTCCTCTTCCTAAGCTGTCTATAGTCGATCGAGTCGGCTACTAATTAATATCGGTAGTTTTAAATCCGAAAATATTCACGTAAACATAAGGTCTTAAAAGAGTAATCGTAAAATTAATAGTTGTAGTATAAAAGATAAAAATAATCCAGAAGAAGTATTTAAAGGTGTACGTTACAGGTAAGGGCTTATAAGCCCTCGCCTAGAACGTATGACTCTGGAATATATCTTCTAGACCGCTTCACGCATTGCTGTCGGCCTGGAATAGCATTCCAGACCGATCAATGCATGGTACACTTTTACATCTTGCAAGAGTGCAGCCTGTAGCGTGACACTTTATCGTGCACCCTACAGGAGTGCACCCTGCAATACAGTGCATTTCCCTTTAGCCTATGTATACTATCTGTAAGAGTATATAGTAATATCCACAGAATCAAATAATGGTAAATCATATTGGCGATTTCGTGGTAGAATGGGGTTCATATGAAGCGATAGAGTTGAAAACGACTAAACTTGAAAAAAATTCTCAAAATTGGGTACTATTGAGGTTAATAGTATAGGCTACATACCCTTCTTAACAAGGTAATCCATATACCTATACCAAGAAATTTTATGTAAAGTCGAAGATGTTATTATATTAGTTTGGTTTATAAATATAATCTGGTAGTTCAAATTAGTGAATGATACGTTTACGTTATCGGAGAAATATTTTGCGTAAGATAAAACTGCTTTTGTGTAGCCTATAAATGATAAAAACGCGACTCTCGCGCCATTTCATAGTGAGGGTGGCGTTAAGTTACCTAACGACAATAACAATGCTTCGGGTTTCTCGGATTCTGGTTATAAAGTCAATGATTAACCTAACGGTATTAGCCTTTAATAGATTAAATCAAAACCTTTCGACTATCCAATATTTTTTTTAGGTTTTGAATTAGGTTTATTGGTATGAAACATTATAATATTACGTAATTTTCATAAGCATACAATGATAATTAGTATCAACAAGAATTATTTTTATGTTTTGTAATGAAGAAAAGGTTTAATCAAAATTATTATGCAAAGTTATTATATTCGCGCCGGCTATAGGGGTTATAATGAGTTCAAAGTTTTTATAATGATATTTCGCGTTTATCATTACGACCTTAACGTGGTACAATTCGTTAATACTCGGTCCATAAGCTTTAAAAAAGGAGTTTGTAAACGGTTTTACGTCTTTTTCAACATTTGAGACTCAGTATTAACCGAGGTTAATGGTATGTCCTAGGAATTCGCCGTTCAATTTATAATATTTAAGAAGGTTATTAATGATACCTAAAATAATACATTGCTTTCCTTGAATATATCAGAAAGATATAACTAAAAAGTTGCCTTTATCAAGCTTATCAAGAATAGTTTTATAAACTTGACACAAAATATAACAGTATTAACGTAAATTATATCGGAGGTATTGATAACGGCGGTAACGTTTTCGGCGGAGTTAATGGTAACGCTATATTTAGACGCGACCGCTAATGAAATGTTATAATAATGGTTTTAATTTTTTTGCGCCCCGGTATTAAATAGCGCGTTATCTTGGCTAATTAACCTGATCCTTCATGTTGTAAGAATTACAGTATGTGTTTGCAATACGGTACGAATAGTCATCGGACTCAAACCTGTCCTGTAGATTTTGCTTAGCACCCGAACGGTTGTAATATCAATTGAATACAGGTATTCATTTTAATATTGTTGATGACTTTATCGACCTAAAGGATGGAAATATGTAATTTTTGTATATAATCACGTCAATTTCAAAGGGACTTTACCTCTACCTTTCAATTTACTCACAATTTATTAATAGTTTCTCTTTTACAATAGATTCATTTTGAAATTTTATTAAGTTTTTTAAGGTTCTAGTTGATGTATGTCGTGAGTATTATAGCGTTAATGGTGAGTAGCTTACCTCTTAAAGGTCCTACGCAAGATATCGTGTAGGCTTATAGATTCAAGTATTCTAGAATCTATATAGAGAACTTGATATACGTTCAGGTTAAAATCAAGCATATCCTTATAAGAATCTCGATCAGGATTGAGACTCCTTTACTAGTCAATACTAGTACTCGCACTAGTAAAATACTAGTGTTGGTGGTGATATTTACAACTCCGGTGAATTCTTTATCCTTTGGTATTGAGGCATTTAGTACTTGAAGTTTGTACCAAGTACTGACAGGCCCTATTGGCCCAATTGGCCCTGTTGGACTTGCTGTTGAGTTGTGTGCTATGTAACTGTACCTATTAAATATTTTAACACATCCCCTCAAGAGGTAGGGTCTATTACAAAGGGAACAAAAGAGAAGTAAAAATAAAAGGTAAAAAGTAAAGTGAAAGAAGTGTAGTACGAGAAAAGAAAGACCCGTAAATACAAAATAAAAAAAAACCTGTATAATCCGATTTAAACCGATAATCTTTTAGGTATTCTCATTGGCAATATTTCAATTTTACACAAAAACCACTGTACCATTCCATATCTGTAACATCATAAGAAAACTCAGAGCATAAAGCTTTATAAACTATCAATATAATCTAAGACCAGGTTCAATAATCTAAACCGTTGCATCATTACTTCGTGTTTTGCCTTTGGTAATAGCTTTGTTAACCCATAAGCTAGTTGTTTATTAGTATAAACCCACTTGATTTGTATTGTGCCACGCTTTACTTCATCCCGTATAAAGTGTTCTTTAAGGGGTATATGTTAAGTGCGTTGGTAATATTCTTGGTTTCTAAACAACTTAATAGCTCGTTTATTATCATAGTATATCGTAACGATAATAGGAATACGTAGTTTCGTAAATAAGTTCATTATCTAAAGGGTGTTTTAAGTAATCTTTATTTCTGTCACACTTTTGACATCCATAAAAGAAAGGCATACTCTGGATCCCCATTTGAATACCTAGTTTACCATACTATTAACGATCTGAACTATGTATCTATAGGTAAATTTTTTAGTATCTTTATCCCCCTTTTAGTCGGAATCGTATCAGCCGTTAATTCAAAGTTTTCGTATATTTATATAGTAATCTTAAGTAAAGTTTATAGCGTTCCAATGTAAACTTATGAAACGTTCCTCACTATCTACTTGTAATCTATGGGTTTTATATTGTCTAAAATATATAAAGGATTAACTGACAAGTGTAATGTTTTTATAAAAAGAATTATAACCAAAATATAAAAGTACTAATGTAAAAAAGGTGATGTCCGGCCTAATTTTGCACATTATATAACCGAAAGACCCTACATCTGACTGATACTTTCTAGTTTATAAAATATTAGTTTAATTTTTATATGGTATGGTATAAACGAGGGATCCGGTTTCAATAGGGATTTAAGCCGGATTTCTGCCTATTTCCTCTATTCTTAAATCCAATACCCATTAGATATATGTATCTTGTACTAATATAATCGTACGTACGTTCCTATTCCTTGAGATACACACTACTAGGGAGTGCTTTTCCTATCCTAGGTTCTTGTACTTGAAGTTTTTTCCAATATCCATTTTAAAGGTCTTAATAGCGTTTGGGACAGAGCTTATTATCATAAAATCATTAACGTAAGTATATATAATAAGTTAATAACGATAATTGATATATACCATGTTATCGAAGCTTAGTCTTTTAAATTTCAGAGTATTAAATACTTCCCTCAACCTTTTTAACCGTTGTTTTAATGCCTATTTTAGCCCGTAAAGTAAAGTAATTAGTTAAAATATTTGGTCGACTGTGAGGTTAAAACCTATAATATTTTTATCCGTATACTTTAGGAAAAAGTCCCTAATAGTGTCCGGGATTTCTATTAATACCAGTTTTTCTAGTTCCCCGTTAAGAAAAGCCGAATCGATGTATATTTAGTCGATATCCCATCTGTAAGAAGCAGAAACTTTAATAATGATCCTCTACGTGCAAGGCTTTGCTGTAAGATTAAAGGTTTCAGTATAATTAACACCATACCTTTGCTTAAATACTCGAATTACGATCCTAACCTTATACCTTTCGATATGACCTTTTAAATCAGGTTTAACCTTGGTTACTTTCTTTGCAGTCATAGTGTAACGTTTAATATCCCTTTTAATAGCCTTAAAGATTGGAAGGGATAGTAAACTCCGTATTTTACTGTAAAGGACCTTCTTTGTGTACTCTACATTTGGGCCCCCAAAAGCTTCCTTTATAGCCAGATATTACTTTAATTTATTAACCAAAAGTGGAAAATAAATTATGTATTTATCAATTATAACATCTGCTGGCAGAGTTGTCGGCAGACTATTTGCTATTTTTTGTGCTGTTTAACGAATACCCCTCTTTGGCTTGGAATGTAAAGCTGCCGTTACCACGTTATAAGGGATATTAAACTTAATGGATATGATATATTTTTCCCTTACAACTGCTTTATGGGGTCCCGTAATAGTTTTTTTAAATACCGTTAGGTTAAAAATGCTAATAATCTTCCTCGATGAGTTCCTCGGCTAGTCTAAAAATATAAACCTTGAAGATATACCTAGGCTTGGTAATTTCGAAAAACTTCCATAAAAGAAGGATTCTTCTTTCTCCTATTAAATCAGTCTTTTAACCCTTTACTAGTTTTGTCAAAGGTATATAAATGATAACACCAAAGCCGGAGGTAAAGGTAAATTCAATATTGGGTTTATAACCCCCATATATTTTCACTTTATCGTAAAATCTCTTATAGAACTTAGTGTATTAAATTCAAATACTGTTATTAACCGTCAATTTAGCTATAATAACGGTTGTTTAAAATAGGTAAGGCTACAAGTGGTATAACAGTTTTCCGGCAATACTTCAGGTTTTTATCTTTTCGAAGATGATTTTATTAAAGCGTTTGAAAATGCCGTTTTTTCCCAGGGGTATACATAAAGTAAAAATCAAGGGTAAAAGCGTAGTAGATAAATATCTTTTTAACTAAATAGTTAATAAACTCATTTCCTTTGTCAAGGATTAAAAATTTAGTATATACCTTATACATTTAATTATTTTGTTTAGTATACGATAAACGGCTTTTGGTTCCTAACTAGGTGATATAATGGCTGCATTACAAACTCTGCATCTATACTTGACCTTTATAGCCATTAGGCTACAGCTTTTGCCCCTTAGCCTAGCAGTTGTTTCCAAAAAACTGTTAAGAGTTTAAATAGACCCTTCTTTTTCTGGGGTATCTTATTAGAAACTTGGTTGTTAACGGTTACTTTTAAAAAGTTTACACGGGGTATAAATAAGGTCGAAATACTCTGTTTCCTAATCCTTGTTTAATCTGTCTAACAACTTGAGTAATCTATTTACTAACTTCAAGCTAATGTAACCAAACTCAGTATACTAAAGAGAAGTATCGAAGGACTTGGTAATAGCTGTTTATATTACGTTTTAATGGAATTGTTACGTGGCCTAGATAATGGTATAGTCGCTAGTTATAGTGGCAACTATTTCCTTAGTTTTAAAGTCAATCAATAATAAGTTTCTGATTTTGATACCTAAGCTATGAAGTTCTGATAGATTAATCAGGTTTATAATAAACTTATGGTAAAAAATAGTTATGAAAAGTCGGTGTATTATAATTGTAACCTTTGTTAAACTTAACTGATATCTAAATAATTCCTTTGCCAATAAGCTAAATAACACCTCTTTTTATTCGTAATCCAGAGCAATTTTCGCCTTACATTTCGAGATATGAAACCTATTTCTTATTATTGAAAATATGGCAATATAATCTTAAACCAGCTCTAATAAAATCTTGAAAATGGAGTTTATCAATTACATAACAATGTTATTGGGTAAAAAAAAGGAAGAAACTTAACACTTAACATAAAGTTTTGAAGATTTAACGTTAAAAGTGGAGCTTGTACTACAGCAATACCCGTATCTAATACGGCCTCTAATTGGTCGTTTTAGCGGTTTAATGTAAAAAGTGGAACCCTTAACGTTAAGAGTAGATAATTTAACGTTGGAAGTAAATATCTTAAAGCAGATACACCCGTATAAAATACGGCATCTAATTAGCCAAAATTCTCCAATGCAGGGTGCTGTTCAGGGTTTCACATGGTTGGCTATGCAATGGATTATAGCAATATTATAAGATTATAATGCTATATGTAACGAACGTTTTTTTACTTTGCCATTATAAACAGTAATGAAATCCAATTTTTATTCCTTAGTAATAGATTTACCAGCGTTGGAAGGCCGTAGATTTGGATAATATACCTAAGAAGCCTATGCCGAATGGCCCTTATAAGAGCCTGTAAGGCAGTTCTTCTTAAACTAACTAATACGCTGATCTCAGTCAATAGGTGATATATTCTTCGGTTTTTTTTGAGATAATGAAATTGAATGTTCTTTTCCTACTTAAAGCTGGTTTTCGTCTTAAAATTCTGATTTCAATTTCCGTAGTGATAAAGGAACGGCTTTCTTTAATTCATTTCGTATACAAAGTATCAAAACTGGGAACTCGGGCTTTAAATAGGTCAAAAATTGTAAGGAATTGTTGGTAGTCCTTTATCGTTACAAAGTAGTCGATTCGAATCACTGGGTTGAAGTAACTAGTGCTGCATTGATATTGTTGATTGATATGTGTAAGTTCTAAGTTTGGCAGACCGCTAGCCGGTCTGCACACTAATTTGTATGGCTAAATGCTTTGGCCTGTTCCCTACTTTGAAGTAGGCACCTACTGCACTGTATTTGCAGTGTAGTTCTACAAACTGCAGTCAATTTGTAGTGCAGTTCTACAAACTGCAGTCAATTTGCAGTACGTACAATCAACTTTACTGCAAGTAAAGTTGACTTGACTGTACTGCATTTGACTGCTATTCAAACAGGAATTTTGAATATCTTTATGCTAACGTCTTTAATAACTTAAGTTCCTTTTGCTACTTTCGAAGGCTGTTATAAAAAGGGGTAAGGCTAAATAGTGTAATAGGGGAAGGAAACGAAGTTTTTCAAAAGGTTTTTGATAATGAATCGGTCAAATTCTTTGGCATATACCAATTAACTTCAATAAAGCCTTATACGAGTCCTTAAAACCTATGATAACAGTCAAAACGTCTGGAGTAATGAAAGAAATAACTATCCTGTAAGCTTGGATTCGTATACGTATAGTTTTTAAAGTCTTTGTAATACTATAATTAATAGACATGAATAAGTAAATATAACTCTTTGTTACGACCCAAGTATAATGATGGGTAAGGAAGCAAGCCAGTGTGCAGCTGAGTCACTTAGAGCCTGAAGTCCAACACATCAGGTGGGGAACACCTCTCCTTTGTTAGCGGGAATAACTAAGCCAATGACGTGATTAGGATCAGTGGGATTAGTACTAATCCAAGTGATTCAGAATCAGCGGGTTCAGCACTGATCCAAGGGATCCAGTACTGAAAACGGTATGAAGGCACGAATATATAAGGACACGATCAGCACCACATAGATAGTATTTACTTCATAGCTCTTCAGTTGTCAATCTAAGTATTTAGTCTACACATCTTAATAGCCTCACAGCTTTTGATCATTACTTGTGCGGTTGCGACATTGTTCACTCAGCACCTCTGCTACCTTCTTGATAACATAAACCCCCTGACACCTTCTATTTACTCACGGGTATTTAGTGTAATCATTACACCCTTTTGCGTAAAGACTATATTTATCTTAATCTTAAAGATATCTTCTATTATATCAAAACAAGTATTACTAATAACATAGACCTTGATAACTTGTAACCAGACGTTAATGTTTGTAAAAGTTAACTTCTTTCAAGCTTGCAGTAATTGTAACTTAGACTTTATAAATAGTTTCTTTTTTTTAGTATTAAAGAAGGGGTTTTTGATATTTCTCTCTTCCTCCTTTACTGGCGTAATGGTACCAATCTATTTAGGTTGTTTCGGTTATCTAAGGCTTTCTTTAAGCTTAGCTGATAGTCTTTCGCATAAGTCAATAATCGACTTAAGCCTTGCTAATTCTAGAGAACTGATAGTTCTGAATTTAGCTTTTGATTCCTTGTTAACAAGATTATAAACGTTGATAGCTTGAATATTTTGCTTAGCTTTAGCTCTACGGGCATCAAAATCTTCCTTTCTTCCTTTTCCTAATAATTTTTTAGGATCTAGAGCCCCTAAAGCAACTGAAGTAGCTTTAGAGCGTAGGAATCGAAGTGATGGGGATTTAACTGGAGCAGAAGAACCTATAGGCCTTAAGGGATCAGAGGTAATAACAGTTATTTATAAAAGAGGACCATTATCACTGGTATTGCCGTAAAATAGCCCTGATAGTGGAAATAAGCCACGTTTTGGGGATGCTGAAGGGTCATTCTTTAAGGTATTAAATGGTTCAGAAAAAGTGGATATTTTGATTTATGTAAAAGTAAATAACTGATTGAATAAATAGTAGTGTATAATTGTACTGACAATACTTTAAAAGTACTTTACAAAAATATATTTCATAAGCTTATAAATTTAAGTATTTTGAAATTTATATGGAGTACTTGATATATATTTAAGTCATAATGTAACATATCTTTATAAGGATCTCTATTAGGATCGAAACTCCTTTACAAGTTAATACTAGTGTATACTAGTAAATACTAGTTCTTTTGTGCTAGTAAATACTAGTTCAGGCAGCATCTCCATGCTAATCCTCCATACTATTCATTAATTATACTCTCACTAGTAAAACACTAGTGCTGGTGGTGATATCTACAACTCCGGTGAATTCCTCATCCTTTGTTGATGGAGAATTTAGTACTTGAAGTTTGTACCAAGTACTGACTAGCCCTATTGTCCCAGTTGGCTCTGTTGGCCCTGCTATTAAGTTGTGTGCTGTGTGACTGTACCTATTGTAGATTTCAACATTACCTTCCAGTTGTGGTTATCGTATTTTTCTATTTCTCTTTGACGACTTAACAGAGCTACTTGATACGTTGTCTTTACTAATACATAATTAATCCTTTTATAAATGTTTTCAAATTTTTCTCTAATAAATATAATTATTGTATTGAAATTATATCATTTCCTGTTTAGAATACGACATTATTTTTAGTACGCCTTAAATTGAATACTAATAGATTATCTATGTTTCTCTATAGTATATAATGATTTTGGACGAACGGATGAACATCGCGTATGGAAAGCGGGGGTTGTATTTAAATAGGAGTTATCTAAGGTTATAAGCGCTACTGTTTTTCTAGTTATACTCTGGAGAGTACGTAGGAACAAAACCGTTACCACGTAACTTATATCCGTCTTTTCTAAAAACATGAATGAAATATAATCCCCTAAATAACTCTTTACTATTGATAACAAACTTCCGGATATATTTAATGAATTTCAAACTTCATCCATCAAAATCATGGCCAATATCCTATCCTCATATTGTTTGAAAGCCGAATATAAAATTATTCTGTAAAATAGAAATAAGGACCATCTTTTCGAAGTCTTTTATGGCCCGTTATACGTCTTTTTTCGAAAGGAGTTGCTGGTGTTACGGAAAATATTGAAGGAATTGTTGGATTATGGTTACATTTTCGCAAGCATCTACTTAATGTGTGCCTCTATTTTTTTTGTTAAGAAGCTCAGAGGCGACATTCATTTCTACTTCGATTACCAACGACTTGAATTTATTACGAAAGTTAACCGATACCTCTATCTTTTTTAAGGAAACGTTTGTTAATAATTTACGGGCTAAGTGGTTTACTAAACTCAATATTAAAACCATTTTTTATAAGTTCTTATATTAAGGAAGACGACGAGTGAAAAACCGCGTTTCGTACCAGTTGATGACTTTTCAAATGATTAATTACTCTCTTTAGCTTTTCTGACGCACTAGCTTCCTTTTAACGGTGTATTAATAATTCAATTGGCTCATTCCTTGATATATTTCATTCTTTTTCATTTTAACAACGTACTAATTCATTCGGATGATATCCTTAACAAATACAATGCTTGATTTTAATAGGTATTGAATGGGTTAAGAATAGTTGAACTTAACTTTAATGTATCTTAATACGAGTTTGGTGTTTAGAAAACCATATATTTGGGGTTCATTATTGAGGCAGTGGTCAGGGTATATATAAATTCGGAAAAGCTTCGTGTTTATCAAATATGTGTAGATTTTACGTCAGTGTTAGGGTTGCAAGAGATTTTAGGGTTTATTAACTTTTTCGTAGCATATTTGAAATTATTTTACCATCTCTAGCCTCCTAATAAGATTGATCAGAAAAGAAGTTACTTTTCGTTGGGGTACCAAGGAAAAAGCCGCGTTTAATTAGCTTAAGCTTTCGTTTTTCACGAAATCCATTTTAGTTTATTAGAACCTTAAACGAAAAAGATTTTAAAAGCCGAAGACTCTGGATAGGCTACAAATAGTTGTTTACTTTAACATAATAACCAGGAAACCCTCCATTTCAAATCGTATTTTTTTTCTTTGTTACCCGCCAAATATAATTGCAAGATTTATGTTAAGGAACTTCTGGAGATTATGAGTTGTTTCGAAGTATGGTATGTAGAATTTCGTGGTACGGTTTATCCGTTTAACATTTTACGGATTATAAAAACTTGGAATACTTTATAACAATAGGACAACTTTTTAAAAGACAGGTTCATTAATTAGAGCAACTTTCTTAATTTTATTTTAACTTATTTATAATGTCAGGGCGAATTATACGCTATCCAATGTATTACTATGACGAAACCAAAACATCTTTAAAGGCCTTTTTTATCTTTTTTAAACCTATAAATTAAAGTTTTTTTTCGCTCCGAACAACTAGCTTGCTTGCTATTCTCCAGTTCTTTTATTTTTCAACTTATCATCGCAAGCTAATTTAACCCTAAATACCGCTAGAGTTTTACTGATCAAGAGTTTTATAACGCCTGAGACGTCGTCATCACTAGGGATGCCCATTATTTCTATTTAGTTCGTACAATACGTATGGTTAAACGTAGTTATTCCATTAAAACTCTAGTTAACAAGGACCAAATATTTATAGTTTTTATTTTATTATATACAGTATGTAATGATAAAATTTTATGTTTTCACGATCGTATTTGTGTCCCAGTTTACTAGTTGTTCATTACCTCGTTAATCTAAACTACGTATGATTCATTTGTTATAAAACACTCAAGCCGCACCATTACCATCGCTATATCATTAAAATCGTACTTTTGGTCTTTGTTATACCATTCTACACGATATTTTAGTTGTGATTATAATGTTTGTAAGCGCACGGCTTATTGGAAATATCATCAAAAAGGGTCTTTTAAGCTCTTACCGGTTTCAAAATAGTTCTAAAGCGAGTTATTTGTAGATTTTATGATAGACTTTCCTTGTAAAAAATCTATCTATTTATACTTCTTGATGAATATTACGAATATCTTAAATGAAGGAGTTCATTTAAGGTTAACGAAGCTTATAAATACTAAAAACTTTGTAAAGCCGTTTTTAAATTATTATTAATAGTTTTACGGGTTTCCACGTGTTATTGTTAGCCATAGTAGCTTAAACTAGACGGTTGGATGTTGAAAACTCCTTTACAACTTAATGGGGGTGAAGTAACGCCTAATCACTGTATTCCACCTCAAAACAAATGGCGCTACCAAATGAGCTAATTAAGAAATTTGAGCATATTGACTTTTTTCGTCATTAATATCTATTTTAATGAAAGTAGTTTACTACCTGGCTACCAATTGGAGTTAAATACTAAAGAAAATATAACCATTGGTATCAACCTATCATTTATAACATATAATTATTAAGTTGATCTTATATAACCATTTTAATATTCAATTATTCTAGCTACACAACTCTACATAGAGGTTAAAGATTTTGTTTAACATATTCGCTATGTAACGGAATTCGTATAAGCTTTAATAACGGTTACGTAACAAAGTATCAAGGAAAATACTAACGAGTATCACTTTTGATTCAAACGATTGAAAATCAGGTATAATGTCTGACTTTTACAAAAAAGATTATAAGTCGAATTAGTGTTTTGAGAAATTGAGTTAGTTTTAAGATAAATACCGAGTAATACGCGTCATCGATCTTTACTTTATTCAACTTAATATTGAGAATGAAAATACCTACATTCTTATATCGATTATCTCATTCAAAGAACTATCGAACCGCTTTTAAATTGACAGTTCTTAATAACTACCTATCTGTTGTCTACATTATTAGCATTAACGTTCAATTCGAATCCAGATATCACGTTAAAGGTATTTTCAAATATCGGATTGACCCCTTGATAGATTTCATTTAAGTCGGAAGCTCCCAAAAATAATAAAGGTTCATTCAATAGATAGATTACATTTACCTCATTTGGAAGACGTTTTCGATTTTTCAAGACTATATCAGTCGACGCATTAAATTCTTCTTATAATTTAAAAGACTATAAGAGTAAAAGTTTTCTTGCGGCTTATAAATAGATTCATTTTCAATTGTAACTTATTTACCTAACTAATTTTATACTGCTATTTTATTGATATCAAATATAATTAACATATACTTTAATTTTTTCTACGGCTAATATTATCTTAGACCTTCTCTATTATGTTTTCATACTTATTAATATTATTATCTAAATCAAAATCCAACCCTTGATAATATAAAAAAAATCGTTTTTATTTTTACTAAGTTGCCTTACTTCCCGTCGATAATTCAACAACATTCACGAGTTTCTTTATAGCCCTTAAGTAGGATTCTAGCCGTTTATTAACCGTTTAATTTACGTTCAGCGTCAAGATACCTTTCCTACCACATTCTATCGTTCCTCATTTAGGAGCTAAATAACACGAAGACCACACAAATCAATATGCGTAAACGGAATTATAGGAACTTTATCAGTTATATTAATTTTGCTCTAAGGAGCAGGTCGGACTCTTATAGCTCTTTTCGTGGTAATAAATTAAGTTTATACTCTTCTTAGATATTTGTTAGTGAAGAGGAAGTGGTTTAAGAACCGGGTCGTTTACTTCGATCTAAGTCGTTAAACGGGAACAAACTTCGGACAATTCCTCAATATCATTATTTATATCCGAAGTTATATTTAGAGAGTTATACGTATAACCCGAGCTTGTTCTAATTATACTAACAACATAAAATTAGTATTGCGCACTATTATGCAACTATTCATTGACAATTTATTAATCACTATAAGGCACCTAATGCGGTTACCCTTGGTATTTAGGCAGAAATTATGAAGGTCATAGGTTATGCGATGGATATATTCAAAGTAAGTTTACTTTCAAATGCTCTGGAGGTAAAAATTAATAGGTTTTATATCTAGAAACTCATCGTTCGTGAACTGATAATAAATACCTTCAAAATAATAAATTTACGTTAAAGATAAGTTTGTTCATAGCGGAGATGATGTGTATATTCATTTTAATGGATGGAAAGAAAGGTGTAATTATATAGTTTATTGTGTTTTTGAATGGTTTGGCAAGGAAAATATAGGTGGGTATATTATATTTAAAGAGTATTCATAATAATCGTCATCATTAAGAGAACAACGTTTATAATCATTGGTATTACGGAAAGAAATTATTTATTTGGGGGGGGGGGGATAATATTATCGATATTTACGCTGGTGCATTCCACAATATGCTACACCGACACCTTTTATGATATTCCAAAGCGTTTTACGTTCTATGGTAGAAGGGCGCCTTTTATAATATACTAGGGTATTTCATGCCGCTTGTCAATAGGTTACCCATCGTTACGAAACACGCCGAAACATTCTACACTTGTAAAAAGTAAATTCAATAAGTCGGGAGTAATGTTATAAACTAATGACTAATCTATTATTAGACTAGGGATTTAGCTTGAGAGATTACCATGTTTTCGAAATACTCACACGCTGTTTTTAAACATATTTACGCCATATGATCAACTATATGACCAGGCTATACTTTATTGCTAGTTCTATAGCAGCTCCTGAATAGAGGTTTCTCTTCCTTTTTTATGGAGGATTACAGATAGTATTCGACCACCTTAAGCGATAGCTCTTTCCTAATCCATTTATATTTAAAACGGCCAACAGTCTGCTAATCTTAGAGGAAACAATCATCCACTACCTAACCTGTGAAATATCACTGTTACTTTGACCAAAATTCAAATCAACAACATTGCAACGTTTAAAGTCCTATCACTAAACATGGAATTTTTCTGTGGTAAAATTGGTGTTAGCGTTATGGATAATAATGATTAGTGGACTTAAGTACGAGTTAATCTATAATATCCTTGATATTTTTAGGTGTTTTCTACCGATATAAATTTAAAGAATTTGGCGTCATAAATGGAGGTTGTCGAATTTACGACGTAAAAAATAGGTCTATTGTTCAATTGAAAGATTTTAGTTAAGATCTCGTAGTTTTAGTCCCTATTGAGTTTATAGTAAATTTAAATGTTTTAAATATTGATATACAGGTTTGGTAATAGTGGTAAAGTTTCTCACTACTTTTAATACAAAGTATTCTATTTCTTTATGATTTTTTTTCATCCGAGGACTTTTTATAGTATATTTATGGCTGGATGATTGAACCGTTGGTGTAGTTAATATATATTGTGTTTAGTTTGTGATTTGTTTGGGGGTTCAAAGATGGAATTACACTTCTTTTTTTTGAGAAGCGAGGGGAAACCACCGAGTTTCTTTACTTAGTTTATTAACTTTAATATTAACGTTGATACTGAGTATTTTTATATTTTTATATAAAATAAGTATCAGATAGTAGCTATAAAGATTTGTAAAGCGATTGGTTTAATATTTATTTGTATAATCATGAATTCAAGCAATAACCGTTTTTTCCTTATATTGAAGTTAATTTCGGGGTTTTCAGCTTTTTGATGATCGATTTCTGTTACGGTAGTTTTTTTTTTTCATTAGAAAACGATAAATCGCGAATACATCTTTTTTGAGTATTTTATTGCCTTTATATTGGATATCATTTCTTGAACCATGTGCTTTATATAGCGATTGCGAAGATTCAATGTATTTATAGATTAAGGGGTTTGATCGTAATTGTAGTGGTAAGAGTTTTTGTTTGCTAAACAATATAAGAAGTCATGGTTGGTTAGTTATTGTGTTGTTTTAGAGGTAGTATCTTTATGCTACGCAATCTGCTTTAATTTGTTATTTTTATCACGTAACGTATTTTTGTCTTCGCTATTTATAACGCGATTTAAGTAGTTCCTTTTCAAAATAGTAGGGTATTATGTGTGATATATTACCTGTTATTTGTGGCATTTAGCAACGGGTTGTCGACTTGATTAGTTACCGAATTTGCTATAAATTTAAACCTTTTTGTTATTATTACGACGATAGTTTTTGTGGTTACTATATTTTTTTGGGCTTCGGTAACGTAATTTTTATTATTATGAATTCCAATCTAGTAGCTTTTAACTAGGTTTGAAGTATTGAAACTTATTGTCTTTGCGGTTTATATAGTGTATAATTGAAATGTTTTTATTTTTTTAGTTATAGAAACTTTGAGTTCAGGGGAATATATTAATTAACTTTGGTGTGTGTGTGATCATGATTATAAAAGAAGACCATAACTGGTTCAAAAAGCCTTCACAAGCGGTATTTCAACGTTATAAGGTGTATTTAAAATCATTGACGTTTGTGATAGCTATTCGAACCCGTTTATAAAATGTGGCCTTTTTAGCATATGCAATCCTCATCGCTTATTAGTATAATATTAACTTATTAAGCATTTGATTAAGGATGTGTATTAATGTTTCCTTGTGTTTGTTCTTGGTTATCATAGTCGTTTAGCGTGTTGTAGCCTAATTTGTTTCGTATTGCGCAAGGTGGATATTGTATTTGAAGTAACTTTTTATTTTATTGTAAATTTTACTGAAGGTGCTCACATTAATTTAAAAGGTTAGGTAATAATTTTTAGGGTATCTCATAAGTATTTTTGGAATCATGAGAAGAAATTTGAAAGTTAAATCTTTACTTATTTGTAGATGTTGAGGAACAGTATTATTTTTGTTTTGAATAGTTTTTAGGGTCTACCCTTATATTTCTTTACTATTGGTAGTGCCTTAGATTGTTGCAACGTTGTCGATTCTAATCGTGCTCGAAGTAATAGTAGTATTGCATTAGTCAAGTGGTAGATATATTGTTCTAGGTTTGGCAGACCGCTAGCCGGTCTGCACTGTAATTTGTATGGCCAATTGCTTGGCCCGTGCCTTAGTATGAAGTGTAGTGTACTACACTCAACTTACACCTAATACGGTAAGTCCACAAATAATACACTCAACTTGCAGTACAGTCAACTTTACTGTATGTAAAGTTGACCTACTGCACCGCAGATAGTACTATTCCAACACTAGTGGCTATTTAGTTTATGCGTGCACGTTAGTGTAATTGACTAATCTTTTCCGGTTACTATTAAATTGCCTCCTCGTCAACTGACTAGACCCCTTTGAATTCCAGTTGACTTCTATATTGAATTGCACCCAATTGCATGTAAATTGACCCCATTTAACCTTAATTTCCCCGTCGCTCCAAGGTCCGAGTTTATTGACTTATAAAAAAGGTTTTTCTGTCATAAACCTTTTACATACTTCCACTTTAACCATGCTAATTAAATAGATCCGCATTATTAATTCCCTAATAGTTTTCCAGTTCACCACTATATCTTTAACTGCTGTCACGTAATTTGGGCTTTCTAGGCGGTCTATTAACGTAGTCTTCGATGCGTATAGTTAGCCTATTACTATTTACAAAACTTTTTAAGGCCTTATTTGGCATTATCTTTGTTATAATATCTACGGGTTTATCTGTACCATTAATCCACCGTAATTCCTCAATCTCCCTCCCTTCCTAGGCTTTACAGAGTGTTATTACGTCGATTATCAGGCGTTTTTCGCTGATAGTTCCGAGTTTCGAAAAGTATTCGAAAAGGCTTCTCGAGTCGGTACAGATTACTACCGGAAAAAAAGGAATTTTTAACTCTGGTAATAAGGTTAAGGGTTTTTCGGAATTTTATACCTATTTTAAAGCCTATTATTATGTCGTAAACTTTGGAAATTAATACGTTTTATGTAATTTTCTTAAATTTAACAAAAGTTTAGTAAATTAGATTGCGGATAATACTAAACTAGTTTTCCCGTCTGTCTTTGTTGACGAGGATTATTAGGAATCCGATCTATAAAGAAAAGTCGATATCATTTACGAAAAACTCATCCGTAAAAATCATTAACTTGGTCTTTCATAAGTCGATTAGGATTATATTAATCTATCGGTCTAAGTTTCACATTTGCCACTCGAACCTTCTATTTAACTAGGTAAAGTCTTTATTTATCGGATCCTATGCCTATGTTGCAATGGAAAGGTCGTAACAGGCCCCCGGTTAGCATAAGGTAACAATATAGCTACCTTAAATATGCTATTCCAAGTACCGTTAAGCCTTAGCTACATTAATTTGTTACTTTGAGTTAAAATAATACCCTAGCCCTTTTAACAAAAGTTAAGGCTGGTATTAACACTAAGTATACGGATTGACGATCTGTTGAAGTTAAGTTGGCTACCCTCCGTTAACATCGTTATTAGCATACAATTCCAGAACTTGGAGTCTTTAATCGCCTACTATTTCAATACTATAAAGCCAGCCATTCCGACCAAAAAGGTATCGTTAGTTTGTATACCAATTATATCGAAGTCCCTTTTTCACGTTACTAACGATTACAGGTTATACGTTGAAAATTTTATCGCTCACTGCAATTTAGAATACGACTAGTAAGTTAGAAACTAATAAACACTTACCTTACCTAATCCGTATAATAGCTTAATATATCGTATTACAGTGCCTAGAGGGTAAATAATACGGAGTTCTTATAATAGTTTTAATAATACGTTTCATTATAAATCCGTTGCTCACTATATGTAAATTTATATTATATCATAACTATTCATGATAAATTTACCTTGAGTTTTAGCTGGGAAATTGATTTTTAAAATAACTATTAAATGTTAAATAATCTTCTAAATCGTTATCGATTACGTAAAGATCCAATTTTTCTTTTTATCGCCGTATCTTTAGACGATTAAACGTGACTTTTAGTATGGCTACCCTATGGTTTTACCTTAAACCTCGTAAATAATCTTCTATTTCAAGATCGTAACGTTTAAGTTTTGGAAATTAAAATCGGTTTTTGGTACGAATTATATAACCTTTCGAATTAACAATCCGTTAATCTCGACATTATCGCTTTCCTTGAAAAGTTTGCTAGAGGTTTTAATAATCCCTTACGTTCAGAGCTTTAATGCTAAGTTTTCGTTATCATTTTATTTCCTGCTTACATAAGCAATATTATAAGTACAACCCGGTTTTTATTTCCGTCTTTAACGTTTGTCTTTGAGGGTCGTACGCGTCGGCGGCGTTTTATTAGCTTATCGATAATAGGTGAAGGAGGTTTATATTAACTCATTCGTTTGGCTTAAGGGTATTCATCGTTAGTAGCCTTAATATAAGGCTTAACTTAAGTAATTCAGAAAGATATAGGACTGTTAACAGTTTCAATAATTACTTTGGAGTTTACGATATTTAATATCTTATATGGGCCCTCCTATTTACCTAGCTTCCACCATACAAAGACTTTAATTTGTAATGGAAAAGTAAATACTTCGATTTTAATAGGGTCTTTTCTGGTGTTAAGGGACTTATTAATCTAACAACGTGCCGATTTTCTTTACAGCTCCCTTAAAGCTTTGTTATAGGCCACCATACGTTTCTAAGTACTTTTCGAAGGCAGAGATTTACTCGTCAGGCGTAGGTATGCTTCAAAAACTAATAACTTTGGAATTAAGCCGTAAGGGCCTATAATATCATTCAAAATTCTTACTACCATTTATAAGCGTATCTCCAGATCTGTAAAGCTTTTAATTTCCAACATAAAGATATTATACGCTCGGCAAATCAAGGCGTATATCTTTTAGAAGTTTTTAATGCTTTAATAGACTTTTACAAATACCTATTTACATTGAATACCCATTATCTTAGTATTTTCTTAAAATTCTGTTACTGTAAAGTTGGTACCGGTATCATAAATAAAGATTTCGAATGGATCTAGATACGTATTAATCCATAATATCGTTAAATTTCTGTACGTATCTTTTGTTGATGAGGACTTTAGAAATTTAGCCCCGTAAAAAAAGTTGCGGAATTAACGACATGAAGAACTAGCTTGTTCTTTAAGTAAAATACATTAACTAAAATCTTGTAGTGAAAATCCTTATCATCTTTGAATATAAACTTAAATATTCGGGGGGGTTAAACATACGTTTAATAGTAGTAATAAAGCCTTTTAATAAATTTTCGGGTAAATTATTCTAGATTTTGATATCTTACAGACTTTAAAACTTTATATAGCCTGTTAACAGCTAAATGATTGAAACGCCGGTATGGTTAACGTATTTTCGGTTTCGTTAGGTTTAACACCATTATTTCCAGGCTTTGAAGATAAAATCATAAGTTCCCTCATTTAAAGGTAGAGGAAGTCTTTAACCATTTTAACCAGTTCATTTATATAAACGTTAACGTTAATATTAAAGGTTTTTATATCTTTCAAGCAAAGTAAGACAGGGGTAAAAGACTTAAATATATAAAACGTAATTTTTTTATGAAAATTTAAACCACCGTTATCTATATTAACGATAGTAATTCTCCTGATTCAAAGTTAATTTTAGCCTTATTAATATCGTAACGATTATTTTCAGTAGCTATAATGCTTTCCTTCTGTAATGTTATGTATTACGAATAACCATCTATTAAGTATCTTCTTGCCCTTATGTTTAGTATAATACCTTAAAACGTATGGTTCGCGTAACGATTACAAAGATTAAAGGTGTATAAGGGGTTAGTAGCATGGTTAAGGTAAAGGTAAAGGTCTTTACCACTCAAACGGTACAGAAAGACATGGTCAGCTAATTACTAGGACGAACCAGGAATAGTATTTTCGTATTACTTAATTTACTTGGAGGCGTTAACGTCGTTAATTAGCTCTTCGCCTTCGAACTTTACAATTTAATCTAAGTAATTTTATTTAGAAACAGAGTTATTAGGCATAATATACTGCCTTCCTATTATTACGTTCAGCGGGGGAATACCGAGTTAACCAATAGCTATATTTGCCACAGATTTAATTTTTTTGCCATTATTACGACGATAGTGTTTACAATTAACTGGTCTGCCTGAATCTTAGCCTTTTTAGTGTTAAAGTAACTACTACCTTTAATCTATAGCCGGTAAACCAGACTCTAGGCGTTATAGATTCCTGTAGCCATACTTACGGTCGATGTAATTAACCACTACAAGGTCTTCTTTATTTATGTTAGGAAAGTTTCCAGCTTAAATTTATATACCAAACGAGTTTGGTATACGCGTTATTATAATGGTAAGCGAGTAATGAAACTAGCTAAAAAAAGCCTTCGCAGGTGTCATTTGAACGTTATAATGCGTATTCGAATTCGCCAACGCTCGTAATTACTACCTGTACCTGCTCGCGAAGTGTAGCTTCGCTAGCGTGGGTTTTTCCCATTTCTTTCTAACATAACTTCGACTTGTTAAGTATTTAATCAAGGATATTTATTAGTATTTCCTCCTCTTTTTTATTCGTTATTATTATAGTCCATCGCGTGATAGCCTAATACGTATAGTATTAAACGAGGTAGATATCGTACTTGAAGTAGCTTTTTATATCATCGTAAGTCTCGCGGAATGTAATAGCTTTAGTAAGGAAGGTTAGGTAATAATCCCTAGCGTATCCTGTAAGAATTCAGAGGAATAGTAAGTGAAAACCTGAATGAGGAATATTTATTCACTTGTAGATGTTTAGGAAAGGCATTTTCTTGGTGTTGAAGAGGTTATAAGGCTTCCCGTTATATTTTTCAACGTCGTTTCACATCTTGGCAAAGTTTGTCAGGAGTTTATAATTAATATTAACTATTTTCACAGGTCTTAGGCGAAGGTCGCGATAGTTTTCCTAGTTTTAAATTATATTTCCTAGTAGTTTAAGCCTTAAAGTTTCCGAGGCATAGTGTTAAAGGTAAAATATCGGTCGCTTAACTCGAGGGGTAAAGTCTTGTGATAGGACCTATAGTAGGATCTCGTATGTAGGCAAACCTAAAGGAGGAAGGTTTTTAAAGGGCTTAGCAGTCTTAAGTAAAATTTTAATAGGAAAGTAGTACCTAACTATTTTATGAGGATTGATGATCTTACTTAATTAACTGGTGTAAATCGCCAATGTCAATACCTTTTACCGCGTTAGAGGCCTTTGCTTTACGCGTTCTGCCACCGCTCAAGACGTACTCCGCGTTATTACGTAAAGATTTTAAGCTGTCGAACAGGTTAACAGTCTTATCGTCGCCGCGTAAAAAGGCTCAACTTAGCTAAGGGGGAAGGGAAGATCCCCTAAAATGTGTGTACAGGCGTTAAATCCCTTAACGCCTTTCTCTTTTCCTTGAGGATCTTGACGATTAGGGTTTTAAGGGGGGTCCTCTTATCAAGCCAATTTAAAGAAGGTTTCCGCTAGTCCTAATGGGGTCTTTTTAGGAATGTAAATGTTATGGCGGGTGACCTCCTCATTTAACCTGGCCTTAACCATACGTTGGATTATCTTTTACATATTAAGAGTTTAGTGGTGAAAGTATTATCGAAAATCTTGAAAAGTGTGGGCGTTGCAGCCATATGCGTTACCGAGGCCCGCGTCGATAATATACTAGCCAATGTAGTTAGTTAGGTAAGCTTTAGTTAAGGTTTTGTTAACATCCGTAATTCAAAGTTGTTGGTTGTAATAGTTGGTGAAAACTGATTCAAGGGCTTTAACTTTCTTTATATATTCTTAACATAAAACTATTTTAATGGTTCGGCTTATGTAAGACATATAGGACGTATAGGACAAGGAACTTAGTAATGTTGGTCGTGGGGAACCTGGTATTTTGACGTAAATTTGCGTAGGAACTTGACGACCTAGCATTGGGTTGCACGACGTGGCTTTTTTGGCATGACTTGGTGTTTTCGCTTACAGTGGCGATTTTAACAATTAAATTAACGTGGGGAAAATAAAAAGAGTAAAGTAGTGACAAAGTTTTGGTTTGAAGGGTAAAGTCGAAGGTCTTTTGTTAATATTAGAGGTTAATAGTTATTTGCTATAGGCTATAGGACTTAGTCGTTTTTCCTATAATAGTAACACTCATAATAGTACTAACTTAGTCGTTTGCCAATTTGCCGAACTTTAAAACTTCTAACAGTCAATTTCAACGTCTTTAAGAGGGATTAATAAAGATTTCTTAGTGTTTTTAATAACGATACCGTCGCTACCTTTAAACTTCCGTAAAAACCGACGCAACTTAAAAGTCTTTTCTACTTACTGCTGTGAAAACTGACGCAGCAGTAGAGGCCTTTCGTAAGAATATTTCCTCCACCTTGGTTTTTCACAAAGATTAACCAGAAATTAGCTTTTTTTTTACTTAACCAATCTGTACTTAACCCAATAAGTACTGATTAGTGTTAGTAGAGCCTTAGATTATTACAACGTTATCGATTCGAATCGTGCTCGAAGTAACAGTAGTATTGCATTAGTCAAGTGGTAGATGTATTGTTCTAGGTTTGGCAGACCGCTAGCCGTTCTACACTGTAATTTGATTAGTCAATTGCTTGGCACGTGCCCTAGCGTGAAGTGCAGCATACTGTACTCGACTTACACCCAATACGGCAAGTCCACAAACAATATACTCAACTTGCAGTACAGTCAAATTTACTGTAAATAAAGTTGACCTACTGCACTGCAGATAGTGCTATTCCAACATTTAAATTATTTCAGATTTTGGCGAAGTTTGTAAGAACTTTGTAATTGATGTTGATTATTTTGACCGGTTTGGAAGGTAGGTAGTCATAATCGTTTTAGTCGTCTATAGTATTTTGTGCAGTTAATTTCAATTTTAGGCTTTTAGAGTTTCGGTAGTGAGGGTAGTTGTCAGTAGTTTAGCTTTAGGCATAAAGTTTTGTAGCCGAACTTATAGTGGGTTCCTGCATATAGATATGCTTTTCTAGGCTTTGCGTAGTTATATCGTACGAAGCTTTACTCTGATGATTATTCTGGTTATTTTGATGTTTTTTTAAATTAGTGTTAGAAAGCATCAACGTTGATTATTTTGTTACGTCAGTAATGATTATTTTGCATGTTCTTCCTTTGTAAAACGCGTATTTCGCGTTACTACTAGCAAGGATTGGATTGTTTAGTAGATTAATAAGGTTTTTATTATTGGAGTATAAAGAGTTGTTATTGAAGGGATTAAAAGCTTGATTTATTTGAGGATCATGGGGGTGGTTTTTTGGAACGTATGTGAGGGTGTTAGTAGTTGATAGTAATGTTTTTTTCGTAGGTTTTAAGATTAAAGGTTTCGAAGTTGAAGATTTTAAGGTTAATTTTTTGAGGTTTATTTGAAGAGGAGTTTCATTTGTCTGTTTATGGTTTTATCTGAAATAAATGTTTTTTTAGGTTTGGAAACCTCTGGTTTTACTTTGATTTTACCTTTTTTTCGAATCGTGTTTCATAGGTTAATGGTTTGGTCGTTGAAGAATTTACCGAAATTTTGAAAAGTAACAACATTTCGACCAAACTCCTTACTGGTATTTGATTCGAAGATTAATTAGCCAAAGATGTTAGTTAAGTGTATTTTAATAAAGGTTTCGTTAATATTTTTACTTTATAGATTTGTGTTGTGATATTTCACAAAAAGGAATTTGAGTGTTTTAATTTATTTCAGTCCAATCTTTTTAATAGCTAATTTAACTTTTTAGCTAGTGGGTTGACGTTCGTTTAGGTGGGGTGAGGATTTGGCCATTTAAAAGCGGTGTAATGTGTTTTTTTGTCGCGATTTAACGGTTTACCGTATAGAATTGGCGTGTTTATATATTTGTGGACCTGGTGATTTTTTGGTTTAAGAAAAGATTGGCGATTTTATGATGTAGGGAAAGATTATTATAAGAGGTAAGGTTGCAAGCTGTTTGTTACCATAGTTGTTGTTTATGAAAAGGTTTTGAATTTAGTTGTTTGCGATTTGAAATTTGAAATTATAATAATAATAACAATTGAGCCGTTTATTAATTTATGATGTTTTGGTAACTTGGTAATCGCTTTTTGACGATTGAGTTTAAGACTTTTAGAAGCAGACATAATTTAGAAGTTTTTTATTTACTTACTACCGTAAAAAAACCGACGCAGTTAGTAGAAACCTTTCGCTAAAAAAGTTCTTTTGCTGTCGGTAGGGTCTAAATAATTGTTCACATGAATAGGTAAGTAGAAAAGTAATCAGAAAGATTGGTATTTATAGTATAAAGTAAGATGGTCATCAGAAGAAGCATCCAAAGGTGCACACCACAGGTGAGGGCTTATAAGCCCTTCACCCAGAGCGTATCATTCTGTAATACCTCTTCTAGACCGCTCCACGCATTACCATCTGTCTAGAATAGCCATTCCAGACCGCTCCATATATAATGCACTTTGCGTCTTGCACGAGTGCAGCCTGCAGCGTGACACGTTACCGTGCACTCTACAGAAGTGCACTCTGCAATACAGTGCACTGCTACTTGACCTATATATACTATTTATAAGCATATATAGTAATACCTACATAAGCAACCTTTTTCTTCTTCCTTATGTAACGCACTTTATTGACAATATAGTTGTAAAGATCCAAATTAGCAGTTTTTATAGTAACAGTGTTATTGGTGTATTAATTTCAAAAGGTCCAAATCAGCAAGTTCGGCTGGGATTGATAAGGTTTAGCTGCGGTAGTAATTGTAGTTCGGCCTTGATTGGTGTAGCTAATTGGTGGCAATATAATTGGTGATAGCGCTTTTCGTGGTTTTCGATAGAGGTAATTACATAGGTTTTATAGGGGGGGTTTATATAAGAGTAATTGCGAAGGGGTATTTACGTAATTACGCATTAGGTTAATATAAAAAAATATATTGTTATCGATTTAGGTAAAACTTTTTTTCTTTTCCTTTTAAAGGCACGTAGTCCAAACTAATGTAAATCTCTATTTTACCATAACCTAACCTTTATTTTGAATAACTAATACAAATGGCTTTAATGGGTAGATTACTTGAATAATACCTATATAATAACCTTTCCTTTAAGTAGATGCCGCATAAAAACAGGACGGCAAGACGCTGTTTGGTGCGAGAGCATCGGCGCGCCGCGTCGCCATAACTGCCGTCGCCGCCATTACTAGTAACCCGCTTCAATCGGGTATAATCTCGTCGATATTTGTTACTCCGCCCGTCGCCGCCACTCCGCCCAACCTTGCCGCCGCCTCGTTTCCCTTTGCCACCACCGCCACCGCCTTAAGCCTAACTGCCGCTACCGTCTCGCTTTTCTCTGCCGTTGCCGTCATTACTGTAATGATCACACTAAATACCCGCGAGTATATAGAAGGTGTTAGAGGGTTTATATTATCAAGTAGCTAGCAGAGGTACTGAGTGAACAATATCGCAACCGTGCAAGTAATAATTAAAAGCCGTAAGACTATTCAGAATATACTGAGACTGAATACTTAGATTGACAACTTAAGAGCTATTAAGGAAATACTATCTATGTAGTGATGTTCGTGTCCTTATATCCTATGGCCTTCATACCATCTTCAGTACTGAGGCTCACCGGTGCTCACTGAGGCTCACCGGTACTCACTGAGGCTCACCGGTGCTCACTGAGGCTCACCGGTGCTCACTGAGGCTCACCGGTAGCTCAGCTGCATGCTGGCCTGTTTCCTGACCCGCCAACGTGCTTGTGTTATAACAATTACCCCCCTTTTCCCTTTCTTTCCCTTCCTTTTCCCAAACTCTTAGGGGAAGGAACGGGGTTTTTTTAAGGTTATAAACCTTACCCTTTCCTTATAGGTAAAAACCCCCTTATCCGTAAAGCCCCCTCGACACCGTAAACGTAGCTTTACGAAGTTTTTCCGTGGTTTGTATTACCCAAATCCACCTGTATATATACCTTTAATTTCCTTTAAACAAGGATTAAAAGGCGAACCTATTCTGTCGCTCAAAGCTTCGTATCGCTAGGGTACGCCGCGATGCCTCTTTAATACATAAATAGTTAAAGCGACGCACCCGAATCCGTAATTCTGGGCCGCTAATGGATACGCCCTACGTATCGTATATCACGTCCACGGCCGCGATTAAGTCTGTTAGCGACTATTACGAAAGCGGGGGTTGCTCAGCCTGCTTCTATCGTTACGAGTGGACTAACAGATTATACGCTCCCGTTTTGATAGTCTTAGGGCCGTGAGCCGAAGCCGTATTACACAACCGCCAGCTTTATATTAAGTTTTAACCAAACTTTAAAAAAAAAATATTCAATGAGAATATAACGTTTGGAGTGTTTTGATAAATAATAGCGATTACAAATAACTAATATAAGCCGATATTAATTAGTAATAGGTGTTAACCAGTGGTCTAGGGAGTCGGCGGCCGTTGTTATCGTTTGGAAATGGGTCCTATATATATATTACATAAGTAAGTTCAACGACGTTATCGTACGTCATCGTAAGAAGGGTTATACCCCCTTTATGCCTTTGTCTAAGGGCATTCATTGTAAGGCTTAGGGCCATATACTTGCTGGCATTAATGGCGTTGATAGAGGTAATAGCGGTAGCGTTTACATAGAGGGGGGGGGGTGATAGGGAGGAGAGTAGAGACGCGACGACATCGCCCTTTCCCTTTTTTTAACAGTGACTAGCTTCCCTTACAGCTGGGTCGGCGCTCTAGGTTACAATAATATTATTGTTTTGTTTAAATAATCGTTTCTAAAATGTAATTTAAAACGTATAAAATAAAAATAAGTAATATGTCAAAATCGGTTCGATATCGAAAACTAAAACGAATGGCGAAAAATGGTACAATATACATTAATATTAAAGTGTAGAATTTAAATCGTAATAATGAAAGGGAGCGGCGCGAAATAGTAAAATTAAACGGAGAAAAAAACGAATGGGAAATTCCGTCGGGTCAAGGCATACAAAATCAAAAGTAACAAATTATTGGAAGCTATACAAAATAGTAAGGTTAAATAAAGTAAAAATCGGGAATCAGCGCGAATAGTATAATACGGACCGCTTTAAATTGGCAAAAAAATGGCGTAATATCCTATTAAGGTCGTAAACCCTTTTTAGTAACCCTAATAAATAGTGTAGTTATCGATATAGGTGTTTTTAATATTCCGTTCGGTATAGCTTTAGTTATCGCGTTTACTGGGTTTGATTTGTTATCAATTCATTTTATTTTTTCGATCTCCTAGAGTTTGTATGATTCGCTTAATATTATAATATTGATTATTAATCGTTTTTCATTTATAATACCCAACTTAACTAGGTATTCATAAAGCGAAAAAGTTAGTATAAGCGATAAGAGGAATATAGCGTAAACTAAGGTTGGAAATAATTATCCGGACCGTTATCGTAATAATAATACCCGAATCTAAACCTTTAACTATATTATAGACTTCTCAAGCTAAGAATTTCCTCGTAACTCTTTTAAACTTAGTATAGTTTTAATAAATAATGTTTTTATGAAACATAAAGCCGTTTCTAGCCGGTATTTCATTACCGAGGATTAAAACGAAGCCTATTTAAAAATTATAGTCGTTATTATTAACGAAAAAGCTTTTAGTAAAAATAAATAGTTTTATAATAAGTATATCTAACGTTATAAATTATAAACCACATTTTAAATTATATATTTATTACAAGAAAAGTTTGTTCAACGCCTTGTATATATTGTATGCCGGGGTGGTTTGGTATTACGCGGCGATTAAAAGGTTAAATACTGCTTTTAGTTATGTTATAAAAGCAACTTAAACGCTATTTACGCGTTGATATCTGTACTCGTCAGCTCTTTCAGCGTTATTTAAGACGATAAAGGTAACTTTATCTAGCTACCCTTTTTACATAAGGCTTAAAACACCGTTTCGAAAGGTAATAATAGCGTTATTAAAATCGATTGTTTGGTTTTTTTATTAGGTACATTTTGGGTTTCGCTTTTAAACCGGATTTAAAAAGTTTTCTATTTTTAAAAGCGGAAAATAAGGCGTTTTACAACGTCAAGGTGTTGTCCGTCTGTATACTCGTTAATACAAAGCTCTCTGAACAGGATATCGATACTAATAGGTATAAGTCTAAGTTAGAGTTAGTTATTCCAAGCCGTTTCTTATAATATCTCCAATAGGTGTCATATTAGTAAATACCGGCTTTAACTAAACCGTAAAGTGGTTTTATAATACGTAAAATCGTCATAAGTGGGTAATAAACCCTAAGATCTTTTGGTATATCGGCATAAATTCGTCCATTAAGTCGTTTTTTAAATTGTATGTATACCTGTATTATGTTTCGTAGCTCGACATATAAGTTATATAGTATGTTAAAGAAGGCCATGAATACGAAAATTAGGCGGTGACTGGCCCGTTGTAGTATAGGCGATCAGGTTAAAATATTTTTTTTACCTTCATCATTGTATCCCTTAATAATTAGGCGGTTTTTTTTCGTAAGGTTTCCTGGTTTTATCCTTAACCTCGTAAACGAAGCAGGTTGGAAAATTCTTATAAATGCCGTAAATAACCGGGGTAAACTGTTTAAAATGAAAAACGCTTTAGTCGATTAAAGTTAAAATCTCTGTTTGGGTGGATTACTCGAATAGGGTACTTAAGGTGGTGATAATTTCTTCGTTATGGAGCTTTAAGTTAAGTTCGCGGTTTTCTATATTCTTTTACGTAATAAAGAAGTCAATGGAAAAGTTTCTAAGGCGTTTTTAGCTTTTCGAGCCAAGAGGGCGTTTTCGGCGGCAAGGTTTTAATAAGGTTAATATAAACAGATTGTTTTTATTTGGCGTAAGCGGGCCAGAATCGGGTTTCGGATGTGAAGTGAGAGTTAAGATCAGTTTAACTTCGTTGTTTTAAGGGATATTTCATTAACGGTTTCTTTAGTCTTACGGTTTCAGGCTGTTCCGTTTTATCTTTATTTTGTATTCGCGTACTATTATTTAGCGAAACGAACTTATGCCGTTCGATAAATTAACGAACACATTATAACCTTTAAACCCGTTCATTTTCTAAAGTCCAGTCCATTTATCCTTCTTTTTCCAAACCAAAACTTCAAATTGAATAGTAGATTTAAAACTCTAGCTTTACGTGGACTATTCTTTGTATCCAACATTTTAGATACGTCGTTTTTTCGCTCGTAAGGATTGTAATACCGCTATTGTTTTTGCTATAGTATTATCTTTTTGTATTATAAACGGTAATAATGTAAAGTTTGTATAGATTTTCGGGTAGGTACCAAAAATAAGAAGCGTAAGAATAAGCTCACTTAGGCCAAAAATATTATTAGCCGCATCAACCGCTATTTAAAGGATAGATTTATTAAAATTAATACTCTTTAGATCTTTTGATAATACCGTGTACTTTTTTTCAAGCGGTTTGTAATACCGTTTACACTTTTCAATACTTTATAAAGCTTTTACTAGAATTTGTTTATATTCGTTACCAGTTATTCGAGCTTTAGTACGTTACTCAGTAAAATAGAAGGCCGTACTAACGTCGTATGTAATCCAATTTGGGGACTTTAGGTAGACTTTAGACTAATAATTAATTAAAGCGTCCGAATAGTTTGTAACGGAAGCTCTCCGTATAAATTTGAAGGTTTAAAATTATATTGCCCTGTCGACGACGTAAAAGACCGGTTAGTTGTATAAATACATAATATTAACAAATACTTTGTGGTTAAAGTCTATATCGTTTTAAAGACGGAATCTAAACCGCTCTAAAGCTTATAAATATCGCTAGCACTTATGGCAAAAAAAATTCAATAACTTTAAATACATTCTTTCCTATATCCGTATAGCTTACGGCTTAAAGTAGGCGTAAATGGTGTTTTATAGCCGGGTATTCGGATCGTCGGTACAAAATCCGCAATTTCGGCTATATTAAGTAAATAGCCTTAATTATACCTGTTTCTGGGAAAATCTATAAATGGCCTAACTTAAGACAAAGTGATACGAACACGCTTTTTAAGGCGTAAACAAATTGGTTTATCGTATTTCGGACCTTAATTCCGAGCTTATTCATATCAGTTAATAAAAGTAGAAATAGTGTTTTAAAGTCTATTACGTAAAACTTAACCGGTTCAAAACGCGTATTTATAATGATCGTTTCAAACGATAACACTTTATCTTTACTAAATAAAACCTTTTGGTGTTTTCCTATTCGGTTTAGCTAAAACTTCGGGAATTTCGCCATAAGCGTATCGAATTACCGTTTTCCGGACGTTGAGTTTTCGGCTATACCAGTATTAGGCATAATGCCTAGAAACCTGTTTTCGTATCTGTTGAAAAGCATAAATTGCAATATTATATAAATGACAAGAATTTCGTTTACGTAATCCAGGCTTGTAATATATATAAAGGGGTCGTTTTATAGGCCGGCGAAGATATGTTGAGCGGTTTTATCGTTTTAAGCTAATAAATAGGTATTATTGTATTTAAGGTCGTTTTCTTCAGATATGTCTTCGTAAGGACAGACGTTAAATTTGTTATTTATGCTTTTATATTTGGTTACATATATTGTAAAATTGGCTTTTATCCGATTTTCAAATATATAATCAGTCTAAAATTATTGTTCAATCCGAATTTATTCGTGAGCAGGGTGATTCTTAAACTAATATCCGACTTTACCATATCCAATACACCGCTTTTATAAACCCGCGGGGCTTCGTATACCTTTTTGTAAGTATTATTATAGTCGTGGTACATTTCTTTTATTTTCGAATAATCATCTTTATCCTTTATTATTAGGGTTTTCTCTTTAATACCTGTACTTCGAGCGTTCGTTTTGCCTTAGGTAGACTTTAAATTTTCGATCCAAATCGTGGTAAATAGTTTCAGCAAGGTTTACTTTGGTAATTTGGCTTTCGTTTTTGGTTTTATCAATTACAAATGTTAATTCGAAGCTCTCTTGTCGGCGTATAAAGGTTTTGAACAATGTTTTAAAGCTTATGTAAAAGGCCTTTAAGTTCTGTTCCAGTTTAAAAAGTGTAAGGTCGAAATTCGGGTTTTTGTGATAGGCTTTCATTACTACTTAAATAAATAGTTTGTTACCCTTGTATTCCAGTTTGAGGGTTACCTAGTATTTTCGAAATTTAACTAATAAGACGGTAAAAATCTCCTGTAGGTTTTTATCGGCATTTGTTTTTTAGTTTTATACAGATTTTCAAGTCGTATCTATCTAGTTTCTATCGTAAATTTTATAGTTTATTTCCGTATCATAGTGGGATTTCAAGCGGCTATAACAATTTTTAAATGTATTCAACTATGTAAGGTGGTATATATATTATTATATCAGAATAGTATTATATGTAGTGTAGTAGGTCAACTTCGCTTACAGTAAAGTTTACTATACTGCAAGTGTATTGCTTTGTGTGGAGACTTATCGCATTAGGTGTAAGTCGAGTGCAGTACGCTACACTTCACTCTAGTGCACGGGCCAAGCAATTGACAATACAAATTACAATACAGAACGTCTAGCGATCCGCCAAACCTAAAACAATACATCCAACATCTGACTACTGCAATACTACTTTTACTTCAACCAATCGAATCAAAAACGTTGCAACGTCTAAGGCTTACCAACACTGATCAGTATTTGCCTGTTAGGTTAAGCACAGATAAGCTAAGTAAAAGAAGAAGTTACTTTCCGGTTACGTTTTATGTTTATCGTTAGGGTAAAAGAAATATTCTTGTAAAGGGCCTTTATAAGTACTGCGTCAGTCTTCCAACGGCAGGAAAACAGAGAAGACCTTTGGGTTACGTTAGTCTTTTAACAGCAATCTGAAAGTTAGCGACGGTATCACTATTGAAAATACTTAGAAATCTTTATTAATCTTTTTTAAAAACGTTACAATTAACTGTTAAAAGTTTTAAAGTTCGCTAAGTTGGCAAATGACTAAGTTAATACTACTACTGGTGCTACTATTACAACAAAACAACTAAGTCCCTACGCTAAAACAACAACCTTCGACCTTTACCAATAACAAAAGACCTTCGAAATTACCTTCTACACCAAACATTTTCCCTACTTTAGTCTTTTTCACTCCCTATATTACGCCGATCGTTAAGTTCGTTGCTCTAAGTAAAAACACCAAGCCGCGCTAAAAAAGCCACTTTATGCGACCTTACGCCAAGTCACTAAATCGCCAAGTTCCCATACGACTTTACGCTAAAACACCAAGCCCCTACGCCTAAGATCACCAAGTTTTTCGCCATACACACCTGTCAAGATATCTACCCCTAATGCCCACTTTAATGCTATCACCGACCCCAAAAGTAAAAAAGTAATTAAAAATCTTGAATTAGTTATCATTACCAATTACGACTATTAACTCTAGATTACAAATATTAATAAAGCCATAACTGAAGCTTACTTAACCAATTACGTTAGCTAGTATATTTTCGAAACTAATGCTGGGGAAGAATTTAGTCGCGGCGTTAGCACTTTCCAAGATTTCCGCGAATTTTTGAACTACTAAATACCAAATATATAAAATACGATTTAACGTTACGTTAAAGCTAAGTTAAGGATAAAAGTTAAAAGGCGTGGGATTTATATAATAGACAAGGCTTTGAAGGGAATGATAAAAACCTTTTTTAAGCTATCCTAGCTTAAGGAATACCTAAAAAACCCTTAAGTCAAAGTTAAAGCCGTAAAGTAACCTTAACGCCTACATACACGCTCTAAGGAATTTCCTTTACACCCTTAACTAAGTTAAATTTCTTCGCGTACTAATAATAAAAAACCTGTTAACATGCTCGGCAGTTTAATACAACTACATAACAATGCGGAATACGCTTTTAACGGTAACAGGGAACGTAAAATAACGGTCGCTCATACGTCTAAAGGTATTAACGTTAACTTTTTGTACTATTTAATTAAATAAAATTGTTAGGATTTTTAAAGCCATTAGATACCTATTACCTTAGAATAATTCAATCTCCAAAACCCTTAAAAACCTTTCTCCTTTAGATTTGCCTACGCGCGAGAACCTACTACGGATCCTACTATAGGAATTTACCCTTTGGGTAAAACGACTGAAAATTACCCTTAATATAGTACTTCAGAAGCTTTAAGGCTTAAACTATTAGGAAATACTATTCAAGGTTAAGATAATTATCGCAACCTTGTTTTAAAACCTATTGAAATAGTTAATATTAATTATGAACTAATAAAAGACTTTTCTAAGATCTGGAATGACATAGAGAAGTATAATGGGAAGCTTTATAACCTTTTAGACATTAAAATAATACCTTTTCTGAATATTTACAGGTAAATAAAGGTCCTACCTTTTAATTTTCACTTACTATTCCCTGAAATCTTTACAAGTTACGCCAAAAACTATTACTTAACTTTCCCAACGAACGCTACCACGTTTCGTAAGATTTACGATAAAATAACAGTCCACTTTTAATACGACGTCCACCTCGCGTAATACTATACAAACTGGGCTACTACACGGTAAACTATAATAATGGCAAAGAAAAAAGAGGAGGAATCACTAATGGATGTTTTTAATTAGATACTTAATAAACTGATAATGTATTAAAAGGTAATGGGAAAGGCTAACGTTAGTGAAGTTACACTTCGCGAATAGGTACGGGTAGCAGTTACAAGTATTAACGAATTCTAATACGCCTTATAACGTTTAAATACTACTCATAAAGGCTTTTTTAGCTATTTAAGTTTCTCGCTTACCACCTTAATAATGCGTACACCAAACTTGCTTAGTATATACCCCTAATCCGACAACTTTTTTAACGTGAATGAAAAAGACCTTACGATGGGTAATTACGTCAACCGCAAGTATAGGCGTCTATGACGCCTAAGGTTTAGCCTATCGATCTCGGCTTTAAACTAGAAATAACACCTACATTAGCGTTAATAAAATTTAGGTGGACCTGTTAACCGTAAACGTTATCGTCGTAATAGTAGTAAAAAATATTGGATTTATAGTAAGGTTAATTATTGGTTAACTCGTTACCCCTCAGTTAAACGTAATAATGAAATAACGACATACCACGTTTAATACACTATTACTTCAAAATAAAATTACTTAAATTAAGTCGTAGATATCAAAGTCGATAAGTTAATCAACGTCGCCAACGCTTCTAAACAAATCGAATGATACGAAGACACTATTTTTCGTACGACGGCCTAATAATTAGTCGACTATGCTTTTTTATATCGTTTAGGTAGTAAAGACCCTTATCTTTACCTTAACTATATCTCTAACCCTTTACACACCTTTAATTTTCGCGATCGTTACGCAGATCATACGTTTTAAGGTATTATGCTGGACATTAGGATGGTAAGTTACTTAACAGGATGCTATTTACAATATATGATATTGTGGAGGAAAATTACTATAATCATTAATATCAATCGTACGATACTAGTAAGGCTAAAGTTAACTTTGGCCTAAGCGAAAAACTATTGTTACCAAGGATAATAATAATATAAACTATTATAAAAGCGATTACGTTTTACATCTTTAAATCCCCTACCCCTTTTTTACTTTATTTAAAATATAAAGACTTTTGGCGTTAACTTTGACATTAACGTAGATGATTTGTTCAAAAACGGCTAAATATTTCCATTCGCCTATAAATAAGTGTACTTATAGTTTTATTTTTAAAGTCCGAAAGTAATGGTATTAAACCTAAAGAATCTAGAGATAAGTTAACTATACCGATGTTCAAACTATTTGACAATTAACAAGCTATATAAAAACCTAATATTCGTAAGACATAATAATGTAGAATACTTTACCTTCGAAGCTATTAAAAGAATATATTATTACTATTAAATATATATCTAAGCCCTCCGTCGATTTAATTTTACACTAAAAGATAATACAAACTTTAACTATAAAATCGTTGTTAATATATTTTACTTAGATAATAAGCATGTTTTTTGCGTCGTTAACATCGTAACCTCTTTTAACTGGGCTAAGTTTTCAAAGTCCTTTTTGGTAAAGAATACGTGGGAAACGTTAAGGATACTGTAAATTAACACGTAGCTAGGTCCACCTAACGTCGTTGTTTACGATACCGGTACCAATTTTGCGGCGGCGAAGTTTTATAAAAATAATAAAATAATGGGTATTTAATGTAAACAGGTACTTATAAAAGCCTATCAGAGCATTAGAAACGTTAAAAAAGCATACACCCTATTCCTCCGAACGTATCACATCCTTATATTAGAAATTAAAATCTTTACAAATCCGGAGGCACGCCTATAAATGGCAATAAAAGGCCTTAATAATACTGTAATCCTTAATAAATTAGTGTTAACGTTCATAGTCTTTAAAGTATACCTACGTCTGACGAGTGAATCTCCGCCTTCGGCAAGTACTTAGAAACGTGTTATGGTTTATAGCAAATCTTTAATGGAATTACGAAGGGAATCGGCACACCGCCAAATTAATAACTTCTTTAATACCAAAAACGGTCCCTTAACGATCGACGTGTTTACTTTGCCGTTGTAAAGTGAAATCTTTGTATAGCGAAAACCAGGCAAATGAAAAGGGTTATATAAAATATTAAGTATTATAAAATTTGAGGTAATTTTCAAAATTGATAACTGAATTATATCCTTTCAAATTACCTAAGTTAAACCCTATATTAAAGGTATTAAAGATAGAGACCTTTAAGCCTCCTAAACAAAACAACCGTGCCAATACGACCCTCCCCCACCCATTATTAATAAATCAATAAAACATCGCCGACGTGAGCGACTCCCAAAAAAGAAGTAAAATGTTAAAGAGGAGAAATATATACCGGGTCGTATCTATAATACTACTTAGATAAACAAAAAATAAAAGGATAACGAAAACTTAGCAATAAAGCTTAAGGCATAAGGAATGATTGAAATTTTCGACAAACCTTTGCAAAAAAGCGATAAGGTTGAGATCGACGGCCTATCAATTCTAGATATAATATAATTTGTACCGAAAAATAACTTTAACCTTTAAAACCTAAAAGTTACGATTTTTAAATCGAATATTATTTACGAAGTTAAAGGCAAAACTACGGGGCGACTTTACAAAAAGTTACGATTAATTATTTAAGGATACGGTAATAAATGTAAAACCTAAATCCGTACGTAATCGTTAACAATTTAAAAGATTAGTAAACGTTTGGTAATTACTTTAACAGTAATTTTATTAACTAAATTTAAAAGTAAGTTTATATTTAATATCCGTAACATCATGTAAGCTTATACATAGTTAATAACAGACCTATAAAGGATTATATTATTAAAACTACCGTAAAAGCTACATGTTATTTACCCTTTGAAAACAATAACATGGTATGTTGAACCATTATATCAATTAGTTAAGGTAAATATTTACTTGTTTTTAACTTATCAGTCGTATTTTGAATCCCGTTTCACGATAAAATCCTTAATATACAATCCGTATTTATTGGTAACGTAAAAAAAGAACTTCGGTATAGTAGGTATATAAATTAACGACACCCTTTTTATTGGAACGGCTAGCTTTATAACACTAAAATAACAAGCAATCGAAAACTTTAAGTTTTAAAATTACATACCGGTAACGACATTAATGGAAAATAATTAATTTAACTTTAATAAATCATTAATCTATATACTTAGTATTAATACCGACCTAAGCTTTTGCTAAAAGGACTAAGGTGTTATTCTTATTATAATCAACAAGATTAAGAAAGTTAGAGTTTAACGGTATTTGGAATGACGTATACGGGGTAGCTATATTGCCACCTTATTTTAACTGGATACCTTATACGATTTATCCATTATAGTACAAATACAAATATCAACGGATAAAAACTTTAATCGACTAAATAAAAGGTTGAAGTAATAAATGCAGAACCTGGATCACGAAATCAATATAGTATTAATCGACCTTTTAAAAGCCAAGTTAATAATCTTTACGAACGGATCCTTTACAAATAATACCGACTTATCATTATAAATTGGCTTTTTAATTACCCTCGTCAACGAAAATAGGTAGAAAGATCAATTTAATATTACCGGCAACCAAATTTACCAAACCTTTGTCAAATATAAAAGGATTACGCGATACGTATTAGCTTCGGAGGTTCACAATATAATAACGGGCTTTAACGTAGGCATAGCGTTATGGAAACCCCTTCATCTTGTTACCAGGCAGTTAAAGATTCCTTTTATCCTGGTAGTAATTTGTACCGACTCGAAAAGTCTTTTTGAATACCTATTAAAGCTCGGAACCACCAACGAAAAACGCCTGATAATTGACGTGATAACAATCCGTAAAGCCTACTAAAAGAGGGAGATTAAAGAGTTTCGATGGATCGATAGTAAAGATAATCCTACAGATGCCATGACGAAAGCCACGCTAAACAAAGCCCTAAAAAGATTTGTAGATAGCAACAAGCTAACTATACACATCGAAGGCTACGTTAACCGGCTACCCGGAAAGCCTAAATTACGTGATAACAAACTGGAAGACTTTCAGGGAACTAAAGGCTTCGATGGTAGCCTATTTGACTAGCACAGTTGAAATGAAGGCCTACAAAAGCCTATGGCGGAATAACTTTTTATAAGAGTTGATAAACTCGGACTTTGGAGCAACGGAGCAATTAAGATCAAATGGGGCCAATTTGTATACAATTGGGTGCAATTTAGTATGAAAGTCAATTGGAATTGACAGGGGGTACGAGGCCACTGTTTAATGCTAACCGGAAAAGATTGGTTAACCACACTAACGTACGCGCATAAACTAAAAAGCTGTTAGTATTGGAATAGTATTATATGTAGTAGAGTAGGTTAACTATACTTACAGTAAAGTTAATTGTACTACAAGTATAATGTTTTATATGGAGACTTACCGCATTGGGTATAAGTTGAGTGCAGTACGCTGCAATTCACTTTAGGGCACGGGCCAAACAATTAGCCATACAAATTACAGTGCAGACCGGCTAGCGGTCTGCCAAACCTAAAACAATACATCCACCATCTAACTACTATAATACTACTGTTACTTCGATCAATCGAATCCACAATGTTGCCACATCTAAGGCCTACCAACATATTTCTTTAATTTACTCGGATAATATACCGGGTAAAATAACATAAAATTGTAATGGTTTAATATTTAGTTTTTTATATATATTAAGTATAGCATGTATTTTATTGTCGAATACATTATAACGTTTATTTTTGTAATTTCCTTCCCTATCCTAAAGCTTAGCAAAGTTTGTAAGCTTTATAGGATCGCTTTTATTAGTGGGAAAATGGTGCGGTAAAAGGTTACGGTAGGTGTTGTGGTTAGCGGGCATTGGTCCATAGGGTACGTATTGGTGTTTTACACCGTTTGTAGTTTCCTGGAGCGGGTTATTCTCTTTGTTTCAGCCGATCGTTATTTCCTGAAGCAGGTTTTTCTGTGTTTCAATCGATCCCGTTATAGCTGAGCGGCCTATTTTTAGTATTCGGAAAGTGATTTAGTATTTGTTTTTGTTTTACAGTATATATCGGTTTATGTGTGTATTGTAATTGTATGATAAATAAGGACTGTGGTCGTTTTTTTCCCTTGGGGTCTTTACTTTTGATTTGAGGTATAGGCATAAGATAAGGTCATTTTACGCTTTATCCCCATCGTTTTAATAATAGTTTTTTTTACTTTGTAAGGTAACACCCTTTTACAAACTCCTTTATACACAAATTTTTATCCTCCTAGTCTAGTACGTTAATAAGTTATGTTATTTCGAATAGGGCTTTTGTAAGGCAGACATTCCTACCCTCTAAGGTATTAATACCGTTAATTTGTAATTGGATCCGCAAGGCTTCGGTAATAGTAGGATTTACTGCTTGTTATATATTGAACGTTCAGTTCGAAAAAAATTATAGAAATTATCTAACAACTTAGGTCCTTAGGCTTTCTCATCCTAATAGCGGAATATAACGGTTAAGATGGATATGTTAATTATATAGGGTTTTAGTTCCTTAATTAGCGTATTGATAATGTTATCCTAAAAGCCTAGATTAATTTTATATATTATAGCCTTTCTGATTCCTATATATTCGACCAAAAGGTCGAAGTAAACGTGAACTTCCTTTAATAACGTTGATTTTAGGGTCATGACTATAGTATTAGAGCTATTAAAGATAGTAATTCCTATATACACTTTGTTTGCCGAAGCGGCGCAAATTGGTAATTTCGCGCCGTAGTTGGATTTAGGTACATCAAGATTTTAAAGTACAAGGCAATTGAAAATTTATAGTAATTTAAGTTTGGGGTACTCTGGCAAATATATAGTAACAAAGATAATCAAAACGATTAAAATGGAGCTTATTAATGCTTGCTAATACAAATAAATTTTAAATGATACGTAAATAAAATGTAGCTATAAACTAGTTAAGTGTTTTAAATTAGTTTTGTTAACGTTTAGTAACGCCACGCTAATCAAGTGGCTAGGAAAACTCAAACGTTGCAAATACTAAATTTAAAATATACAGAGCGAACGTAGGCAAATTTAAAACATATAAGGCGAACGTAAGAAACGTAGGTAATGCAAAGGGAGTATAGGTTATAGGAAGGTGTATTATTGAGTAATGGGTCTAGATTAGCATGTTGTAGCCGTCTTTAGTAAAGTAAGCGGTTTGATTATGTTATAAGTGACCGCTTTTGCTAGGGCGATCGGTTTAGGTAACGTATTTGTAACCGCTTTTAAATTAAACGAGTGGTTTGAATGCTTTGTTCGTAACCGCTTATGTATTTTGCAAGCAGTATGGATTGTCGATTTCAAATCGGACAGGTTCTAACGAAAAGTTTCGAAACTTAGTGGTTTTGGCTTACGTGGCTTGGTACGTAATAGGAAGTTTTCCAAAAAGTGTTCGGGTATGTTGATACGCCAAATAAAGGTCAATAGTAGCCTAACAGAGCTTTTAATAGATAAAACGCTAAATAAGGGTTAATAGTATCATACTAAAGTTTTTTTTTAAGTCACTTAGTCCTTAAAGTCTTTATATACGTCGGTGTGTAATTCTTTTAAAAACGAAATGTTAAAGCACAAACAGTTAAAACTATTACAATATCCCGCTATAGGTATTTAACTTATGTCTATCTCATTTTTCCTTAACTATCTATAGTCGACCGGGTCGGCTATTAATTAGTGTCGATAGGGTCTAAATACATATTCACTCAAATAGGTAAGTAAAAAAGTAATCAGAAAGATTGGTATTTGTAGTATAAAGTAAAATGGGTATTAGAAAAAGTATCTAGACGTGCACGCCACAGGTAAGGGCTTATAAGCCCTTAACCCAGAGCGTATCATTCTGGAATACCTCTTTTAGACCGCTCCACGCATTGCCGTCGGTCTGGAATAGTCATTCCAGACCGCTCCATGCATGATGCACTTTGCGTCTTGCAAGAGTGCAGCCTGCAGCGTGACACGTTACCGTGCACTCTGCAGGAGTGCACCCTGCAATGCAGTGCACTGCTACTTGGCCTATATATACTATCTATAAGGGTATATAGTAATATCCACATTTACCCTACAATATAAAGCGTATCCGAAAAATAGCTTCTTTTACCTAGCTTATTTATGCTTAACCTAACAAGTACTAATTAGTGTTGTAGGATTTAAGATGTTGTAACATTATCGTTGCGAAGTGTGGTCGAAGTAATAGTAGTATTGCAAAGGTTAGGTGGTGGATTGTTGTTTCTTTTGAGTTTGGCAGACCGCTAGCTGGTCTACACGCTACTTTGTATGGGCAATTGCTTAGCCCGTGCCCCACATTGAATTGTGCACTCTACTGCAATTGACTTGCAGTCAGAACAGTCATCTTTAACTGCACTGCACTTGAACGCTATTCCACCACTTGATATTATTTCCTCTTTTTCCATATCAGCGCAGCGCTGTCAACAACTGCGACTTCATGTTCCCACCTAAACAAACGCCATGCCACCATCCATCTTACGGCCCTCAGACGCCAAAAGGAGCTGTGTGGCCCCTGTTCGCATAGTGATCTTTGCAAAGTTTCGTGAACTTGTTCCCGCGTAGTTTTGCTCCCATAGAAAAGCAAATTGTGTGTTGATATTTCTTGCCGAGTACCGTGACCGGACCCTATGGTGGGGACAAAAAAATCAGCACCAATCTGGGCGAGGTTGAGTTTCCATTTCCCAATGGTGAGGCGACCACGATTTAACAACCAGCACTAATGAAGGACTTACATGAGTGCAATCATTACACCCGTTGGACTTGTAAGCATTGCATGCGGCGATCGTGGCCTCGTCGTTCATTTCGACTCCGTCTTTCCAAGCCGTTTCCGGTCCAGTGTATGGTTCCACGGTCCCTGTTGGCGCTGGGGGTTTCACGGCATCTGCTTGCGCTGGGGGTTTCGCGGCATTTGTTTGCCCTGAGTTCACCAATAATGGCAGTGGCGCTGCGAGCGCGGCCGGTCCTCGCATGCGTAGTTTTGGGCCCGCTGTTGGCACCGGTTGGCCCGGCACCCTTTCGTTGACGCAAAAGAGAAGGTAGCGTTCCTTTGCCAGGACGGAGCAGGGGGCCAAGGCGAGGAGGGCGAGTGCCAATGCGGAGGATACGGAGGTGGGCAGCATTACTGTTGTCTATAAAACGAGTGACGGGTGGTAGTGGTGGAGGTAGTTAGTTGTGGTTGTACGACCCCGGAACGGTAAAAAGGTGACGGAGAAGCTAGTTGAGGGGAGCAGGGCGTCAGGCCTTAAATAATTTCAAAGTACGGAGTTACTCAAGTGTTCGATTAGTCCTACTATAATAGTAGATTGCGATACGAAAAGGGGAAAGTAACTTCGCATTGACCGATTCATTTTGGATTAGATTTATGCTTGCTGACAGAATCAGAGTAATCTTCCATCATCTTGCTTTACTATGTGCACTGTGTGATATATAGTTTAAGAACACAGGTTTCTTACATAGTACATAGTAATCAAAGAATCGCTTCTTCAACACCCTTTCGATTCGAGGCTGTAACAAATGATTCATTGACCTACAGTGGCTATGTCTGACTGTCCTAATCTTTCAAATATTAACCCATATACCCCGCCTTCCTCACCCCCCTTTTCAAACGCAAATTCAAACTCATAATACTTGATTTACAACACGTTCTTCCTGGGCAGAACGTGGGACTAGGTCAAAAATTGTAATTAACGTGCTGGCTTGTACAAGCACCTTCATTTGACAACCACATTATGACGATTGATCCAATTAAACTGCATTGTGAAAAGTAGTGGTTTCATAGGTATAATTTATTGTAACCCGGTTTTTTCTTCATGCAATGTTTGATTCACAAGCAAGTTTATTCCAGTGGGACAGCCTTTTTCAAAACATTTGGGTCAGATCGCATTCCTAGTAGGTGCGTGTTGGGTTGGTCTTGAACTTCGACGTAGATGAAGACAGTATAGGTTTGTGCACAAAGAATAATGTTGTGGAAATATGCAAGAGAAAGAAAGACATTTTGGAGAGCACACGTCTCATAGTAGAGTGAGTATAAAGCACTCTACTCCAAATCGTGTAATAAATAGTACATGCTCCAGGGTCTCCCAGCATAGGACTAATATCCTGTGCCTGTTCCTCATGCTCTGCGCTACGGCATTAGCCACAGTGCGAGAGTCGCCTTCACTTACCTGACTAGCACCAAATTTAGACCCATACACTAAATTGGTAAATTTGCGCAATGCTTTGGGTATCGTGCATGATTTCTGTTGGTAGGACTTTGACCAATGGATTCGAATCGACATCGAAGCTACAACTGAAGTAACAATACTATTAGTATAGCATTGAGTGAAGATGGATGATTGAGAGAAGACTTTCGACTGCGGGAGTCGCTAACGGGCTCCCACGCAAATCTCGGTGACAGCGCTGGTCCATGCCCATTGCCAGAGTCGACGCTCATTTCTCCCTTGTAATAAATAGTATTGCAATCTCCGACAATTGGCTTTGGAATGAGTCAACAACCTTTTTTTTTCTTTCTTTTTCTTTTTTTCTTCTTTTTTTATTGTACTGTGACCGGGCAGTGCCGACTGCAAAGCATTGCACTAGCTGCTACGAAATAACCCTGTAGATACCGGCGGGAAGGATCGTAACGAGAGGCCGCCGGGGCCTGTATGGGTCGCCGAGGCCCCTCGCCATCCCTCCAATCAAGACCTTGGGGTGCCCCACAGTTTAGAGACCCGGCCAAGTGACTGATGCATATAGTAGTCGACTGTATTGCATTTGCAATAGTCATAACACTGGCGACTTGTTTTGCGGGTGTACCAGCGCCGTGGAAAAGAAAGAATCGAAACAACCAAGAATCGAAAAACCAAAGAACGGGTGGAACCGTTGACACTTCCGTACAAGTCGAACGTCAAAACCAATTGAGCCGCAATGTCCCCAATGTCGCAGACAAATGACTGGTTCCTGCCACAATCGGAGATCGGCGAGGTGCAATTCTGCATTCGTCGCATTCGCCAGCCAAAATTGCCTGTTAACTGGACACCGATTAAACGCACCTCTCAACTGAGGTATATAACCCCAAAATTTGCGCATAGACGGTAGATATTGCCAACTTGTACAATTGTGCCGTCAAGCTAGTTACCTAGCTATGCAACAACGAGTTGTAATCTCTACTTTCCCAAGGTAGCTCCTTATATATAAGCTTTGTGTTGGAATAGCAGTCAAATGCAATACAGTTAAGTTAACTATACTAACAGTTAGTTGATTGTGCTGACTGCAAATTGACTACAGTTTGTGGGACTAACTGTATTGACTGTAAGTCAAATACAGTAGGTGCCCACTTTAAAGTGGGGCACGGGCCAAAGCAGTTGGCCATAAAAATTAGTGTGTAGACCGGCTAGCGGTCTGCCAAACTTGGAACTTACGACTCATCAACCAATTTCAATACAACACCAGTTATTTCGACCACAGTGATTCAAATCAACTACGTTGCAACGATAAAGGCCTCTCAATACTAATTAGTGCTTATTAGATTAAGCACAAATAAGCTAGGTAGAAGAAAAGGCTACTTTTGGGTTACGCTTTATAATTAACTAAGGCAAAGGGAAGATTTTTGCGAAGAGTTTTAAGGTTACGTTTGCTATTTACAGGTAATTAAAAGAAAGACTTCTTAAGTGTGTTTGCTGTTTACAGGTATTTGGAAGTGGTGACAGTATTGCTGGTACTACTGAAAACACCAGGAAATCCTTATTAAAACAGTTCTAAAGAAAAAAACATCAAGATTAACCGTTTGAAAGTTTTAAAATCGTTAAGTTGGCAAACGGTTAAGTTAATATTATTACGGCTACTATTATTATGGGTATTGCTATTGCAAATTTTAAATTGTAAAACCAATTAAGTCTCAAAACTTTTAACGAATAACAATTTTAACGATAAACCTATGGTATAATCTCTCTTTTACTACTTTTTTTCCTTTGATACTTTTTAATCTTCGTTATGATAGCTTTAAAGTACGTCGAAATTAATATTATCGCCGACCCTACTAAAAAAAAGCAATCAAGGTTTTCGATACTACTTTCGTTAAGTATTTCGATAACGACCTTTAAATTAAGAAAGATAACGAAAACTTCACTTTCGAGCACTTTTTTATTTACGTCGAATACATTGTCCTTGATATCGATTACAACGATCACGATTTAAATATTAAAACCCTATTCGATTATATTGAATTTTGTAAGGATTGAACTTTAATTATATAAAAAGAACTAAAAATTTTATATAGTTAAAATTAAAGTTTACCTTATGTAAACGAGGGGTTTCTTTAGTTTCAATGGTTGGAAAAAACAGTAACTTAGTGAAAATATTCTACGAATGTATTACCGATGAAAACCTATAATGGTTATAAGAAAAAAAGGGTAAAGGGATCGTCGGCGATAACATTTTTAACACTTTTAGATACGTATCCAAGGTTATGCCCAAGTTTAAATAAATTCCTTAATCACTTTTACATAGGATTAGCAATAAGTTGGTGTTATTAGTTATAGAAAATTAATTGATTTATACGCCGGAAATTCTTAAGTTTACGAGCTAATCAAGTAAAAACCTCGATGTAAATTTTAATATTGAAAGGAAAATTATTAATGCGGAAACTGTGGGTAAGGCTTTAAACATTGTAATGTTATCGATTCGATTTATCGAAGTAATAGCAGTATTTTGTGGTCAAGTGGTGGATTTATTGTTTTAGATTTGACGGACCGCTAGCCAGTCCATATAGTAATTTGTGTGGCCAATTACTTGGCCTATACCTTAGTGTGAAGTGAGGGCATATTACACTTAACTTATAGTCAAGTACAGTAGGTTCATACAAAACAATACACTTAACTTGCAGTTAGTATAGTTAACTTTACTTATAGTAAAGTTGACCAACTGCATTACAAATATTACTATTTCAATACTGGCGGCTTTTTAGTTTATATGCATATGTGAGTGTGGTTAACCAATTTTTTCCGGTAAACGTTAAACTGCGACCTTGTTAACTGGCTAGACCCCTATCAATTTCAATTAACCTCTGTATAAAATTGCACCTATATGTATGCAAATTAACCCTAATTTCCGTCAATTGTCTTACGGCTTTGAGGTCCGATTTTATCGACTACTAGAAAAGATTTTTCTGCCATAAGCCCGCATAATCCTTTACTTTAGCCGTGTCAATTGAACAAGTTCATATCGTTATTCCCCTAATAGTCTTCTAGTTTGCTATTATATCCCTAACCGCCGTTACGGAATCTGGGCTTGTTGGACGGCCTATTAACGTAGCCTTCGATACATATAGTTAGTATATTATTATTCATGAACCTTTTAAAGGTTTTATTCGACGATGCTTTCGTTATGATATTGGTATAATTATCTTTGCCGTTAATTTATCGGAACTCTTTAATCTCTCTCTTTATAGGCTTTGCAGAGTGTTATTACGTCAATCATCAGTCATTTATCGTTGCTAATTACGAGTTTTGAAAGGCATTCAAATAGGTTCCTCGAGTCGGTACAAATTACTACCGGGATTCGAGAAATTTTAAACTACCTACTGATAATGTTAAAGGTTTCCTACAATATAATATCTATATTAAAGCCTACTATTATACTACAGACTTTTAAAACTAACACATTTCGTATTATCCTGTTGTATTTGACAAAGGTTTAGTAAATTAGATTACCGATAATGTTAAATTAATTATCCCGCTTATCTTTATTAATGAAGGCTATTAAAAAGTCGATTGGTAGATATAGGTCAGTGCTATTTGCAAAAGATCCATTCGTAAAAAAATAATGAACTTAGTCTTTAACAAATCGATTAAAATTATATTAATTTCTTAGTTTAGATATTGTATCTGTTACTTAATCCTCCTATTAAACCGGTTAAAGTTCTTACCCGTTAGATCTTATAATTGCGCCGCGATAAAAAGGTCGTAAAAGGCATTTGGTTGACATTAGGTGGTGATATAACTACTACAAATAAGTTATTCTAGGTTCCGTTAAGCTTTAGCCACGTTAGTTCCGTCGATTATAGCCAAATCAATGCCCTGGTTCTTTTGGAGAAAACTAAAACTAGTATTAATATTAAACATACGGATTAATGATTTGTTAAAGTTAAGTTAATTACTTTTTGCCAACGTTATCATCGACTTGTAATTTTAAAACTTGGAATCCTTCACTACCTGTTATTCAGATATTATAAAGTTAACCATTTCTATAAAAAGGGTATCTTTAGTTGATATATCTACCAAGCTAAAATTCCTTTTTTTACGTTACTAGTAAATATAGATCATATATCGAAAATTTTATATTTAGCTATAATTTAAAGTGAGACATTTAAATTACAAATTAATAAACGCATATTTTAATTAATTCATATTAAAGTTTAATATTTTTTATTGCCATTTTCAAGGATAACTAGGTTTTAATTCCTATAACAGTAATGGTAATACGATCCGCTCTAAGTCTTTTATTAATTACGTGTAGGTTTACATTATATTTTGGTTCTTAAACATAAACTTACCATTCATTTTATTTAATAAACTTACTACTAAAGCGATCATTTAGCGTTAATCAATATTTTATATCGTTAACAATTACGTAAAAATCAAGTTTTTGCCTTCATTATCGTATTTTAAGCGATTAAACGTGATTTTTCATACGGCTGCCCCGTAATAACTTTGTAAATAATCTCTGATTTAAAAATCGTAACGTTTAAGTTTTAAGGGTTAAAATCGGCTTTCAATATAAATTATACAACTTTCTAAATTAACAGGTAGTTAATATCCACCTTATTGATTTTTTAAAAAAGTTTTCCGGAAGCTTTAATAATGTCTTGCTGTTGAAGCTTTAATACCGAGTCTTTTTTATCCTTCTCTTTTCAACTTACCTAATTAGTATTATAGATACGGCCCGGTGTATATTCCTCCTTCTTAATGTTTCCTTTTTTCGGAGGTTGTTCGCGCTGGCGGCGTTTCATTAGCTTATCGATAACGGGTAAGGGAGTTTTGTATTAGCTCGGTAGATTAACTTAAAAATCTTTATCATTGGTAGCTTTAATATAGGGTTTAGCTTAGGTGACACGAAAAGAGATAGGATTATTAACAGTTTAAATAACTAATTTAAAGTAGCGATACTTGAGGTTTTATATAGGTCTTTCTATTTACTCGGCTCCCGTCACATAAAGACTTGACTTAATAACTACAAAGCAAATAAGTAAATTAATATAAAACTATTCCTAGTGTTAAAAGTATCGTTAACCTAATGGTATACCGATTCTTTCTGTAATTCATTTAAAGTTTTACCGTAGGCCATAGCTTTCTTTTAGATATTTACTAGGAGCGTAAATACACTATTCAGGTATGAGTACGTTTTAAAAACTATTAACGTTAGCATTAGGCCATCAGGGCCCATAATGTTATTTAGGTCTTTTACCGCTATTTAAAGGCGTACCTTCGGATCCGTAAAACTTCCAATTTTCAATTTAAGGATATTATACGTTCGAAGAAATAAGGAGTATACCTTTTTAATCTTTCCAATAGTTTAGTAAAACTTTATGGGTACTTGTTTACATTGAATAACCATTATTTCAATATTTTCCTAAAACTTCGCCGCTATAAAGTTGGTGCTGGCATCGTATACAAGGATGTTAGGTAGGCCCAAATACGTATTAATTTACAATATCCTTAACATTTTCCACGTATCTTTTACCAAAAAGGATTTTAAAAACTTCACTTTGTAAAAAGATATTACGAAGTCAATAATGTAAAAAACGGTCTTATTATTTAAGTAAAATATACCGATAAAAATTTGTAATAAAAGTTATTATCGTCATTTAGTAGAAATTAAAATTGTAGAAGGCCTTAAATATAAGTTTAATAATATTAATAAGGCTTTCCAATAACTTTTAGGGCAAAGTATTCCATATCTTTATAACTTTACGGACTTGGGAACTTTATATAACTTGTTAACAGTTAGGTAATTAAAATTCCGACGTAATTAATGTATTTCTGGTTTCGTCAAGTTTAATATCATCACTTTAAAACCTTAAAGATAGAACTATAGGTATTTTTACTTAAAGGCGAAGGAAATTTTTTAAACGTTTTTAACTAACTCGTCAGCTTTAATGTTAACGTTAATGTTAAGGGTCTTTATATCCTTTAAGTAGAGAAAACAAAGAGTAATATACTTAGAAATATAGAATTTAATAAATCTAATAACAGTTTAAACTACCGTCATCTCTAATAATAATAATTATTTGCCTAATTCGAAGCCAAATTTGGCTTTATTAACATCGTGAAGATTAATCTTAGTGGCTATAATACATTCTTTCCTCAATGATACATACCACGAATAGTTTCTTATTAAGTAACTTGTTACCTTTATACTCTATATAATATCTTAAAACGTATGGTCCATATGACCATCGTAATAATTAAAGGCATATAAGGGGTTAAAAGATTAATCAAGGTAAAAGTAAGGGTCTTCACCACTTAAACAATATAGTAAAGCTTAATCGGCTAATTATTAAGCTGCGCTGAAAGTAATATCTTTATATTACTTAATTTGCTTAGGGGAATTATCGCCGTTAATTGGCTTGTTACTCCTAAAGTTTACGATTTAATTCAAATAATCCTATTTAAAGATGGTAAAGTACTGGATATAGTATATTATCTTTCTGTTATTTCGTTCAACATAAGGGTACCGAGTTAACTAATAACTTAATTTTTAATAAATAAATAAAAAATACTATTATCACGACGATAATGCTTGCGGTTAATAAGTCCGCTTAAATCTTGTTCTTATTAGTGTTAATATAGTTACTACCTTTAGTTTACGGTTAATAGGCTAAACCTTAGGCGTTGCGGATATCTGTAGCCGTACTTATAATCGATTTAATTAGCCACCATAAGGTTTTTTTTATCGACGTTAGGAAAGTCATCGGCTTAGGAGTATATATCGAACGAATTTGGTGTAAGTGACATTACAGTTATAAGCGAAGAACGTAACTGACTAAAAAAGCTTTCATAAGTGAAATCTGGGCGTTATGAGATGTATTTGAACTTGCTAACACTTGTAATTACTACCCGTACTTATTTGAAAAATATAGCTTTACCAATATAAGCTTTTCTCATTACTTACTAGTATAATATTAACTTGTCAAGCATATTTTTAAGCACATCTATTGGTATTTCCTCTTTTTTTCCTTTGTTATCATCGTAGTCTACTATATAATAACCTAGTCTGTATAGTATTGAGTAAGGTGGACGTCGTATTCAAAGTAGCTCTTTATGATATTACAAATTTCGCAAAAAGTAGTTGCTTAAGTTAGAAAGGTTAGGTAATAATCCCGGATGTGCCTTAGGAGGATTTCAGGAAATAATAAGTAAAAACCAGAAGGGGAAACCTCTATTTACTTATAAATATAGGGTACATGATATTCGTGTCGAAAAAGTTATAAAGCTTTCCGTTATACTTTTCTACGTCGTTTCAAACTTTACCGAAGTCCGTACGGAGTTTCTAATTAATATTAACCATTTAAATAGGTTTCGGGGGTAGGTTGCAATAATTATTCCAGTTTTTATTGATATTTCCTAAAAGTTTAAGTTTTAAAGCCATCGAGCTATAGTATTAAAGGTAATTGTCAGGCGCCTAACGTAAGTAGTAAAGTACTGTAGTAAAACCTATAATACGCTTTCACGTATAAGTAAACCTATCATAAAAAAGATTTTAAGAAACTTAACGATTAAAGGGCTAGGAGGTAATAGTAGCTTAAAGGGTTTGAAAAAATTGACGATCTTATTTAATTAATTGGTATAAAGCGTTGAAGTCGATTCTTTTCACAACGTTGATGGCTATTTTTTTATGTACCCTGCTACCACTAAGGGCATATTCAGCACTATTACTTAAAGGCGTTAAACTACTGAACTGGTTAACATGTTCTCTATCGCCAACGTGTAAAGATGTTTAACTTAACTAAGAGTAAAGAGGTAGTTCCTTAAATCGTGTATAAGGTCATTAAAGATTTTCAACATTTTATTTTTCCCTTGGTGGTCTTAAATTATAGGATATTAAAAGAGTTCTTCCCATTAAACCAGTTTATAAAAGGTTTCAGCTAGTTCCAACAGAATCTTTTCAGGGATGCAGATATTACAGCGGGTAGCCTCCTTTTTCAATTTGACCTTAACCATATATTAAATTATTTTCCACATATTAGGAATTCAATGGTTAAAAAATTCATGGAAATCTTAAAAGGAATGGGCGTTACAACCGTAGTTCTCACCGAAGTCCGTGTTGAGGATAAACTAGCTAATGGAATTAGTTAGGTAAACTTTAGTTAAGGTCACATTAATATTCGTGATGAAGTGTTATTTATCTTAATAGATAACGAAAACTATTATAGGTTTTTAATTATTTATTTTCAAACGAAATTGATAATAGCCTAAAAGTAAGTATTTGAGGTAGCCATCTTAATGTTCTAACTTGTATAGGACGTGTAAAGCGTATATGGTGAGGGATTTGGTAATATTTAGGCGTAAAGGCTTTGTGTTTTGACGTAAAGTCGCGTAAAAGCTTGGCAACTTGGCGTTGGGTCGTATGACGTAGCTTTTTTGTCATAACTATTTGCGCTTAGAGTAACGATCTTAAAGATTAGGTAAACGTAGGGGAAGTAAAAAAAAAAAAAAAGTAAAGTAAGGGTAAAGGTTTGGCATAAAGGATAAGATCGAAGTTCATTTATTATTATTGGTAAGGGGCGAAGGTTATTTGTTATTTTTGCTGTAGGACTTAGTCGATTTTCTTTTAATAGTAGCACCCGTAGTAGTAGTTAATTAGCTGTTTTCCAACTTGCTGAACTTTAAGATTTCTTATAATTAATATTAACGTTTTTCTTTAAGAATTCGTAAAGATTTCTTAGTGTTTTCGATAACGATACCGTCACTACCTTTAAATTGCCATAAAAACCAGCGCAGCTTAAAATTTTTCTTTACTTACTACCATGAAAACCGGCGTAACAGTAAAAACCCTTTGAAAAAAATATTTTCTCTACCAGAGCCGTTGTTAAATGCAAAGCTTAACAGAAAAGTAGCTTCTTTTTTTACTTAGCCAATCCATACTTAACTTAATAAGCACTTATTAGTATTGGTAGGGCTTTAGACTTTATAAAATTATCGATTCGATTAGTTGAAGTAAAAGTATGATTACGTGGTCAAGTGGTAGATGTATTGTTTTAGGTTTGGCAGACCGCTAGCTAGTCTATACAGTAATTTGTATGGTCAATTTCTTGGTCTGTGACCTAGTGTAAAGTGGGGCCATATTTCACTTAACTTACAGTCAAGTATAGTAGGTATACACAAAACAATACACTAAACTTGCAGTAAATATAGTCAACTTCACTTACAGTAAAGTTGATCTACTGCATTGTAAATGCTACTATTCTAAAAGAAACCACCAAATTAATTTCTTTTTAATCCTTTAATACGTTCAATTTTAATAGAAAAATTAAAAAAGGAAGGACTTTATATATGAACCTATTATAGGTGCAACTATTAGCTTTTTACTGTTAAATTCAGCTAAAGGTAATTATTTTATCTACTAATATTAACACTTTCATTAACATCGGTTAAGGGGTTGAAGGGGTTTTTACAACTAATATATTATTGTTTCCCCCCGAAATAATTTTATGGTGAATATAGAGTACATGGTAATTATTACATTTGTTGAGATTTAGGGAGGGAAAGAAAAGCATAATGATAAGTCGTATAACCTTTTCGACGTTAAATTACGTTTGTTTTTCAACTTTTGACTCCAAATAAAGGTTCAATTGCCCAATTTTCACTCGTTGTTCCTTAATGATCTTACCGATTAAGCCGAGATTTATTACCTTCTATATTTAATAAATTACTCTTTTTTTGAAACATTTACGATAATTTTAAAAGTTATTTCAAAAACAATTTTCATTTTACCTAATATTATACAAATTGTAATATTATGAAGTGTTTAAATATATTAAATCATTAAAAAAATCCGAAAGTAGGACGAAAATTCTTCATTATATGTTTAATAGGCTATTATTTTTCCTATAAGTAATAGGGAATATAAAAATGAGCGATATATTATGTTAACAGGTTTAGCAAGCCGTTACGGGTTATAAAGTTTTTCAATACATTTTATAATACTTTGAAATTATTTTCAAAGAGTGTTTTTTGACTAGTTACGTTCTTTGTTTGCAATCGTAACGATTTGGGTCTTGAAATTGACTAATATATATTTATTATCTTCAAAGTTTAGCGACGATGAAAAAACCTTTACGTATACATCATCCATTATAATTACAGCGGGCATAACTAGTACGGTTAATGAAAATCCCGTGTTTAGGATTGTAGTTAATATGTTATATGAAAAGTAGAAGAATTGATTTAATTAAGCAAGTTCATTTTAAATATTGAAAGATATTAAATTTACGTTAAAAAAGGTTTATAGTTAATACGTTATACTATTACTGAATTCGAATGAATATAGGCTATATATTGTATATATTTTCTCTTTACGTTTAATTAAGATTACGTTCTACGCGTCGTAAAATTTGAAAGGGAAAAGATTAAAAATGAAAAAGAAGCCCAAGGTTATCGGTTAATATAAAGATATTGGTACCGATCTAGAAACAATATAATAACTCGCCAACTACCTTTTTTATATTATCAAATAGGTAAAAACCTTTATCTCCGAAATAATAATAAAAGCCTTAGTCTTATACATTTATTTAGTATCCTAAACCATTAGGCTAAATAGGTTTTTTAAGGTATTTTGTCGGATATTTGGGTAGTACGTTACGAAAGGATATTGATTATGTTATAGAATTTAATTATAATGATATCAGTAAAATTGAAGTTGGCTTTAACCTTGAAAAAACTTTTTTTACTAGGAGGGACAATTATTACTTCCATCGTTAACCTAGTTATTTTCTACGTTTTAAAACCCCATATCTCTTTCCTTCTTTACCTCAAAAATATAAACATTCTCGGCATTAATATTGACGTTTATATTAATTAATTGGTTCAGGTCAAATCCTGTAAAAGATTTCCACTTAACCTTCAATAATGACACTTTTAAATTTATTATTAAGGGTTAAAGGTAGTTATATCAAATTCAATGGAGTTGTAACTTTGTTGATTATATCAACGATTTCATCTTCCGGTAACTAATTAACTTTACAAAATTTTAAAAGCAGCTAATTGTAAAAATGTAGACTTGCTAATATTGATAATAATTATTGGTAAGATCTCTATTATATTAGATACGTTAGAAAAGTAATCGTAAATATTGGTGTTTGTATTAAAGATAAGTAGTAAGATAAAAGGGAGAAGAGGCATCCGGAGAGTGCACACCACAAGTGAGAGCTTATAACCTCTCGCTTGGGCAGTGGCCCTTTAGTATGTACTCTGCTAATATCCCTTTTGGATAGTGGCACGCTATCGTACACTTTACAAATACTACTTCTAAGCAGTAGCACGTTATTATTCACTTTGCAGGAATGCACCTTGCAAAGTGCCACGTTACTATATACTTTATAAATGTGTAACCTGTAGCGTAGCTGCTTACTAATTATAAAGATATACGATAATATTTACATAGGTAATCTTTTTTTCCCTAACGCGGTATGTATCCGTAATTTAGTAGTAACAGCTTAGTTTATAGTATAATTTGTATCCGTAATTAAGTAATAATAGTTTGGTTGTAGTATAGTTTCAAACCGTAGTTTAGTAAGAACAATTTGGTTTTGATACAAAGTATAAAGGTTTGTATTAATAGTTTTGATTGCGGTAATGATTATAGTAAAGCTCCAGTTGATTTAGAAAATTGGTAGCAATATAATCATCAATAGCGTTTATTATTAATCCCTATAGGGGTGTAATTGCGAAGGTGATATAAGGGTGTAAATATGTAAAGGTAATTACGTTGTTTTGTGTTTGAAGGTTAGTATAGAAAAGATATATCGTTATAGGTTTAGGTAAAACTTCTTGTTTTCCCCTATAATTATGTGCTTCCTTTGCTAACGAAAATCTCGAATAGTTAATTAACGTCTAAAAAGTTAACCTATTATTTCAGTTGATTTTTTTAAATCGCTTCCATAGGTAGGTAACTTAACTAGCTTTATATACTAACCTTTTTCATAAATAACGCGTAAAAATGGAAGTATAAGGTACCGTTTAACGCATTTGCGTAAAAAGGAAGAGGCGGCTGCTGCCGCTGTACGCCGCACCGATACTACTGTTAACCTCAGCCTTACGTCTTTCGGGTCGATTTCGTTTATTCACGCCTTTATTTTCGGCCTGTTTCCTGCCGCCGTCGCCGCTGAATCCCCTAACCCTTTTCCCCTCTTTTCCCCTTTCCCTCCTCCTTCCAACCGCTGAAGGAAAGAACGGGGGTCTCCTAAGGTTATAAACTCTACCTTTTCGCCATGGGTAAAGACCTTATTATTCGTAACAACCCTACCCCCCACATTACCGAAAGCATAGCTTAGTGGAGCTATAATATGATCCGTATCATTACTTCCCCCATTCAATATTTATTATTTCAATATATTCGTAAACGAAGCAGAAGCGGTCCACTTAATACCCCACCTAGAATCACAACTCGTTAAAATACGCTGTAAGGATTTTATTGGCACGTAAAATAGTAAAACAACGAACCCAGATCCAGAATACTAGGCCGTTAATAGATATACCATACGTACAGTATATCGCGTCCGTGGACGCGGGCAAATATATTAACAATTTTCACTAAAACGAGTGTTAGTCGGCCCGTTATTACCGTCACGAGCGGGCTGACAATAGATACGCTCCTATTTCAGTAGTTTTGGAGCTGTAAGCTAAAGTTCTATTATATGTATACCATCTTTACAGTAAATTTATTTTAAATTCGTTTCCTTAACAGCAAATACAAATCTATGACTTATATAAATATACCGTTCGAAGCGATTTCATAAATAACCACTTTAGTAAATTACTCAAATGAATCGATGTTAATTAATAATGAGCGTTAACCAGTGGTCCAAAAATGTTAGCCGTTATTTCCGCCTAAAAATGGAGCCTAAGTGTCGGTAAGATCTCAAGCCTATAATATTCAAATGAACATAAGGTCTTTGAAGAGTAATCAAAATGATTGGTAATTATAGTATAAAGTAAGATAATCATTCAAGAAGAAGCATCCAGAGGTACACGCCATAAGTGAGGGCTTATAAGCCCTCCACCCAGAGCGTATCACTCTGGAATATTTCTTCTAGACTGATCCACGTATTGCCATCAGTTTGGAATAGTTATTCCAAACCGATCTATGTATGATGCGTTTTACGCCTTACAAGAGTGCAGCCTACAGCATAACACATTACCGTGCACCCTATAGGAATGCGCCTTGCAATACAGTGTACTTTTACTTGACCTATATATACTATCTATAAAGGTATATAGTAATATCTACACTAAGCATATATTATATAAGCGAATTCGACAATATTATCGTGCGCCGCCGTAAATAAGGCAAAAAAAAAAAAAAACCCTATATCTTTGTTTAAAGGTATACAGCATAAGGTGCGGGGCTATTATATCGGTAACGCTAGTAATGGTTTCGATGGCGGCGATAATGGTAACGTTAGCAATGAAGAGAAGGGCGGCGAAGACGAGGATAACTAAGATGCGACGCTGCCTTTTTCCCCTCCTTTCGGCAATGACTAGCTGCCTGTTTTTATGCTTTCGCTGGTGTACCCTGCCCTAACGTAATTTACTATAAAGTAATTCAATTGTTTTTTTAAAAAATTCGGAACATAATTAATGAATGTAAAATATAAAAAGTAAAACTAATTTTTATAGCATCTTCAATAGTAAAAAAAAAAAAGTGACGATGTATTAGAAGCGTCGTAGATGGTAAAGGGAAAAAATGATAATATATTAAAAGCGATGCAAACGTTAAATTTGAATATAGATAAAATGTCAAAAGAGGTATAAATAGTTAATTTAAACTGCAATGAAATAACAAAAGTAATGTAACTCACTTAATTATTGTAAAGTCATAAAACCTTTAGTAACGGTAACAAAAAATGTATTCGTCGAAATGAGCGCTTTTAACGATTTATTCGGGGCGCCTTTATTTATTATATCTGTTGGGTTCAACTTTTCGTTAATTTACCTTCTTTTTACAATTTCGTCGCACTTATAAGATTCGTATATGGCTATAATATGAGTTATAAATCGCTTTTCATTAGTAGAATTAAGCTTAATGAAGTACTCGTAAAGGGAAAAAGAGTTAGTGTAAATTATTAAAGGGAGGAGTTTTGGATTAATGTTCAAAATCATTATCCGTACCGTTATCACCATGGTAATTCCAGAGTCGAATCCTCTAACTATATAGTAGATTTTGGAGATTAAAATGCTTCTTGTAGCATATCTCTATTTTATTGAGCTTTGATAAAGATTTTTTTTATAGAGTGTAAACCGGTTTTAAATTAATATTTCGTTATTAAAATCAAAATTAAATTTTATTTGCGAATTATAGTCGATATTGTTAGTGAAAAATTCGTTAATGAAAATCGAAAGTTTTACAATTCGTTTATCGAGCGGTACAAATTGTTAATATACTTTTAGGTTATGTATTTATCATGTTAGACGCTTGTTCAACGTTTTACATACATCTTCCGAAAGGTTGCATTAGTATTACATAGCTACCAAAAAGGTTGAATACGGTTTTCAGTTGTATTACTTATGCGATCTAAACGTTACATATATGCTAGTATTTATATTTGTCGGTTTTCTTTTGCATTATTTAGGTTAGTAAGGGTAACTTTTTCTAATTATCTATTTAGTATAAGGTTTAAAACACCTTTACGGAAAGTGATTATTACGCCATTTGAGTCGATTATACGGTTTTCTGTTAGGTACATTTTAGGTTTTATTTTTAAGCCGGCCTTGAAAGACTTTCTTTTAACTACGGAAAACGATGCCTAATATAACGTTAATATATTGTCCGTATGTATACCTTTAATTGTAAAGCCTTTCAAGCATATTTTCATGATTATTTTTAAGATTAATAAAAACGTGTCGAAGGTCGAGTTGGCTATTTCGAGCCTTTTTTATAAATACTTTTCCTTAGTGGGTATTATACTAATATATACCAGTCTTAACAAATTCTTAAAACGGTTTTATAATACGTAAAATCGTTTCAGGTAAATAGTTTTTTTAGGAGATTTGAAGATATATAGGCGTAAATACACCGTTTAAGTCTCTTTTTCGACTGTAAATAAAATTATATAAGACTGTGAAGCTTAACATAAAAGTTATAAGGGAGATCAATAAAAGTGATAAGTGTTAAAATTAAATAATGGCTCGCTCGTTGTAAAGTAAACGACTAGATTATAATATTCTTTTTTACGTTTTTATTGAACCCCTTAACTATAAGGATGCTCTTTTCGTAGGGTTTTCTGGTTTTGTCTTTTACCTGGTATATTAGGCGGGTATGAAAAATTCTATAAGCGTTGTAAATCGTTGTTTTAAACCTTTTGAAACTAAAAACACTTTATTTAATTAAGGCATAGATTTCCTTTTATATATATTATTTAAACTGGGTACCTAAGGCGGTAATAATTTCTTTATAAAGGAGTTTTAAACTTTACTTACGATTTATCGCCTTTTGTTAGGTAATGAAAAGTCCATGACAAATGCTTCAAAACGTCTTTTGTTTTTCAAGTTAAGTAGGTGCCCTCGGCCACACGGTATTAGCTTCGTTAGTATAAACGAGTCGGTTTCGTATAGTAGTAAAGGTTTAAACGTAGTATTTGGGGGGTGTATAAAATTCGGAGGCGGTTTGGATTTGTTATCTTAAAAGTAGCTTTTTCAGTGTTATTGGTTTAATTACGGTCTCGGAACATTTTCGTTTGCCTTTTACCTTTTATATTCAAGTATTATCATTGAAAGAAATAAACTCGTACTATTTAGTAAGTTTAAAAGTATATTGTGGCTTTTAAACCCGTTAATTCTTTAAATGTTCATTTATTTATCCTTTATTCTCTAAATTAGAATTTTAAATTGTAATAGTAACTTTAAAACGCTAGCTTTATGCGGCCTGGTTTTTATAGCTCATTTTTTTGAAATATTATTTCTAGCCTCTGAGGAACGTAATATTGCCATAGATTTTACCATAATATTTTCGCTTTATATCATAATTGGAGACAGTATTAAATATATGTAAATGTTATAGTAAAGACAGAAAATGAGAGGTGTAAAAATAAGCTTATTCGGTCCGAATATATTATTTACAATGTTTAGCGTTATTTATAGGATTATTTACCTAGAACTGATACTCCTTAGGCTTTTAAATAGTACTACTTATAAATTTTCAGCGGTTTATAATACTGTTTACACTTTCCAATACCTTATAGTTTTTTTTACCAGTATTTATTTTCACTTATTTCTATAGATTTTAGCCTTTATAAGTTATTTGATCGAGTTGAAAGCCGTATTTACATCGCAGGTAATATAATACAGAGGCTCTAAATAAACGTTAAACTAATAACTTATTGAGATATTTTAGTATTTCGTAATGGAAGCGCTTCGCATAAATTTCGAGGCTTAAAATAATGTTATTACATTGATAGCGTATAGTATTCATTAGCCGTTAAAACATATTATATTTATAATTAACTCACATTTGAATTTTATATCGTTTTTAATATGGAATTCAAACCGCCGTGGTGCTTGTAAGTATAATTGGTATTTGTGGCAAAACTTGTCGGTAGCTTTTAGTGCTTCCTTTTCTATATTAGTGTGTCTTACGATGTAAAGTAGTCATAAAAGGCGATTTATAATTAGGTATCCGAACCGGCGGTATAAGGATCTTAGTTTCGGATACTTTAGTAAAACAGCTTTCATTATACGTATTTCGTGGAAAACCCATAAGTATTTCAACTTAAGATAAAACGGTACGGTATGTTATCTGAAGCGTAAATAAATTAGTTAGTCGTATTTTAGACCTTAATTCCAAGTTTATTTGTATCAACTAATATTAATAAAAATAAATGTTTTAAAGTCTTTCACGTAGAATTTAAACGATTTGAATCGTGTATTTACAACGACTGTATTAAACGACGATAATTTGCCTCTTTCGAATAAAACTTCCTGATATTTTCCTATTCGATCTAGCTAAAATTTCGGGAATTACGTCGCGAGCGCGTTGAATTGTCGTTTTCCGGCGGTCGATATTTAAACTATACTGGTGTCTGGTATAATTCCCTGAAATCGGTTGCTGTACCTGTTAAAAACGTAAATTACGATGTTATATAGGCGTTTAACACTTCATTTTCGTAATTCAAACCTATGATATATGGAAATAAGACATATTTTAAGCTTATAAAAATTGGCTGCTTGGTTTCCTTATTTTATATCTAGCGAAGTTGGTAGGTTTCGTAGGATTACTTTTATTAGTGGGAAAATGGTGTGGTGCGATGTTTTGGTAGGGGTCTTGATTATTAGGCATTTATTTGTAAGGTTTATATTATCGTTTTACACAGTTTATTTTTATTTCGAACATGTAGTTTTCGGTATTTTAACCGTTTTCGTTACGGTTGAGAGAGGTGTTAATCGTATTCGAAAAGTAATCCGGTATTTATATTCCTTTCAATATGTATATAAGCATGGGTATATGTTATACCCGCGTGCCGGATAATATTCGTAGTTGTTTTTCCTTTTTTTCCTCAAGCTCCGTATATCTTACTTAGGGCGCGGGCATACAGTCGGAATATTTTTTTTGTATTGATATAGTGTTTTCGTGTTACCGTTTTATCCATATATTTTAATAATATGTTTTTTGTATTTCTAGAAGTAATATATTTTTATAAAATCCGTCTAATATACCTTTTTATTCTCTAAATTTAATAAATCGGTAAACCTTGTCATATTGAATAGAGTTTTCGTAAGGCGACCGTTTCTGTCGCCTAGAATATTCATACTTTCTCTTTGTAACTAAGTTTACAAAACTTTAGAAACTGAATCATATACCATATACTATATTCTTATCGTTTAATTCGAAATTCTTTTATGGAAATTATTCAATATTTTCGGTCCCTAAGCCATTTTTTACGATAACGAAAAATCACGGTTATAATGTATGTGTTTACTGTATATGGGTCCAGATCTTCAACTGGTATATCAATAGTATTATCCTATAGTTTTAAGTTAATTTCTCATAAACAGACCTTTTTCATCCCTATATAGAGTATTAAAATATCGAATTTTGCACGAACTTTATTTAGTGTTATTAGTATCAAAGTTATAATTTTAAAAGTATAAAGTGTATTAAAGAGATTGAAAGGCTGATTTGTACGTATATCGGAAATGTTGAAGCGGTGAAGAGTTAGTTTTACGTAATGAATAAAATTTATATGCGCTTAAAATACAGTGTTTAAGGTAGTACAGAAAAATAATGAAAATAAAGGCGTATAATATACAAATACAAATAAATAAGATATAATAAAGCGTTTAAAATAAGTTGTTTAACGCTTATGAATACAAATAAGATCCAAATGAAGTGTAAACAAAGTGTAACCATCAATTAATCAAATATCCTAAATTAACTTTTTATGGTTTCATAAACGTTATACTGGTTAATGAATTAGTAAATTCAAATATAGTAAATAATAAACTTTAATAGGCGGGGAAAGGCTAGCAAAGAAAAGCAAATAAGGTAATCAAAAAGGGGAAAAGAAATGTGTTAAGATATATATATGTGTATGTGTAGAATTCGAAATAGTGTATAAAGCTTGGTAAGCGTTTTGAATGCCGTGTTTCGCCTGTAGAGTGCGTTTGGTTAGCGGTTCGATTATCGCTTTTGGGGCGTAAATTAGTTATAGGGGAGTTTTAAAAGTTATGTTCTAGATGTTCTCGAAGTTTATAAATAATTGAGATATTACGTTTTAACCGTTTCCGAAGTATGCGAGCGGGTTGGATTTTATATTTAGATCAGATAGATTCTAATAAAAGATTTTGAAGCTTAGTAGTTTTATCTTACGTGGCTTGATACGTAATAAGACTTTTTGTAAGAAGTGTTTGGGTACGTTAAAGTGTTAATATATTTCATAATGGCAGAACGTGGCTTTTGGTAGTTTTAAGATTTCAATAGAATTGATAATTTTGTATTAAAGTAGGACTTTTTAAAGTTACTTCGTTTTTACAGTCTTTATATATTCCTATGTAATTCGTATAAGTTGTAGTGGTAAAGAATAAATAATTGGAACCGTTATAACATCCTGTTATAGGTATTAAACTTAGGTTTGTCTTTTTTTCCTAGATTATTTTTAGTTGACCAAGTCGGTTACTAATTAGTCTCGGTAAGGTTTTATTTGTATCAGGTACATTAAAAGAGTAATCATAATGATTAGTATTTGTATTGAAAATAAATAGTAATATTAAAGTGATAAAATACATCCGGGGAGTATATACTATAGGTAAGAGCTTATAACCTCTTACTTGGGAAGTGGCTCTTTACTATATACTTTACTAATCTCCTTTCTGGATAGTGTCATGTTACCGTACACTCTACAAATACCACTTCTAAGCAGTGATACGCTATTATACACTCTACAGGAATGCACCTTGCAGAGTGGTATGTTACTGTATACTTTTTTAAGATGCAATCTACAGCATGGCTGCTTACCAACTATGGAAATATATAGTAATATCCACAGTAATTAAACAGCTTGAATATTACTATAAAATATACTCACAAACCCCTTTAAAGTTCAAATTCATGTTAAAAATTGAAACTTTAACTTGAAGGTTTTCGTAAACGTGTTTTACCTAAATGGTAAACTAATACTTTATGTTATTAACTTTGTTACAACGTTTTACAACGTTAAGTTTTTTTTAGGATTATTATAGCAATGAAAATATAAAAGGTATTACATACTTTGTAAACTGATACCGACTTGATGCTACCAAATATATCAAATTATAGCGCTAGTATGAACTTTATTACAAAGTAATTTAAAATTTATATTAAGTAAAGAGGAATTTCATATAAATATTGTGTCTTTAAGGCTTATTAAGGTATTGATAAAATTCAAAAACCCCAAGTTTTTAATAAAAGGTTTATAATATTCTTACCTTAGAAATTAAAAGTTTTGTAAGTCAAAAAGTATAGCTTTAAATAAAGGTAAAAAGCTTTCACGATATTATTAACCTTAACGGCCGAAATACCAACTTTATTAGTATTAAGGATTTATCTATATATAATGATTAAATCTCTACTATAGTTAAATACCTAAAAACGTGTTATAGTATATAGTAAAACCATAAAGGAATTAAGGAAGAAATCGGTATGCCGTAAGGTTAATAATGCCTTTAACACTAGAAAGAAATTACCGATTATGAATCTGCTGTTTTTTTGAAAGTGAAGCTTTTATATAGCGAAAGCCAAGTAAATAAAATGAAATTTGTAAGCTATTGAGTATCGTTAATCTAAATATAATACTTAAAATATTTAATGACCTTATCACTTTTTGAATTACATAGGTTAATCTGTAAAAAAAAAACCTTAGGTTTAATAAAGATTCTTACATCGAAAACCCGCGAGTTGAACGGATTAGCTAATAAAATCTTTTCAGGCCGATCGTCAATAAGTCGATAGAATATCGACGATGTGGAAGACTACCGAAAAATAGGATATATAATAAAGAGGAGGATAGTGACGAGGACTACAAGTCTAATAGAGTATATATAACAGCGTGAGTATTTTAGAAAAAAAGATTAACGGAGAAATTATCTTTAAGTTATGTATTGAAAGTATTATCAATATACTGGGCAAAACTTTTAAGGAAAACAATCGGATAGAAATTGATAACTTTTTCATACAAAGAATTATTAAATTTATAGTATTAACGTAATTTAAAGGATAAAAAATTATAATAGTTAAGTTGAAAATAATTTATAAGGTTAAATATAAAAATACGGACCAACTATATAAAACGTTACGGCTAATCGTTTAGGGATAAAATAATAAAGGTAAGGATTTGATCTTTATTTAATTACTTATAATTCAAAAGATTACTTATCGTTTCATTGTTGTAATTACTAATAATTTGATTGTTGGTATACGCGGTACGTTGACACTTGATCATTGTAATAAAACAAAAAAATATACCTCATATGTTATCAATTCTCAAAGGATTATATTATTGGAACTACCGAAAAAATTAAGGGACAAATTTCTAGCCGTTATAGTAATACGTTGTATTAAGTGTGTATATGAATGAGCCAAAATGAAAGTTTATTATTTTTGACCCATTAAACGTACTTTCAACATAGATTAAATATAAAAACATTTAAATATTTAACCCATTTTTATTAATTATATAGGGTAACAACTTCGGTATCATGAGTATATAAACTAATAATACCTTTTTTCTCGGAAATATTAGGTTTATGACGACGGAATAACGTATTATCGAAAAGTTAGGCCGTTAAAAATGTGAGCTAATTAAGATATTGATTGAAGGTATACAAATTAATTTTAATAAACTGTTAATCTATATCTATGGTATTGAAGTTAAAAACATTTATAGTACGTTTATTAACCTACCTTAGAAAAGGAAATTTATTAACTGGATAACGATTGATGAGGTTGATAAGGTAAAATTTTAACGATATCTAGAGTAAAGGGCTCATACGGTTTACATCGTTACGTTATATTAACCAGAGGTATCGTCAACTTATTTATCGCAATATAGATATATGATTAATTAGACAAAGATTTTAATGGGTTGAATAAGAGGATTTAGTATCAAATACTTAATTTAAAAAGAGGTGTTGGTAGGGCTTGCTTATCAATAGGCTTTGAGATGTTGCAACGTTGTTGATTCGATTGGTCGAAGTAATAGTAGTATTGTGTGGTCAAGTGGTGGATGTATTATTTTAGGTTTAGCAAACCGCTAGCCGATCTGCACATTAATTTGTATGGTCAATTGCTTGGCTCATACCCTACACCGAATCGGGCACTCTATAATCAACTGACTTGCAGTCAGTACAGTCAACTTTACTGTAAGTAAAGTTGACCTATTACACTGCAGGTATTATTATTTTAACAAGAGGTATTAATATAGTTTGAGTAGATTAAACGATAATAATGTTAATAATTTCTACGAATGTTTTTTTACGAATAATATTCATTTTATATCGTTAATCGGATTTCTTATAATATTCGTTAACGAGAAAAAGTTCAATAGGTGATTTATGATTACCGGAAATCTCGTATATTGGATATTCGTTCAATGTAAACGTATAATATGAAACGTGTTGGTTTTCAAGGTTTACGGTATAATAATAGGCTTTAATATCGATATGGTAACTAATGGCATATTGAGGATTATTATTAAATAGCTAGAATTGCTTTCGATACCCATAATAATGAGTACAAACCTTCGAAACTTTTATGCGTGTTTAGTAAAGTTGAGTATAACTCATGAAAAAGTTTAATAATATATGTAATGGCTTTAAGGGAGGTATATAAAGCTCGGGGAATCGATAAGTTCCGGTGGATTAACGGCAAAAATAATTCCGTTAACATTATAATTAAGGTTACACTTAATAGCGCTTTAGAACGGTTTGTAAACAGTAATACGTTAACTATATAAATCGAGAGCTATGTGGACCATCCGGTACGTAACGTGGAATAATAGGGATGCCCTGGTATTTTCGAAGACTGATAGGGTAATAATAACGGTAATAATAGGTATAATTACTGGTAAAAAGTACACAATTGGTAAAATGTGTGATATGTGCAAGTTTGTGGCGAAAAACCTGTGTACGGGAATTAAGGAACGGAGGGCTCGGAGATGTGGAATAAAGGACCGCAATTAATGTCAGTTTTAGTGTAAATTGACTGGAATTGATAGGGGTTTGGCTTGTGGATTAAGGAGGGATTTTAGAGGTTGCTACCAATTGGTAGCCGGCTACGTTGACGTACAGGCACAAAACAAAAAGCCGCCAGTGTTGGAATAGCAGTCAAATGCAATACAATCAAGTCAACTATACTTACAGTTAGTTAATTGTACTGATTGCAAATTGACTACAGTTTGTGGGATTGATTGTATTGACTGTAAGTCAAGTGAAGTAGATGCCCATTTCAAAGTGGGGCACGGGCCAAAGCAGTTGGCCATACAAATTAGTGTGCAGACCGGCTAGCGGTCTGCCAAACTTAGAACTTACAACTCATCAAAACCAATTTCAATGCAGCACCAGTTACTTCGTCCACAGTGATTCGAATCGACTACGTTGCAATGATGAAGGCCTACCAACACCTTGATATATTACACTAAAGGTATGAAGTATGTTATATTTCAAAGGGGTGTTTGGCAAGGGTTTTAATGTTGGTAGTCTTTATGAGAAATTTAGTCAAAGTTTTAAAGTTAAAACCCATTCTCATGTGAAATTCAATAGTTTGATCAAGGTACAAAAATAATCATTGTTTTAGTCTTTTACTTTAAGACAAGGGTGTTTATTTGTCTTTTGAGTTAACACACAGGCTAGGCATGAGCTTTAGGGGGGTCATTATGAAAGTGTTGTCGTTTTGTCAGTTTTACAACTAAAAAGAAGTTGGTGTATACACATACAACAGTTATATACTGCAGCGTTGTCTGAAGAGCAAAGCAAAAGTACAAAGAACCAGTGCATAGTATTAAAGTTGAAGAAGAAAGAATGTGCAAGTTCATAACCTGCAGCGCAAGCTGTAATATATACTAGGTGGTTACGTTGGAATTGGGAGGAATTTGGAGGAAGATTTGGGATGAGGGGAGCGGATCGTATTGTTGTTTTATCTAAGTTTATCTAGTGCCTGTGGATCCCTCTGATCCAATAGTCATATTCCCCATGACCTCGGGTAGCCATTTCCTCAGTACGTATCATCCCTGACATGCATCCCGTTCACCAGGCTACCAACACTCCAAAAATAACCATTTTGCATGCGCCGCCCTGTTATTTGAAAAGAGGGATCGTTGTGGATTTCTGCCGGTTTTCAACTGGGTGATCCGGGATGCGCTGGAGCTAGCTGTAGTATTAAGCACAGTTGCGATCCTTATACAAATAACCAGTACACCCCAGCTTTAATCTGTAAGACACTTCTTTTGAATACACAACATTCCACCAGCCTGAAAGATCTAACACTGCAATATCAGTGATTCAGACTATGAGCTAGGAACCGTTACAGACCCACACCCCTTCGCGAGAAACTTTTGAAACTTCTGGATCGAAAGAAAGGAAAGAAGACAGTATATATTCCCTCTATTCAGGTAGCTTTCTTGGTATCATAGGCAAGTATATAAATATGTAAATAGCCCTCGCCATAGCCCTACAAGCTATGTGAGTAATGAAAAATATAGCTACATAGCCCCCTTCATAAACCTCCGGTTTGGTAAGCGTAATGCAAGAAAAAAAAAGGGGGGGTCGATGTGTGCGTATGCCTACATTTGCGCACGTGGGCAGTTAGGCGGACCGATGACTGGTCTGGAATTGTAGGTGGAATATGGATCAATTGCGGATGTATCATCCAACCTCGTTTGGAATGATCAGTCTTTTAAGAGAAAATGCTACCCATCACCTGCCCACTCCTACGCCTCCCCCTTCCATGTCCAGGCCGCCCGCCTATGCAGCCAATAGTCCCCACTCCGAATGGCCCTCCAAATGCCATAGAGCCCCCCGAAGGGCCGCAGCCCCTTCCAACCACTCCGCTGCGTCCGCAGCTTCTCGATGTCCACCTTGACCTTGTCGTACACGCTCGGCAGGCCGGCCTCGTCGGCCTTGTACTTGCGCCGCAGCGCGTCGTACCACCCGCGCCCGCCGTACATGGCCCAGAACTCGGGCTCGTCGTAGTAGGTATGCGCGTAGAGCCACTTCATGCCGCCCAGCGCGCACACCTTCGCCTCGAGCGCGCGGTTGGCCGCCATGAAGTCGGCGTGTTTGGTCGGCCCCATGCCCCAGACGCCGACGTTGAGCATCATGTCCTCCTCATCCTGCTGTCGTTCGCCCTCTTTCTCTCCGTCCGCGCCCCCGCGCGTGGAGGTCGTGTACGGGTGGAACGTCGGCGGCCCCCGCCGCTGCAGCGGACACAGCCACAGCGGCCAGATGCCCAGCTCGGCCGCGGTGTAGCCGACCAGCTCTGCCACGGCGCCGAACGGCATGGCTACGTCCTGCACCACGAAGCGCGCGCTCTCGCCGCTGCCGTGCAGCGCGCGGTAGAGCATGCGCGTGTGGATGAAGTCGTCGAGGAGCCAGCGCGTGAACGCGTTGAACGGCACCACGCCGCCAAAGTACGTCCACCCGGACCGCGCGACCCAGAAGCCGGCGCGGTCGTAGCGGAAGAGGTACTCGGCGAGCGGGATGTAGTCCTCCACCACCGCCTCCTCGCGCCCCTCGCCCTCGCCCTGCCCCGCTGCCCCGTCCGCGGTGCGGTCCCGCACGTGCAAGTAGAACCACGGGTCCCGCGCGCGCGAGAAGGTCCGGACCGGCGCCCCCGCCGGCTTCTCGTCCGTCCTCGTCCCCGTGATGACGACCCCGTGCGTCTTGCTGTACAGGATCCCGTCCACATAGTCATTCGCCGGATCCGCGACCGCCGCGCGCACGGCCGCGACCGCCGCGCGCACGCTGCGCGTGCGCCGGTACCGCGTGCGCACGAACGTGCGCGCCGGCACCAGCTCGAGCTCGAGCAGCGTCGTCACGCCCAGGGTGCCGAGGGCGCCGGCCGCGCCGCGGAAGAGGTCCGCGTGCTCGCCGTCCTGCGGCCCGTCGGCGGCGGCGGCGGCGGGCGCCGCCGCCGGGTTTGCGGCCGTGACGACCGCGCCGTCGGGCAGCACCATCTCGACACGGCGCACGCAGGCGTCGAACCAGCCGTGGCGGCAGCTGCTGCTCTCGGCGGCACTGCCGGCGAAGCCGCCGCCGGCGGTGATGCCTGGGAACTCCATGACGACGGGCGGCACGAGCCCGTGGCGCAGGGTGTGGGCGACGAGGGCGTCCATGGGCACGTTGGGCTCGACGAGCGCGGTGCGGGCGGCGGGGTCGACGGCGAGGACGTGGCGCAGGGCCGAGATGTCGACCACGTTGGCCTTGGTGGCGAGCACCGGGCGGGTGGTGTTGGTGGAGCCGTGGAAGATGCGGTAGGGGGTGCGTGTGGCGTAGAAGGCGCGGACGGTGGCGGCGATCTTTTGGACGAGGGCGCGGTGGGCGTCCATTGTGGCGGTTGGTAGTTGTTGTCCAGCGAGGCCCTTGCTCCTCCCGACTCTCCCCAGCCGTTTTCAGCGTATGTGAAGGCTCCCCTGCCCAGCGACTTGTTGAGATGTGCGGTGACTGAATTATTCGGAATTATTCGAAACAAGTCACGATGTCAGCTCAGTTGTCGTAAGCTGCGCCAAACCTCGATATGGGACCCCTGTACATGTGACTTTGGTAACAGGGGTACCCTGTACTGCAACACGATTCAACTTCCTACTTGTACACATTACCTCGTCTGCACATATATAAATAACTTGAGCCACCAAGATTCTCGAGTTTTTATGACTATATCGAAATGGAAATATGGAAATCTGTAAATATGTTGTAGAGGTGGTGATATGCAGGAAATTGCATGTGGAATCCACGGCTCGTAAATTTTGTCACCCCACTGTACCAGTAGTCATCTGGCTTCACAAAGGTGAGGACGTATAACAGGCTGATGGGTCGCACAAAAGTCTGGCCATATGTGTTGTAATAGAGTGTGGCATACCCCTAGATATTCACAGTTTACGTCCGAAGTCTACCTGTCGGATCCAGGATACCGGATTCGAGATATTGGAAGTTATTTATAGGACGCAATATGTTTAGGGTTTATATCGCTAGGTTACTTCGAGTCAAATAATATATATTGAAAAGCATGGAATAATATATTATAAGTAGAGATAGAGTTGCGATTAGTTCTATTTTTAGTCATTCATTCCCATAAAATTCATTTTTAGTTATTATTAATACTAATGAGTTATTTATATCTATTTATTCTATCTGTTTTTCTACCCGTTTTACTAAACGTAATGTTCAATACTTCATTTTCATCAATTTTGTGCAGAATTATAAATGTAGTTACTTCTATCACTAAAAATCTAGTGTTTTAAATTTGTTAATAATGAACTCCTTTAGGTTTTTAGTTGTACTAAAAATGAAAAATTTATAGGTTTTATAATGTGTTGACATGAACTTTAATTTATATCGGATTATCAGAAATTTATACTTTCTATTGAAAAAGCTTGGTTGGAAACAATTGATGAAAAGTAGAGCCAAAAGATTTATTCAATCCTATTAGTTGGATTGATTTTAAAGTAAAGAAGCGAATTGGTTTCTAAGTAGAAAGATTATCAATCCCTTTGATCATAATATAATACGTTGTGTATATATTTATACAAATTAACAAACTTATTTACAGTGAAGTTCATTGAAATTAATTGCGTTTTACGATGGGAATGAACCAGTTTCAAAAAAATCAAAAAATCGATGTGTCAAAATGTAAATGTGTCTTGAAAACGCGTTCAAAAAACCGAGTCTGTATAATAAAATAATACAGTTCTTGTATATAGGTTGATTATATAATTGTCTTGTAATAAGGGTTGATTTCAAGTTTTAAAATTGTATAAAGATAAAATTTAATCTGTTAAAATGAAGATTCTCATAATATTCCGAATTTTACGAGTTTAGTTGTTATTGTCATATTTTTGACGTATATGAATAATTTGTTTCAATTTGAGTATAATATTATTAGATTGAATATAATATATTTGAGGTTTTCCGAATTAAATTTAATTATAACTTTGAAATATTTAAGAGGTACTTTGCAAATAAAATTAATATAGATTGGTGTAGATATTATTAAATATCACTATAGTTAGCAAGCATAGGGAACCATATTTGTGGAGTGCATAGTGGATTACCAAGCCTTAAAAGAAACGTTAGCAGAGTAAATAGTAGAGTGCCACACTCTGGGTGAGAGTTTATAAGCTCTCACCTGAGATGTGCATTCTCTGAATACCTCTTCTCCCTCTTTTATTTTATTTACATTACTACTTTAAACATTATTTTGTCTTTTTATATGTTAACGTAAAGATTTTACTGACATTAATCAGTAGTCGACTCGATCGATTACAAATAGTTTAGGAAACATAAAACAAACCTTAGTTGAATATTTATAACTAGATGTTGAACTGGTTTTAACTATTCCATATTGTAACACTTCGATTTACAAAAAACACATAGGAGCGTGAGAAGAATTTAAAACCCGAAGTGACTTTGAAAATAATAATTTTGGTACGATATCATTAACTGAGTTAGAGCCTTTTAATTAATTAAAGTTCTGTTACACTATTATCCATTAGATTAGCATTTTAAATGTATCCGGAAACTTTTTAGAGAACGTTTTATCACGTATCGACTACGTAATCTATTAAGTTTCGGACCCCTTTACTGAAACTTATCCAGCTAAAGTATAGTATCTACATCATTTACGTATACTTTGGAACCGGTTAAAATAACCTTGCGCACTTCGAAAGCAGCTAAAATAACTGTTATAGCGTTTACACTATTACTTTAAACACCTTAAACAACATCTGAAACAATTACCAAAACGTTTCAAGCGTCCAAAACAATCTTTGAAGCGCTCCAGTACATTTCCAGAGCACCTAAACCAACTTTCGAAACGCTTACCATAATACTAGAAGCGCATAAAGCAATATTATATCATTTTAACCCTTATATATAATTTCTCACTTCGATATCCAATACCAAATCTTTTTTCCCTCGTTATACCCCCATTCGCTTTATTATACACCGCTTGTTTAAATTAGTATTTGCAACGTTTAAGTTTACTAGTCACTTAACTAATATAGTATTTGTAAGCGTTAACTTATTAGTTTGAAACGTTCAGTTATATCACATTTCAATTTCATTTGTATGAGCAAGCGTTAAAAGCCTTATTTGAAACGCTTTATTACACTTTATTTTAATTTCATTTACATTTTATTTACGTATTATAGGTTTTCATATTCCTTTTTATTTTGCGACCCCTTCAAATACACTGTTTGATGTGTACATAAAACCACATTAATATATTAAATTTAGAATAACCCCTTATATATGATGACTTTACTTTTATGGTATTGATAAAAACGAGGCTAATCAAAGTTAACAAGTATATAAACTTTTTATTCGAATACATAGCGCTTCGAAAAATCGTTTGAGTGTATTTTAATTTTTACCTGTAAGATAACAAAATCGCGACGCTGGTAAAGGATTTGAAACTTTATATGGAAATTGTTTACGAAATAAAAGTGATTCTTTGTTATTAGGACGGAAATACTTAAGTAATCAATTTATTCGATTATTTTCGAGAGGAATTTATGAACTAGACGTTAGAAATGTAGTGTATAGTAAATGTTACAATTTCGAAAGTATTGTAGGTATAATTATAGAACAGAGTAATTAATACACTCGATGGTAAAAACAGTCGTATCGTCAAACCATTAGCTGTAACGTATCAATTCAATTAAATGCTAAATTAAATAGATAAAAAGATATAAATGATGAATTTTTTGAAGGATACTTTTTGGCAAAGCGTAAAAAATATCTTACTAAGGATATACGGAATAAACTACAACGCGAGAACACTCTACGTACGTAAAGTGTAAGACTTTTAACGAGATTAGCTGTGTTTTGCTACAGGAAGATAAAACTTAAGGAGGAGTTAACAGAAAAGAAGGAAGAGTCGGCAAGATTATCTTCCACTTGGATTTAAATCACATCTACTTTAGTAAAATATATTTGGAAAGAGGTATAAATCGAACTACTTCCTAGACGATAAAAACCTCCTCATAATCGTACCAGAAACACCTCAAATATAAAAGAAAACGTTTTAAAAAATATAAAAGGCGATAGGAAGTCATACGAACCTTATGTACCAATGTTTATAAAACACGAACCTTATCGAAACCTTTTACCTTATCGGTTCCCCACTAACAAAAGGGAGCTTATAAAGTTTAAAAAATTTGCTAATTTGTGAGATAAGAACGAGATTTATAGTAGCGAACCTTATGATATATTAAATGAAAAGATCCATGTAATGTTCAATACTAATAATTTACTGTATATTAAACCCTTTCAATTCCATATAATCCTTTCGGATAAACTTTTTAGGCAGGGTAAGGAGTGATATATTTATTATTTAATATAAGTAGACACATTAATAAAGTATTATAACCGTTTGAAAACGTACTTTAATAAGGAAAGTAATTACGAATTATACAATAAGTACTAGACAGTAATTACATAGGGATTCACTGGAAACCATCGTAATAATACCAACGAATCTTTAAAAGAGTTGTGAGTTGTTAAATTAAGGAAATATAAGAATTGTTGGAAAGCATTGAGATTAAGTTATAATGGTGACAAATTATTTATTTACGTAATTATAAATGCTTGCCGTAAAAATTGGGATTTTAACATTTTTCCATTTAAATAGAAAAAGGATTTTGAAGCTCTTTATATAAATTTTAAACTATTATTATAAACCTCTATATGCTGATAGGTAAGAATTACATTATTATTCATAGCCGGATAGGCTAAGGATGAAAGCCTATAAATAAAAGACGCACCCCGTTAAGATTAATTACCAAGTTCTCAATCGACGATTCAAAGTATACTAAAGGAATAAAGACCCTGATCCGAATTTTGAATACGGATGTAAAATAGATATAAATCGAAAAGTGAGCTTCACATACCATAAATGAAGTGAATACGAATATAGGCGCCATTATAGTTAAAGATGAAGCTCCCTACCTTTATTGGGTTTACTATACCTACACAATGACATACGAAGGATTATAGGTCCCTAAAAACTATATTTGGTTCATAAAAAAATCGGCTGTTAATAGACTAACCATTTAGTATAAGAAGGAGTTTATGTTTAATGATAATGATGGATCGATCACCTGCTTCAATATAAAATAAAAGGCAATTTTACAATTTATAAAACCGATTACACAGATGTGAAAAAGATTTTGAAGATTACCCCTACGAATATACCTTTGATCAAAACGACTCGAAGGAGGATAAGACTTAAATGATAAACCAAAATTAAAAAACGAAAAAAACGGGTATCTACAGGCTTTTAAATACTTTATTTTTATACAACGCAAGTTTAGATAGTGATAATAACATACTTAACATCTATATGATGTTACAATTCATGATTTTTCATAGATATAATTGCCAATTATTAGTCATTATAATAAATACTAATAAATTTTTTTTTGACCGTTGAAAAAAGATAATTTAATGTCTTCGCATCAAACTTCCATATTTTTAAATTCGACCAAGTAAAAAGGTACCGTAAAGTCTTATTTGGAGAAGGTAAGAAGTTGTTGTTTGACATAATAATAGTAAATATACGATTCGAATAGTTTAAATATATATAATGAATTTTTAAACACCATATCTATTTTCATCATCTAATATGAATAAGCTCGATATGGAGGTGCAAAATACGATAAATTGACTATTACGAACTTCGGATGGCGTATTTATTCTCTTTTAACTAAAGTTTTAATACCTTTAGGTTTTACCTGAAATACGTATAATTGAAGCCGTTTACTTAATACAACAGGAATTACGTATACTATACAGATAATTCGGGAACCCAATTACAAAACATCTTTTATGGCTCTTTAACGTAATAGGATACACTAATATGAAAAGTGAAGCTTTGGAAGTTATAAAGAAATTTTTCTATAAATACTAACTGTATTTATAAGCTCCGCGACGATTCAAATTCCGCTTACAAAACGATATTAATATCAATTACAAGATTATTTCGATATTATGTATATTGATAAATAAACCGTACTTAAAATAATCGAATTTATAAAATTGTTCCCAGCTATTAAATCTACGTGAATCACTTTCAAAATGGATTATTTAGATATTTGAATAAATTGTAATAGAAAAGTTTATCTTATGCCTTCAAACTAAATTACCTACGATATATGCACGGTTTTTCATTCAAAAGAATGATGGATCAAAACAAAAATAGCTAGAAATGAATATAGATAAATATCGGTGCAGGTACCTTAGGGTCTCAACAAATAAAAACAATATCACATACAACTTAAAAAATGTATACGGTATTATCAAAGAAGTTGAAGAGAAAGAAAACAAAATAATACATGTTACATATGACTACGAACGCTGTAAACAATATATATAATCCGAATGAACTAATTCTTCTACTCCTTCTACTTCTTCTATTCTATATTTACCGTAAAGCTTAAACTCATTCCGCATTATTGCAAACTACGGTTCAGAAAACGAACGCTATAACAAAGGTTATAATAGCTTTACATTCTTCAAAAGCCAAGAAAAATATTTTTAAAGACTTATAAATAAACAATTTCCGATGAGAAACAAACGTTTGAAAGCTATCATTACAATCCGAGGTCCTAATTTGAAAAACGAAAGAGGGATGAATTAGTTTATGGAAAAATAGCGATATTGAAGGACACAATATATTAGAAAACTTGCTAAACTATATGAATTTAGTTCGCTGAATAATAGTATAAGAGTATTAAAAGAAACAGGTAAATAATAAAGCCTTTAAAATATTACCTTCTTAATAGGAATACTTATGTTACTTTTACGATAATTCAAACAATGTTTTGTTACGACCCAAATATGATAGTGGGTCAAGAAGCAAGCCAGTGTGCAGCTGAGCTACTTAGAGTCTGAAGTCCAACACATCAGGCGGGGAACACCTCTCCTTTGTTAGCAGGGAAATGACTAAGCCAATCATGTGATTAGGATCAGTGGGATTGGTACTGATTCAAGTGATCCAGGATCAGCGGGCTCAGCACTGATCCAAGGGATCTAGTACTGAAGATGGTATGAAGGCACGGATATATAAGGACACGGTCAGCACTACATAGATAGTATTTCTTTCATAGCTCTTCAGTTGTCAATCTAAGTATTCAGTCTACACATCTGAATAGCCTCACGGCTTTTGATCATTACTTGCACAGTTGCGATATTGTTCACTCAGCACCTCTGCTACCTTCTTGATAACATAAATCCTCTGACACCTTCTGTATACTCACGGGTATTTAGTGTGATCATTACACCTTTCTCTAACACTTATAAACCTTCTGGATTCCTCTTTGCACCGTTTAATACCTTATATAAACGAATACTATGGATATTATTATATATCACTATAGTTAGTATATTTAGGTGACAGTGCGTCACGCTATAAAGTGCACTCCTGCAGCGTGCACGATAACGTGTCACGCTGCAGATTGCACTTTCAGAGTGAATCATGCGTAGCATAGTATAGAAGGGGCGTTCCAGAGTGGTATGCTCTGAGTGAGAGCTTATAAGCTCTCACTTGAGGCGTGCACTCTCTGGATGCTTCTTCTTGAGATATCTATGATAATCTTACTTTATACTACAACTATACCAATCTAATGATTACTCTTATACTTACCTTTTCACGTGAATAAGTATTTATACCCTACCGACAAATACCCTAGATTTACGAAATTGAAATGTCGTTGATGAAGGCCTTCACTTGGTTCGAAAAACAAGAAAAGCTTTAAAACCTTTGTTATAAATTCTTTAATTACCTCAATAAAGGTAACGTACCACGATCTAAATATAAAACTTCGTTTAAAAGGAATTACTTTTACTCGTGTAACCGTTTTAAAAAGTCAACCAAAAAAAGAATTTTTTTATATTAATCGAATAGTGCGTTTTTTACTTTAAAAGGTTTAATTTCATAATTCATAAGAAATACAGAATCTTTTTTTCCATACTCGTTCATAAAGTAAAAGATAAAATCAGGAAACCTTATAAATAAGTCATTATATTTTTAAGGGGTATTATTATATCAGAAAGTAAGATATTATAATCTAATCACCTATTTTAGAACAAACGAGCTGTCGTTCAATTTTAACATTAGCTACCATTTTACATATTCTTTATTGTCTTCATCTTAAGCTCCGGAATACTTCACAGTCATATAAATAATCAAAAAAGCATCTTAAATAACGTATTTGCGCCTACCTACCTATAAAGCTTCGGAAACACAATTTATACGAAACGATACTACATATTTTCAAATCACTTTACAGCATCATTAAAGCTGGTATATACTGGTTTAACAAGTACCAAAGGTATTATTAAAAAACCCTTGATATAGTCAACTCTAACTTCGACTTACATTTGTTAATTTTGGTATTAGGTTTCATATACTTCATATTTATTGGGATATAAACCAACAGTATACTTATTTTATATAATACATGATATTCCGCCTCAAAGACGCGAAAACTTGGAAATGTTAATTCATAATCGAAGACGACAATATATCTAACAAAGGACCATATAATTAACTGTAATGGTACGACGATCAATTTTTTGAATAAATTTGAACAACTTATATAAAAGGGAAGATGAGATAAACTTATCTTTAATAAATGAAATAATATAAAACGATTTAATGAATTCAAATATTCGCGTATACGTGCGGTCCAAATTATATCAATTACACTCCCAAAAGCGGCGTTGAATATTTATATAGCTATGTAATATGAAACAAAACCGTTGGATAATGAATATAAAACGTTTAATAAACGTTTCATTAACAAATGACAAATGCGAACCGAAACTTACGTTTTTCACCCTTCAATATATAAATAATAAAGTTGGTTGTTTTTATTAATAGATTTCAATAAATAACAACAATTGTTACTCGCAAGTAAGATTTATACTCATTATAGGTAATCAAATACTAAACTAAGACAGGTTTACCCCACGTAATAATATCATTTATTAAAGCTTGACTCAATATCATCGTCTTATACGAAACGTTCTCGTATCTGAGATTGATAATATGGTTGAAAGTTTCGACTTTAACTGTTGAAATATACAATAGATACAGTCACAAAGCACACAACTCAGTAGCAGGGCCAATAAGGTTAACTAGACCAATAGGTTCAGTCAATACTTGGTACAAACTTCAAGTACTAAATGCCTTAACACCAAAGGATAGGGAATTTACCGGAGTTGTAGATATTACTACCAGCACTAGTGTTTTACTATTAAAAGTATTAGTATTGACTAGTAAAGAAGATCAGCACGAAGATGCTGCCTGGGCTAGTATTTATTAGCAATAAGAAACTAGTATTTACTAGTATACACCAGTATTGACCAATAAATGAGTATTATTCCTGATCGAGATTGTTATGACCCAACATCTGCAGGGCGCACCAGCGGCGGCCCCGCAGCAGATAACGAAGGAAATCGGTTGGACACAGCCTCTCGGCAGGCACCAGGGATCCACAACAGACACACCGTACACAAGGGTTAGGGTCAGCATGGTGTGAGATTCGATGGACTCGACGTCGAGCCAGTCGAGCCTACACTGAAGACGTATGAAGGCGCGGATATATAAGGACACTTTCATTACCAAGATAGATAGTATTTCCTTCATAGCTCTTCAGTTGTCAATCTAAGTATTCAGTCTACCCTGAATAGCCTCACGGCTTCTGATCATCACTCGCACGAACACAGTCTTGATATTGCACCTTTTGTTACCTCTGCTACCTTACTGTTAACATAAACCCTCTGACACCTTCTACATACTCACGGGTATTTAGTGTGATCATTACAGAGATCCTTATGAGAATATGTTTGATTATAACTTGAATATATATAAAATCCTCCATATAGAGTCTAGAATACTTGAATATAAAAGCCTACACAATATTTTTTTGTGTAGTACCTTCAATATTAATATTACTATAGTGATAAAGATTCTTATAATCATTTCAATCTTTAGGTTGTAACCCCTTCTTTTAGTAGTTTGCATGATTTTTTTTTCTTTTTACAAACAACTCGTCAAACTCGGTACCACAAACGAAAAACGCTTTATGATCGATATTATAATCTTACAAAAATACTATAAATATCACGAAATTAAAGAAAAGGGATAAATCGACGGAAAGCCAAATATAATGGATACGATAACCAAAAGCGCCCCGAATAACGTATTAAAAACGTTTATATTTATAAGTAATCTTTTTATTAATGTTACCAGAAATGTCGTATGATTTCACTCAGAATAAACGTATCTTTTCATGTGTTTTTACCCATTTTTCTAATTTTACGTCTTATAACCATTATTAACCCTTATGGAATAGGTTCATAATATTTTTACTAATATATTATCAATTTTCACATTTTGTATTTGCCTTTTCACTAAGAAGAATTTCATTATGTATATATATTAGGTGTTACTTATAGTATTGTTTTTAAAAACACATAATTTCATTTTTATCGTCATTTATATATATTCTAGTTCAAACTGGTGAATATGATAAAAAGTAATTAAATGCTGTCGAACTAGTAGAGGGAGTAAGCGGCCTTTTCTTCGTTATCGTTGTCGCCTTTATCGTCGTCGTCATCGTGGCTATCACCGCTAATATCATCGACGCTATTATCGACGTCATTGCCCTAAGTAGAGACAGGTGCCCCCGCGCTTTAGGCCATATAACCTTCGGTAAAGGGTGATATGCGGGGTTACTATTTTTATAACGACGCGCAAAAACGTCATCGAATTTACCTACGTAATACATACATAAGCCCGCCCTCCGGATAGTAATGGCGATCGCCATTTCTACCGGCCTCTTATTAATACTTAACGAAAGATTAACCCTAACTTTATATTATATATTAGGAAAGTAGACGCTGAAGAAGGAACGTTAAACGACGTATTGGATAAGTGTATAACGAATAATCAAGCTTCGGTTTACGTATTAGGGGAGTGAGTAACTTGTAATAAAGACGGCGGACACGTAAAAGAACCTCCGTGAATGGTTTAATACCACCGGTATAGGGGTGTACCTGTTACCGTTCCGTTTGTAACCGTAACAACGGGCCGAAACGCCTCAGTTTTAACGATAATTGCTAAAGGATTTACTCTCAACGGCGAACGTAACGTACAGTATGCAAGGCGTATATATTGACAAGCCGAAAACGCGTACTTTAATGTATCATTCCAGAATTTTACAAATTAGAAAAGCCTTACGGCGTAATCTATCAAACTGCGTCTCTAGACAATAGGCTCATTCCACTATTTTCGCCTTCTTTATATCACAATTAGTATATTACAAGTTTAAATAACGAATATTAAGTACAACGTTATAACTTCCCGATATTACGTTTTTGGTGGCGGAATGACATTATGACTAAAGGGGAGGTTTTTACTTATAAGGGAAAGGTAAGGTTTATAACCTTAAAAGACTCACTTTACCACTTTTATTATTATTTTTATTGTTATATAATAGGGGAGGGAAGAGGAAAGGAGGAGGGTAAAGTAGGAAGAAAAGGAGTAGAAGCGGTGGCAGTGGGAGAAGCGGAGCGGAAAGGGGAGGTAGATTTAAAGAGCGACGGTTATTGGTATAAGCGAAGGGGGCACGTACGGAGGTTGAGGCAGCTGCAGTGCAAGAATGCTAGCGCTCTAAACGGCGCCTCTTAAAATGATTCTTACAGGGTATGCTATGAAATACGATTAGGATTTGTCGCGGAAATACGTAAACATGATATGAATGATTCATTGAGTGATTTATCGATACGAAAGCATCGTATAGTTAATTAAAAACTTACTTTGCAAATAGTAATACATTGTTAAAAAGAGAAAAAATAGGTTTTATCTAAATCAATATTGATACAATACTTCATACTAACTTCATGATACGTAGTATTGATAATTACACCTCTATAAGGATCACTACTATGTTGTTACGACCCAGGCAGCGGTTGGGTTAAGAAACGGGCCAGTATGCAACTGCGCCACTGAGAAGCCTAAAGTCTAACACATCAAGCGGGGAACATCTCTTATGTCAGCTACGATTACTAAGCAAAGTCACGTGATGGATCATGAAGGATCATAGCGATCCAATATAATCCAACCAAGGATAGTACTGAAGATGGTATGAAGAATAAAAGATATAAGGATACGGTCAGCACCACATAGATAGTATTTCCTTTATAGCTCTTCAGTTGTCAATCTAAGTATTCAGTCTCAGTATATTCTGAATAGCCTCACGGCTTTTGATCATTATTTACACGGTTTCAATATTATTCACTTAGCACCTCTACTTCCTTCTTGATAATATAAATCCTCTAACACCTTCTATATACTCACGGGTATTTATTGTGATCATTACACATGTCAAAACAATATTTTGATAATTATATCACCGTTATGAACCAATAATCGATTACTTTTTAAAAATATTGTAACATAAATTATTGTTACTAACTAATAACCAATTAAAAGCTCAAACGAATTACACTATTATTACTGGGTTATGAATATAGAACTTTCTAACAATTATAACAGATTGTCAATATAGATATTATTAGATATCACTATAATTAATAAATGTAAGGGACCAAGTTTGCGAAGTATATGATAAAATTTAAAGCCTATGGAAGGATGTTAGCAAATTGTATGGTAAAGTGTTATGCTCCGAGTAAGAGCTTATAAGCTCTCACCTGAAGCATATACTCTCTAGATTCCTCTTCTCCATCTTCTATCTTATTTACCTTACTACTTTAAATACTATAATATCTTCTTTATACGTTGATGTAACGTGTTTATTGCTGGAGACGAGTACCTTCGTGCGTCTCTCTAGCACTTTACGCGCCAAAGCGGTCTCGCGACGCACCCTAGCGAGCCGTGCCTCTAGGCGTCGGGTTCGCTCCACTATATTCGCCTTCTTTATACCACAATTCATATGTTATGAGTTAAGAGGACGAATGTTACATATTGCGTTACAGCTCCTCAATACTATGCTTACGGTTATGGGGTGATGTCATGGATAAAGGGGGGGTTTTTACACGTGACAAGAAGATGAGATCGATAACCTTAGGAGATCTCCGCTCTGGTTCCTGTTGTTTTTGTTGCTGTAGCATATCGGGGGAGGGGAGAGGAGAGGGGAAGGGGAGAGGAGAGGGGAAGGGAAGAGGAGAGAGGAAGGGGAGAGGAGGAGAAGGGAGAGTGGCGGCGGCGGCGGGAGAAATGGAGCGGAAGGAGGAGGCGGAACTGAAGGGTAACGAGCTACTGGTGTAGGCGGAGGAGGCGCGTGTGGCGGCTGTGGCGACTGCAGTGCAACGGCGCTGGTGCGCTAAACAGCGCCTCTCAGAATGGATTGGGGAGCACCCGTCAGATTATATATAGTAATTTCACTATTTACAACGAGAACAATAACAACTAATAGGACGGGAGTCGAGAAAAAAAGTATTAAGAGAAACATGAAAAGAGGGAAAAAAGGATGTCTCACAAATAAATATTTTCCCCATTATTATTGGAAACACGTGACATATAGAAGTATACGATTTGTTATTAAGAGCAACTTATTTCTGAGACATTATAAACTACTGGTTTACTTTACAAAAGAAACAAATATATATATCAAAAAATAGAGCGCTTAAATTAAAAAGATTCGAACGATATTTCTAGGTAACAATAAGGATAGTAAAGAGGAGAAATATACAAAAAGAATAAAATCAAGGGTAAAAGTAAGTATAAAAGAAAGATTGAAGTTGAAGAAGCCAATTATAATTTGTATTTTTGAGAAAGAATTTTTAAATTTATTATTTTGGAGTTTAGTATCGATGAGAAGATAATTCATAATTTTAATATTTCTGTGAATGTCATTTCATATTATTAAAGTTGATGTCATTTTTTTACTCCAGGCATAAAAAATCACGAATTATTTAACTTTTGGGGTTAAAGTGATTTATTTGGAAAAGATAATAATTATAAAAATGAATATTATATTATTGGAATTTGAAAACATATTAAAATCGATTATATTGTCTTTATTAACAAAGTGATAATAAATATCCGGTATATTAGATAGGTTATATTTACTCGTTTCTTTAATAGGTTTATAAGAAACGGTTTATACGACTTTACAATGTGAAATATTAATTATATATTTCATTTTGTATCAATTTAATTTCAACCAATCTATATTAATAATATACTGGTTTAGATATTAATGGGTATGATAATGAAGGCTTCGTAACTATCACTAATCCTGCTACTAGTTAAAGAAATAGATAGCCTATGAATGATAATTTGTAGCTTGATTCGTGGCTCCTATTTTGTTTTCAATTTTGTAAATATATATTTCCGGGAGTTGAACCCAAGTATATGACATTAATTATACGGCTTCGAAGGCCAAAAAGAACCCATAAGTTAAATGTTGAAATAGAACGTATTAAATTATAAATATATTAGTTGTTTACATTTTTGTTGACGCTATATTAACGTTATTATTCTATAATCAATTTTCAAAATCGTAATGACAATGAATATTACCTGTATTAGAACTATTTAATGCGAAAAATACGGTTGAGAAAACCAGTATTTCTGGTGATTGGCCTTTATCGTTGCAATGTAGTCTATTCGAACCACTGTGGTCGAAGTAACTGGTGCTGAATTAAAATTGATTGAGATACATAGTAAGTTCCAAGTTAGGCAGACTGCTAGCCGGTCTGCACGCTAATTTGTATAGCCAAATACTTTGGCCTGTGCCTCACTTTGAAGTGGGCACCTTCTACACTGCACTTACAGTCGGTACAATCAACTAACTGTAAGTATATTTGACTTAACTGTACTATATTTGACGGCTATTCTAACAATATCATTGTTTTAAAAATAGGAAAGAATTTCAGGTTAAAACAGCTCCAAAGAAAGATTTGAATTGATATTATTTACTACTCTTTAAATATATTGAAGCAAACGTACTGTATATTAATGAAAATATATACATAGGTTATTGATAGGCTTTTAGACGTTGCAAATTTATCGATTCGAATGTTCGTCACAGTAACAGAAGTATTTCATAATCAAGTCCTGGATGGTTACTTTTAAGTTTAACAAACCGTTAGCTGGTCTATACACTACTATATGAAGGAAATCGCTTAGCTCGTGCCACAAATCGAATTGGATACTGTACGACAAATAATTTACAACAATACAGTTAGCCTTGACTATACTACACTTAAATTCTATTCCAACAACAATGGATTTTTGTTTTGTAATATCAATAAGTTCCATAAGAAACTTTTTCGGTAATGTAAATAATTCCCTATACTTTTCTTACTACCATTTATACGGAAATTTCACTTACTTTTAATTATAATCCCGCAAACAAATTTTAAACCACCTTTAAACTCCAATCTCTTGATACTTACACAACTTGATTATAACAAGTAATTAAATCCGCATTAACGACAGACTTAACCTTTTATCATTCTTTTAGTTCGCCAAGGTATTTTTGCATCCTCCTTTCTCTCTTATTACGTAATACTTTACCAAGTAGCCTCTGGAAGTAACAATAAATTCTTATAATTGGTTTATTACTGTTTATGAACCTGTCCTAAGCCTGATTTGATATATCCTTCGTTATGATGACAGTCGAGTTATGCTTGCCATCAATTTATCGGAACTCTAAAAATTTTCGGATTTCATAAGCTTTTTTAAAAAAAAACGTTACATTAATTACCAAACGTTTTTCAATTAATCGTTACAAACATTAAAAACATTGAAACAAACATTATAAATCGATATAAATAAATAAAGAAGTAAGGAAAATCCTTAACTGTTTGGTAGTAATATTGAATATTGCTTATATTAATGTACCAGTATCAAAACAGGCTATTCTAACGTCAATCTCAAAAGCAAAGACGTTTTTTAAAACTCTTTTATAGTTAAAAAAAAATCATGAAATCAGGTTTCTAACATTAGTGAATTAATCATCCTATAATATATCCTCGTTAACGATCAGTATGAGGAATCTGATTTATAACGAAAAAAAATATTATTAACAAAAACTTTATTCGTAAAAATTATTTTATAGACCCTTAATAAATTGATAAAAATATTGATTCTTCGGTTCAAATTTTTTATCCACTACATCAATCACTTATTTAATCGATCATAACTTTGATAAACTTGATTTTAAACTTATACCGTAATTAAATAGTTATATAATACCTCCATTTGGTATAAAATCGCATTGTAACTTCTATGTATAAATTACTTTGAATACTTTTAAACTTTAATAACGTGAATTATACTAGTTTAAACTATATCAACATCTGAGTTATTTTGACAAAACCTAAAAGAATATGGATCGTCAACATTACATACGTAAATTAACGATACATTGAATTTTTAATATTTTTATTGAATCAAAAACACAATTGATTTACAATTCCAAGACGTCGAATTTTCAATTACACGTTATTTTATTACCACGAAATTAATAGTATCAAAAAAGAATGAATCGTTAATTTACATATCAACTATAAAAAAGTCTATCAGTTTACACAATCAACAAATAGAAGTCGTAAATTAAAAACAGTATTCCTGTTATAAACGTAAAGTACGATTAGTAAGTTGAAAAAAAAATGAATTATTACTTTGACTAATTCATACATAATTTTAACGGGTCTTATAAATATTCCAAATAAATATTTGTCACAGAGTTTTTCAGATAATTTAAACGAAATCATTTATAAAATTCCTCATTCATTACATATACGTTCAGGTAATATCACGGCTATTAAAGGTAAACTTCTTATTACTACTTACTATTAAACCTAATACTAATTTAACCACTAGACGTTAACTAATCTTTTAAATTGTTGAAGATTACCTCATAATTAAGTTTATGATTTTATTACTATTTCGCTAAATGATTAGACGTGACTTTCTATACGGTTTATTTATAGTCTTTTTCTAACCTTGTAAACAATCTTTGGTTGAAAAATTGTAACATTTAAATTTCGAAAGTAAAATTCAAATTAAGGTATGAATTCTATAACTTTCTTTATAAAAAGTCCTTTAATACCGACCCTATCTTTTTTCTTGAAAATTTCGCTTGGAGTTTTCATAATCATAATTACTAATATACAAAGTTTAACAACTAGATATTAATTAGCTTTTCTTTCCTGTCAATCCAAGCAATTGTATAGGTGTATTCCGATTGTCTTAATAATCTTTATTCTTGGTATTTCTCCGTTTTTAGTAATCGGCTACGCTAGTGGCGATCCACCAACTTATAAATTATGAGAGGAGGAGCATGATATTAGTTAATTTGTTTCTATTAAGGATCTTTATCGATATTTACACTAATATAAGCTTTAACCCAAGTTGGAAGAAATATTTAAAAACCATTAATAATTTTAATAACTATTCTTGAGTTCATAATAATTAATTTTTTGAAATAAGTTATCACATTTTCCTTACTTTCGCCTTATGATGACTTCCTTTTAAAATGATAAATTTAACACGTTAATGGTTGTGGAAATATCTTTAATGTCAAAGTTATTTTTAACTTGATGCGTGGTAGATTACCTTCATAATTCCCTCAAAGCCTGGCTATACATCATGGATATCTTTTAAATACTTATTTACCAAGGAGCTCTTTCATTCAAACTATCGGTAAGGTCTCTGCCTATTTCACATAAAGTAAAAAGAGTAGAAGAGTAATTATACGATTGGTATTATTGTAGTAAAATATAGATAGGATTTAGAAGAAGTATTCCAGAGAGTGCATGCCACGGATGGAAGGTTATAAACCTCCCATCCGGGCAGTGACCCTTTTACCGTACGCTCTAGAATACTCATTCCAGATCGCTCCACGTATAATGCACTCTGAAAATACAATATGCAGCGTATCACGTTATTATGCACTCTGCAAGAGTGCAGCCTGCAGCTTGCCACAGTATCATGCACGCTGCAGGAGAACACCTTGCAGTGTGATGCACTGCCACCTAAATATACTAACTATAGTAATATATAATAATATCCACACAAACGAAAATATAGTTTATAAATCATCAAAGTTTAAACTAAAGGGTTAAGGCCTACAATATCATTCAGATATTTCACCGCTATTTAAAGATGTGTCTTTCCATCCATAAAGCTACCAATATTCAACTTAAAAATACCATACGCCTTTTGAAGTAACACGTATACCATTTTAACCTTCCCTATATACAATAAACCTGGAAAAATATTTGATCACATTAAATCATCATTATTTTAACATCTATTTGAAACTTTTTCGTAATAAAATTAATACTAACGTAGTAAACGATAAAGTTTAATAACTCCAAATACGTGTTGATCCATTATATCCTGAGCGTCTTCGAAATATTTTTTACTGAAAAGGACTTGAAAAATTCATCGGCGTAAAAAAAGGTTTCTGAATTTATAATATAAAAGCAAGGTTTTCTGTTTAGTCAAAAAAGATAGTCAAAATTTCATAATTCAAATCCTTATCATCTTTTAAAATAAACCTAAACCTTTTAAAAACTTGGATATGGGTTTGGAAATATTAAGAAATCTTTTTAATAATCTTTATTGCCAAATATTCTACATCTTAATACCTTACAAACTGAAATATATATGTAGCCTATAAACGACTGACTTTGAATTTCAATATAACTAACATAATTCAAACTCCGTAAAGTTTATTACCGTTACCCTTAGCCCTTTAAAATAGAACCATAAATATCCCTATTTAAAAAGGAAGGAAAACCTTCAGCTCTACTTAACTAACTATTCAAAGTTAATATTAACGTTAACACCGAAGATCTTAATATCGGTGAATAAAATAAGAACTATGGTAAGAAACTTCGGACCACAAAAAGTAATTCATTCAACAATTATTGATATATTTATTGATAACAAGAATAATAGTTTCTCACCTAAGTTAAAAAATACTTTAACTTCGATGGTATCTTAACGATCAATATCCGCAAAGGCAGTACTTTCCTATTTCAATACGGTATATTATGGATGTCCTATTGTTAAGTATTCTATTAGCCCAGTATTTGATATATCTTGCGAAAACGTATTTTCGGCGTAACTATTATAACGAAAATAGTGTTTACAAAGTCAGGGACTCAATATTTATAACGAGAGTATAGATTCTCACCTAACAGAGGATATAAAAAACGTGGTCAACTAATTGCTAAATTGTTTTAAGAGTAATATCTTGACATTATGTAACTTATTTCTATGAGTTATCTTGATTGTTTAGCGCCTTTTAAACTTCTTAGGTTTCGATATGGTCCAAATAATATTTTAAAAAGTGTATGGTACTGGTTGTAATACATTACCCAGGATTTGAAATGTTTAACAACGGGGTAAAGATTTAACTAATAACCTTATTTACTATGGATTCAACAATTTTTATTATTATTACAATGATAACTCTAACAATTACCATATCCGCTTAAAATTAAACCACGTCATTGGTGCTAATATAACTTCCATTCAAACTTTAGACCAAATCTTAAGTGTATGGACCTACTATACTTACAATCTACATATTATGAAATCGTAAAGTTTTCGTTGTTCCAATCACGAAAATTATCACCTTAGGGTGCATATTGAATAAATTTAACTTAATTATAATTATCAGTCGCAAACAAAAACCGTAAGTAGCTAGAAATTTCTTTCCAAATAATATCTCAATGTTATAAAACGTATTTAAACTCGCTGAAATCAATGACAGCCGCCCAAACCTACTTGAAAATGTGACTTCACCGATATAAACCTTCCTTATTACTTATTAGAACAGTATTAACTGGTTGAATATCTGGTTAAAAATATTCATTATTATTTTCTGCTCGGGTTTTTAACTATAATCATTATCTACCATGCTATATCTTCATTTATATAATATTACATAAGATAGATGTTGTATTCGAAACGACTTTTTATTTTGTTATATATTTCATAGAAAGTACGTATATTAGCCAAGAAAATTAGAGAGTAACTCTTAGTATAAGTATTCCTGTAAACAACAAGTTAAAATCTAATGATTAAATCTCTATCCACTTACAAATATTGGAATAAGGTATTATTTTCGTGTTAAATAAGTTATAAGTTTTCTCATCATATTTATGAATATGATTCCAAATATGGAAAAAATCCGTTGAAAGAACTTGTAATTAATATTAAACACTTAAACCGGCATGATATATAAGTTACAACAATCCTCCTAGTTGTTAATAATATTCTTAACAATCTATTCAATTTTTTAACCTTCAAAGTCGTGATGGTATTTCTAGTTACCAATATCTTAATATAAAGCATAAAATTCCATTATAGAATCTAAAATAGGCTTACGTATATAGGTGTAAATTTTTATACTTTACGTGTTCACGTCACTAGACGCTTCATTTCAAAGAAAATTTTAACTATTTCAACTATTCTCTCCAATTGAGCGTTGGACAATTCTGACATTCATTCCTCATACCGCGTTAGCATCGGCTACTCCACGTACTAAACCTCTACCGAACGTATATTCTGCACTAACACAAACAAGAGTTCAATTACTCAACAAATGAACAATTTTTTGGTTTTTGAGGTGAACAAGGTAATTACCAGGGAGATTAAAAATTGGACTTCATTAGAAATTAAAAGATAATACCTTTAAATATATATATAGGCTTCTTAATTATTAATAATACCCATTTATTTCCATCGTAAGTTTTAAGGCTAAAATTTTAAGGAAACCCCTCTAATTATTCCAATTCAGAAAACGGTTTAATCAATTCATTTGAAATTTTGTCTGAAATAAAGATTCTATGGTTATATACTTCTATCTTGAAGTTCGTCTTCACGATACGTTAAATCATTTTTTACATATAAACTATATAGTCCTTAGAAAACTTACGAAAGTTTTGAAAAAAATGCGGGTACCGCGAGCAAACTCCTTGCTAGTATTCGAGTTGAGGATATACTATCCGACGTAATTAGTCAAGTATTCTTCAATAGAGGCTTTATCTACATATTTACCTCATAAATATTCGTTATAATAAAAAAATGGGTTTTAAAGCATTTATTTCCCTCATTCTTTCCTAATCATTCTCTATCTTAACTTTTTGACCAGGTCAAAGTCAAATCTAGTAGGATAGTGATTTAAGGGCTTGACGATTTGGGCGTAAAATCGTATAACATAACTTGTTTATTGTAACTTAAAGATTTCGAATATTTTCGCATAGCGTAATAATCTTGACGAGTTTGGTAACGTGTTCAATTAATGGTTTTGTAATATGAGGGAAAACATTGATATAAGAGATAAGGTTTAGTGTTATAGGTTAAAGATTAATTGTTGTTAAAGTTTTTGTTTATTACAGGGCTTTTAGACTTAAAGGTTCGCAACTATAGTAGCGACTAAGACGTTTGTGAATTGTGGAGGGCTTGAAAATTTATTGATCGCTTTTTGACGATTTGAGACTTTTAAAAGTCAATCTCAATATTTTTGTAAACGGGTTCAATGAAGATTTCTCATTGTTTTCTATGTTGATACCGTTTCTATTTCTAAACTTCCGTGAAAGCTGACGAAATTCAGAAGTCTTTTCTACTTAATTCCGTATAAATTAATGCAGTTAAGCAAGGTCTTTCATAAGAATCTTTCTTATACTTTACAATATATAATATAACCAGAAATTAGCTTATTCTTCCATCTAGCTTATTTGTGCTCAATCTAATAAACACTAATCAGTATTTATATTTCTTTAGACGTTGTAACGTTGTCTATTCGAATTATAGTCGAAGTAATTATATCATTTCGTATTTAAATAGTGGATGGTTACATTTATATTTGGAAGACTGTTCTTCAGTATACAAACTACATTATATTTGTAATGGTTTGGCTTGTGCCCTACATTGAATTGGATACTCTACTACAATTGACTCGCAGTAATACAGTTAACTTTGACAGCACTACATTTGAATTCTATTCTAACATAGGTTATGTTTACCAATAATTCCTAAAAGTCAAAAACGAAATTTATTATGTATTAATTAACTTTTAATGATAAATAAAACCATATTTCTAATTATATATTTATAAATTCATTACAAATCATACCTTAATCTCAATTCAGTCCAACTAAGAAAACAAGGATAATCTAAAATATTTTACGGGAAAAAATATAAACTTCCAAAATATCATTATATATAGAAAAAGGTTAATAAAGACAACAATAAAAACTAAAACAATAATAAATAAAAATAGGTTCTGTAAAATGGATTTTACCTCATAATATATAACACAAATTTTCCTATACTGGATTTACTTCTATGATCTTTCTTCTAGTTCAAAATATAACTGGTAATCATTTTTCAATAATTGATTAAATATTTGAACTTTTTCTTCTGATAGTATCGTACTTACAATTGATATACTCACTCTGACTCTTTAATAATTTTTTGTAAATGTGAATGATAGCTTACAATAATAAGAATTACGGGTTTCTGAAATATTTCAAAGTAATCAAGAATATTTTAAATCATCAAATTAAGAATGAAGCCTTCATTACCCAATTTTTAAAGTATGAAATTTTGAATTTTTATGGAATCAGGAAAAAGTAATGAAAAGAACTGATCATATTGAGGGGTATCGTATGTATTGAATTGAGTTGTCATAAGAAAATGAAATAAATATCCGCATCATAAACATATTTCTTCATACGTCTAATATTATTCATAATTTACTACGGAAATCATTGGAAATATTTTTTATAAATGTTGACATCATAAAATTTAGATTCAAAATGCAAACCCTAGTTCATTCTTAAAAACAAAGGTTGTTGATAGGTCTTTATCATTGCAATGTATTTGATTCAAATCTCCAGTCGAAGTAACTAGTGTATTGTATTGAAAGTGGTCATTTGTTACTTTTAAGTTTAGCAAACCACTATTTGATTTGCACACTAGTTTGTATGGGCTAATGCTGAGCCTGTGCCCCACATTAAATTAGGCACTTTATTTCAATTAATTTTCATTCAATAAAGTTAATTTATAGTTAGTATGGTCTCCATGACTGTATTTCAATTCACTGCTATTCTAATACTGGCGACTTTTTTTCTGTACGTATGCGTTATTGTGGTTGATAACTAATTAAAGATAACGTTTTAATTTCTTTCAATCTTTATCGGTATTACTTCAACAATCCTAATTAGTTTTGAACTCAAATTCAACTTTCATCATAGCTATTTACCCTATAATTACAGGTATTAAATTTTCCATTCCTATGATCAAATCGTTTATTACAAACTTAAACACTAGCATTCCTATATTTTACTAGTAATTTTAGGTAGGTCTTTTCTATAAATTACTCCGACAATATTCTAATTTTTAAGAGTAGCCTTATTTCTTTCTATAATATACTAAATATTACATGTATTCCTAAATACAATTATTAACTTATTATTACCTATAATTTTTTTTAAAAAGCTATTGAATGTGGGCTTACTTGTAGAATAGTCAAAGTTATTTTTGGAATTAATTTGCCTAAATTCGTTAATTTTTCGAGTTTCGTATATTCCCTCAAATTTTAATAAATTTATTATTAAACGATTTTCATCATCTATTCCAAACTTGGAAAGGTATTCTTTAAAGCTTCAGAAATGAATACGAACAACTATGGATGTTGAATACAATTTTAATCATTTGGTAATAGTTCTTGATATACCTTCGGTTACTATACTGTTATCGACTTTTTCCATTATATTATAAACGTTTCATATTAACAGGCTTCATATTATACTTTGAAATACAGCAGATATTTAGTATATAAAGTTAGTAATAATTTGAAATTTCCGATAGTATCTGTATTTGATTAACGAGTGTTATAAAAATACGATAAACAGAAATTGATCGACGTTATTAAGAAAGAAATATTTCAGAATAATTTTTGACTTTACCATTATTAGGTTCACCAACAACATATTGATATCTTGATTCGAGTTGTCTCTTTTTTATTTTATACGTTTTCTTAAAATTATTACAGTTTCTCTATTGTCAATATTGAACTTGCATTATAATCGATAAATCGTAAAATACTTTTGGTTATTATATAGTAGCATTATTCACCGTTCGATATTTTTGTTTCAGGTAGCGTTAAGATTTTATATCATCGACTTTATCGATATTTTCTAAGTTGTTGGCTTATCCCTTTTGACTTAAGTTTAAATACGTGTTAAGGTTGCATTTAACGACATAGATATAGATTCCCAATTCTTCAAAGTCGAATGACATTCTCTCAGCTAACCTTTCAATTGGCTTCTACTTTCAAAGGCTTCAACCCTTAAGAACACGTTATCTCTCCATTATAAATCTAAAAATACTTAAGAAAAACGTATCGTTAATTTATATACAAATTTTTTCAAACTTTTTATAGCTTGTAATGTGTAGAAATGGTTTTAAAAATAAGATATGTATGGCTAGATTATTTTTAAATTTTATATGGTACATTAGAAATTAATAAAGGGTTTTTTTGGCTGGTCTGTATAAATTTTTAATATAATTTATGATAGTTCTAGTAAAAAACTTGTCTCGTAACTTTTTTGTAAGGATTGATAATGTAAATTGTTGAAAAAAGGTAATGGATTACATATATACTTGGGTAATATTTTAATTATTAAATGTAAACTGACCGTTTTCGTTAAAAGTCAAACTGGTAACAATTACTTAGATTTAACGCTGGCGAATTTTATGATTTGTACCCAATTAATTGAGAATCCAGTCTTTGCCTTTATTACTGTATCCTTAAAAAATCAAATTCGATTTTTTGTAGGATCGGTCTGTGGTCTTGTCGTTGACCTTATAATTTTTTTATATCACTAAATAGTTACATTTTCGCTTTTCAATCGATCTAATAGCACAAATTAAACTAGTTAGCGGGTAAGGAGTTTATCGATATCAATTCGGTCGCTTTCCTTTCAAATCTTAACTAGCGTATCAATGATACCTTTATTACGTAGTTTGAAAACTAAATCGCTATACTACTTTGCTTTTTACGATATTAATAGCGTAATATATACACTTCTGGGATTTTATTCGTTATCATTATCTTCTTTTTTACTCTATATTTTTGTTTAAGATCGTCTTTTGCGCTATTATCATTTGATAAGCTTATTAACTATCGATTCAGATAGTTTATATTGATTAAGCCGCTCGGTTTGAAAATCTTTTACGTTAAGGTTTTTCATTTACAGTTTGATATATATGATATAACAATTGATAAAATCGTTAGCGATTTCAACTATTGAGTTTAGTTTTGTAAAATTTAAAATTTTATTAGGTTCATTCAATCTTCCTAGATTTTTATACATGAAGACTTCGTTTTAAAACGTTAAAAACAACATAATAGTTGGATATAGTGAGTTTCTGATATTAAATACATAGTTCATCTAACGTTTTATGTATTGTGTCTTTAAAATTTTCAAAGCTTTCATATATTTTACGGCGCTTTTTTGGTATTTGGTTATGAAATTTACTAATAGGTTATATTTAGTCATACGTTAAATATAAATAAAATTAATAGCAAGTAGTTAAACTCAATAATATTTTTCAGCCTTTCACTTCTATTTATATTATTAAATTTAAGCTTGGCAAAATACTCTTCTTCAAAGTAAAGATGTAGTAAAATCTATGTAGGAGCGGGTACATATTGTGAAACTCATCGATATCTTCATAAACTTTGATAAATATATATTTATACCGAATGTCTTTAGATTTAACGTTAGTTCAAAACTTTACCATAACAAGGTTATTGTCAATATCGTAAACTAGTACATTGAAAGGTTTGAACTACTTTTCAATCTATAAGTATTTAATACTTCTCATATTCCCTTCGCCGGAATGATTTTAAGGAACCTAGCGTTGTTAATCATTATTATCGAATCAACAACATCAAGTATAAGCTTATTATCCAAATAAATTAAGTTAATGAAAACTTTGAAGTTAAAGATTAATTTACTTTTAATGTGAATTTGAAGCTAAGGAGCATTGAAAAATGAGTTTGGTAATAGTAACAAACTTTTTCAATCCTTTTTCATATGAAAAATTCTATATTTTTATAATAAATTTCCTCAATAACTTCATACAATATGTCAATCGCGGGGTAATCAAACCTCCGCTATAATTAATGAAGTTTTTATATTGTTATATTTAATAATGTTATAGTCGGTTCTTAAAAATACAACTACAAGTCTTTTCATTTAAGACTAACTAGACACTTTTAACAGTTAATCTTAACTCATTCATTAATTTAAACATTATTATAAACACTGAGGTTATCTATGTCTTATCCGCAAGGAAAGAAAAAAAATTAAACGATTCTAGAATATGGAAAACAACAGGTCCAACAATTACAGTTACAGTCATTGACCAAAATTAAAAAGTTTCTTCTCAAGACTAAATCCAAATCTAGCTCTACCGGCATTCGCATATTCGAATTCCGTAAAAATATCAATATCCCTTCGCAATACCACGTGTTATAAAAGGCCTCTTATTCAACATTGCAATGAACTAATATCTGGTATAATACCTTGAAATATATGTTCTATATAAGGTTTAGAAATAGTAAACGTAAATATAGGTTTGAGGTCGACGTTTTTTTGACGATAATAAAGGCTTTTACCCATCAAACGATACAAAAAGATGTAATCGGCCAGTTACTACAATGCTTTAGGGCTAAGGTCAATATCTTTATACCAGTCTATAATCTCAAGCGTTTCCTCTTCATCTTTTGCCTCTATACCTCCAAATTTTACAGCTCCTTCAATGTATTTCAAGTAAGATACAAAGGGGTATTAAATATAATAAATCAACTACTTCAATCAACGCTTGACAACAGTATGAAACATTAATTAGTAACATTACTTACCATAGATCCAACACTTCTTAACATGATTTTAATAATAAAACTTACGGTACTAATTTAAACTTAGGCTAGAATATTCTCCTTATATGCGTTGTCATTCAGGTTTCCAGTCAACAGCTTCTAAAACTTCACCATACTTACAATCGACATAGTAGAAAAACGTGGATTCTATATCGTCATCCTAATTAACAAAATTGTAAACTTGGGAGAATATATCAATTCAACTTAATACTTATGATATTACGATCGCAACCAAAAATTGCGATTAATAAAAGAAAACTCATAGAGAATGTTATGACACTATAAAATGTATTTTAAAAAATTATATCATAATAAACTAGTGAACTTTCTATTGCAATTTCACATTTATAACTCTAACATATCCTATAGCGTATTAATAAAATATCAGTATTTCCAACATATGAATGAAAAGGTCCATTTTTTCCCGACTTCTTCTCATATTCCAACTGTTGGAATAGCAGTCAAATGCAGTACAGTCAAGTCAACTATACTTACAGTTAGTTGATTGTACTGACTGCAAATTGCTTGTAGTTTGTGGGATTTGACTAGACTGACTGCAAATGCAATGCAGTAGGTGCCCACTTCAAAATGTGGCAAAAACCAAAGCTTTTGGCCATAAAAATTAGCGGGGAGACCGGCTAGAGGTCTGCCGAGCTTAGAACTTACAACCATTTGTTATAACCCAGACAACGGTTGGGTCAGGAAACAGGCCAGCATGCAGCTGAGCCACGGAGAGCCTGTAGTCCAACACATCAGGCGGGGAACATCTCTTATGTAAGCAAGGTGACTAAGAAAGTCACGTGATGGATCAGTATGAATCAGTTACTGATCCAAAGTGAGGCTACACGAGATCAGTAAGGATCAACCACCGATCCAAGGTAAGGCAGCACTAGATCAGTGGGATCAGTGCGGTGATCCAAACGATCCAGTACTGAAGATAGTATGAAGGCAATGGGATATAAGGACACGGTCAGCACCATAGATAGCATTTCCTTCATAGCTCTTCAGTTGTCAATCTAAGTATTCAGTCTACACACCTGAATAGCCTAACGGCTAGTGATCATTCTACAGCACGAACAAACATCTTCTTGATATTGCACCTTTGTTACCTCTGCTACCTTACTGCTAACATAAACCCCCTGACACCTTCTATTTACTCACGGGTATTTAGTGTGATCATTACACTATTCAACCACAACCAAATTCAATACATCACCAGTTGTTATGGTCCGACCTATGATGGTAAACCAAGTAGGTGCCAAATGGGATTTACTATTGAGGTACAGTGGAAGACTAGAAGAGGCTACCGTGGCCCATCGTGTAGGACCTATGGGTATGGCCTGTGCACAGCTCGTTACATGCCCTTACACGTGCCGCGCACGGACCGCACCTGGTCTGCGTCCGGTCCAGGCCCGGACCGAGTATTGTATATCCCGTTACGTATATAGTTAAGTAACTTATAAACTCAATAGATAATAGCCTAAGTTTATAATAGACCCCCCTTTTCCCCAAACGCTATAAGGGTCACGGGGTTCCGTTAGTTAAACGTAGGACGCGGGCCTTGTTCGCCTAATACGTGAGCCGAGCGCAAACCGATAACGTAAAGTTTAACGTGCCGTATAATGTATCTACTGGTTTAACCTCGAACCGTCGATGTCTTATAACGCGTTCTTTAACGTATTAATCAATTTAACCTTAAGTTATCGGCGCTATATAATGCGCCCCTTGAAGTATTATCGGTTAATTTGAATTGAAATTACCGACGCCATATTACGTACCTTTTAACGTATTAATGGATTTAACCCTTAATTGTTGACGTTGTATAACGCGCTTTTTAATATATTATCAGTCGGTTTAACCTTAAGTCGCCAACGTTGTATAACGCGCCTTTTAACGCGTTATCGGCTGATTTCACTTTAAGTCACCGATACCGTATAACGCGTCTTTTAACGTACCGTATGATATTTTTTAACCACCGGTACCGTATAATATACCTTTTAACGCCTTATATAATATATCGTTTTTATTACTGATACCGAATAACGCCCCCTGTATAATACGTAACCCTTACCGAATTCGATTTGCTAATACTTATAAATACAAATTTTAATATAACCTTTAAAATTTCCTTCTTTTTTATTTATATAGTCGACTTTATTATATTATTTCTTAACCTTTCGTAACTTCTTGTAACCGTTTTATTACCACTTTTTATATCTAAATTACAATTACTTATTAATATTTTATAACTCATCCCCCCCTTCCTCGTCCTCATAACTAATATATATAATAAACCAAACCCAAATTATACCTTCGTAAACCCTTTTAATAAAAATGATTAACCGCCTCATAAATTACATTACCTTATCACGTATAAATACCCTATTACTAATTATATCTCGTAACTTCTTTACGTTATAAACAACCTATTTATCTTTAGTAATAACGACGATAAAAACGAATTTCCTCCCCTATAAACGAAAAACGTATATATATCGTATATTAATCGCCTTTATAATTTTAGCATCCCTTTTATTCATATTCGAGTTTATCATACGTAAGATTATCGCGTGTTTCGAAAGGTTTACAATAGGGTAAACTTACAAATTAACCTTACAGGAATTCTGACCGTAATTTAACTCCTTTTTGTAATATATTCAAAAAACAAACTTATTTACGAAGTCAGTAGGTTTACGTGCCTTTTTGCGTTAATTAATTTTAGCTATTGAAAACGAAAGCTGTTGGTAGGCCTTAGACGTTGCAATATTGTCGATTTGATTGGTTGAAGTAATAGTAGTATTGTGTGGTCAGATTGTAGATGTATTGTTCTAGGTTTTAAAGACTGCTAGCCGGTCTGCACTATAATTTGTATGGCCAATTGCTTGGCCCGTACCCTAGGGTGAAGTGCAGCGTAGTGCACTCGACTTACACCTAATGCGGTAAGTCTGCACAAAGAAATACACTTAACTTGTAGTACAGTTAACTTTACTGTAAGTAAAGTTGACCAACTGTACTGTATATAATACTACTCCAACACTAGAGGCTTTTTAGTTTGTACGCGCGCATGCTAGTATGGCTGACCAATCCTTTCTAATTGCTACTAAATTGTCTCCTCGTTAACTGGCCAAACCCCTGTCAATCTCAGTTAACTTTTATACTAAATTGTACCTAATTACATGTAAATTGACTCTATTTAACCTTAATTGATCTGTTGCCCCAAAGTCCGAGTTTATTAACTCCTACAAAAAGTTTTTTTCGTTATAGACTTTCGCAACTTTAACTGTATTATTTAAATAGTTCGTTATTATCAATCCACTAGCAGTTTTTCAATTTGCCAGTACATTTTTGTCCTCCGTCACGTGATCTGAGATTTCTAGGTGGTTTATTTACGTAGCTTTTAATGCGTATAGTTATCCTATTGCTATCTACAAATCTTTCTAGGGCTTTGTTTGGTGTGGCTTTCATTATAGTATTTGTAAGATTATCTTTGCTATCGATTTATGAAACTCCTTAATCCAACTTTCTTCGTAGGCTTTATGGAGTATTATTACGTCTATTATCAGGTGTTTTTCGCTGGTGGTTCCGAGTTTTGATAGGTATTCGAAAAGGCTCCTCGAGTCCGTACAGATTACTACCAGGATAAAAGGAATCTTTAGTTGCCCGGTGATAAGGTTAAGGGTTTCCCATAATGTTATACCTACGTTAAAGTCCACTATTATGTCGCAGAATTCCGAAGCTAGTACGTTTCGTGTAATCTTTTTATACTTAATGGAAGTTTAGTAGATTAGATTACCAATAATTCTAAACCAATCTTCCTGCCTATCTTCGTTAACAAGGGTTATTAGAAAGCCGATCTATAAAGACAATTCGGTATTATTTGTGAAAGACCCGTTTGTAAAAAATATTATCTTAGCCTTTAAAAGGTTAATTGGTACCATATTAATTTCACGGTCTAGGTTTTAAATTTGTCACTTTAACCTTTTATTTAGTCGATTAAAGTTTTCATTCGTTGGTATTTGTGCTTATACTGTAATGGATAAATCGTATAAAGCTTTAGATTGGTATAAGATGGCAATATAACTACCCCATACACGTTATTTCAAGTATCGTTAAGCTTTGGCCTTATTAGTTTTAGTGATTATAGCAAAAACAGCGTCTTATCCCTTTTAACGAAACTTTAGGCCGGTATTAATACTAAATATATAAGTTAATCATTTATTGAATTTAAGTTAATTGGTTTTCGTTAATATCGACTTACAATTTTAGAACTTAAAATACTTCATCACTTTTTGTTTTAGTACTATAAAGCTAACCGTTCCAACGAAAAAGGTATCGTTAATTTATATACCTATTATGGCGAAGTTCCTTTTTTACGTTACTAATAAGTACGGATCGTATATTAAAGATTTTATCACTAACCGGGACTTAAAGTGGGACGGGTAGGTTAGAAACCAGTGGATACCTGTTTTAGCCAATTTATATAATAGTTTAACATACCGTATTACCGTTTTTAGTAGATAAATAACAAATAATTCCTGCGGTAGTTTTAGCAGTAGAATCCTTTGTAGGTCAGTTATTAATTGTGTATAGGCTTATATAATGTCACGGTTATTAAGTATAAATTTTCTTTTAGACCTGGTAATTAAATTTGTTGCCAAAGCAATTACTAAGTGCTAACTAATGTAATAAATCGTTGGCAACTACGTAAGGATTTAGTCTTTTCCTTTATCGCCGTATCCTTAAACGATTTGTCGTGACTTTTCATATAGCCGCTCCGTAGTTTTGCCCTTAACCTCGTGGATAATCCTCGATCTGAAGATCGTAATATTCGGGTTTTAAAGGTTAAAGTTAACTTTTGATACAAATTATATTACACCTCGAATTAGTAAACCGTCGATTTCAACCTTATCTTTTTTTTCAAAAGGTTTGCCGAAAGTTTTGATAATCCTTTATACCTTAAGTTTTACTATTAATTCTTCGTTATCCTTTTTTCTTTATTTAACTAAGTAGTATTGTAGATACGGCCTGGTTTATATTTCTTTTCTTTAATATTCCTCCTTTTCGGGGGTCGTCCGCGTTGGCGGAGTTCCATCAACTTGTTGATGACGGATGGAGGAGGTTTGTGTTGATTCGGTTGTTTGACTTAAAGGTCTTTATTGTTAGTAGCCTTGATATAAGGCTTAACTTGGGTAATTCTAAAGGATATAGAACCGTTAACAGTTTTAATAACCACTTTAGAGTTTACGATATTTAATATCTTATATAGCCCTTTCTATTTGTCCGGCTCCCGCTACACGAGGACTTTACTTTGTAATGGTAAAGTAAGTACGTTAATTATTATAGGTACGTTTTTTTTTTTTTTTTGTTAAGGGTGTTATTAACTTAGCAGCGTGCCGATTCCCTTCGCAGTTCCCTTAAAGCTTTGCTGTAAGTCGCAGCACGTTTTTGAGTACTTACCAAAGACGGAGATTTACTCGTTATGCATGGGTACGTTTTAAAGATCAACAGAGTTGGTACTTAGCCTTCAGGGCCTATAGTATCGTTTAAGCCTTTTACTATTATTTATAAACGTACCTCCGGATTCGTAAAACTTTTAATTTCCAACGTAAGGATATTATACGCTCGGCGAAATAGGGCGTATAACTTTTTAAACTTTCTAATACTTTAGTAAGCTTTTATAGGTACCTATTTATACTAAATACCTATCATTTTGGTATCTTTCTAAAACTTCGCCGCCGTAAAGTTGGTGCCGACATCATGGACGACAACGTTAGGTAGACCTAAGTATGTCTTAATCTATAACATTCTTAATATTTCCCACGTATCATTTACTGAAAACGACTTTAAAAACTTAACTCCATAAAAAAAGTTGTTAAGTTGATAACATGAAAAATAGGTTTGTTGTCTAAGTAAAACATATTAACAAGATCTTGTAATTAAAGTCCTTATCGTCTTTTAATACAAACTTAAATTTCTAAGGGGCATGGGTATATGTTTGACAGTGATAATAAAGCGTTTCAATTGCTTTTATGGCAAAGTATTTTACATCGTTATACTTCACGAATTTTAGGACTTTATATAATTTGTTAACTATTAGATGGTTAAAACACCGGAGTAGTTAATGTATATTCGGCTTTGTTAGGTTTAATACCACTATTTCCAGGCCTTAAGGATAAAATTATAGGTGCCTCCACTTAAAGGCGAGTAGAAACCTTTGACTATTTTTACCAACTCGTTTACGTTAACATTGAAGTTAACACCGAAAGTCTTTATATCCTTTAATTAAAGTAAAAAAATGAATAAGGGACTTAGGGATGTGAAACGTAATTGCTTTTATAATAGTTTAAATTACCTTTATCCCTATTAACGATAGATATTCGCTTGGGCTAAAGCCAACTTTAGCTTTTCTAATATCATAACAATTGATTTTTATAATTGCAGTACTTCCCTTTCGCAATGCTATATATTGCGAATAATCTTCTATTAAGTACCCTACCGCCTCAAAATCTGGTATAATACTTTAAAATGTGTAATCCGTATAAAGATTTCAAAGTTAAAGGTATGTAAGGGGTTAAAGGTATAGTTAAGATAAAGGTAAGGGTTTTGATTACCTAACCGGTATAAAAAGATAAAATCGGCTAATTATTTGGTCGCCGTACCAAAAATAGTGCTTTCGTATTACTTAATCTGCTTAGGAACGTTAATTACGTTAATTAGTTTATAGCCTTTAACATTTACGACTTGATCCAAGAAATCTTATTCTGAAGTAATAGGGTATTAAACGTGGTACATTGCTTTTTTGTTATTACATTCGGCGGGGGAAGGGGAGGGGGGCGAGTTAACTAATAGCCAGCCTTAATACAAATTTAATATCTCTTGCCACTATTACGACGATAGTGTTTACGGTTAACAGGTCCGGCTAAATCTTATTATCATTAACGTAGGTGTTGCTTTTAGTTCGGAGCCGAGGTCGATAGGCCTGATCTTAGAGGTTGCAGGCGCCCGTATTTGCGGTCGACATAATGAAGTACCGTAAGGTCTTCCTTATTCATATTGAAAAAGTTACTAGCTTAGGAATATATTTCGAGCAAGTTTGGTATATATGTATTAAGTTAGCAAACGAGAAACGTAATGAGTTGAAAAAGCTTTTATAGGTAGTATTTGGGCGTTATAAAATGTATTTGAACTTATTAAAATTAGGAACTATTGTTTATACTTGTTAATAAAATGTAGCTTTGCTAAAGTAGGCCTTTTCCATTGACTTTAAACATATCATTAACTTGTTAAGTATTTGATTAAGAATATTTATTGGTAACCCCTCCTCTTTTTCCCTTGTTAATATTGTAGTCTACCGCATAGTAGCCCAGTTTATATAGTATTACACGAGATGAACGTTGTGTTCGAAGTGACCCTTTATATTATCACAAATCTTGCGAAACGTGGTAACGCTCGTCAGGAAAGTTAAGTAGTAATCTTGAGCGTACCCTATAAGAATTTCAGGAAATAATAAGTAAAAACCGGAAGGTGAGACCTCCATTTACTTATAAATATTTAGGAAAGGTATTATCTTGGTATTAAAAAGGTATTAAAGCTTTTCTTCATACTTTTTTGTGTTATTTTTAATCTTGGCAAAGTCCATTATTAGTTTGTAGTTAATATCAACTATTTTAATAGGTTTTGGAGTAAAGTCACAATAATTATCCTAAGCGTAGTTAGTGTTTTTAGCAGTTTAAATTTTAAAGGTTTCAAGGCACGGTGTTCAGGGTAATTACCAGTCACCTAGCCCAATAAGTAAAATCTTGTAACAAAACTTGTAATTGGTTTTCGTACGTAGGTAAGTTTAAAAGGAAAGGGTTTTTAAGGTATTTGGCGATTATAATACTAAGGGTTGATGGGACCTTGTAGATTTTAAAAGGCCTAAAAATCTTATTTAATTAAATGGTGTAAAAAGCCAACATTAATACCTTGAGCTGCGTTGGCAGCCCTCGCTTCGCGTGCCCTTTCGTCGCTAAAGGCGTACTCTGCGTTGTTACTTGAGGGTATTAAGTCGTCAAACGGGTTAATAGGTTCCTTATCATCAGCGTATAAAGAGGCTTAACTTAGCTAAAACTAAAGGGGAGGTCTTTTCGATTGCGTATAGGGGCGGTAAGATTCCTTAAGGCCTTTTTCTTTAGGTCGTAAGTTTTAAGGGCATTTTTCGAGTTAGGTTAAGTTAAATAAAGTTTTTGCTAGCCTCGTAGAGCTTTTTTCTAATACTTAAATCCTTCGACGTTAAGTTTTTCCCTTAGTTTGGACTTAACAGTTTTTTAAACTCTTTTCCGTATATTTATAATTTAGTTTTCAAGGAACTTACGGTATTTGCGGAAGGCACAGTCACCGCGATTAAGTTTTTCGCCGCCGTCTTACTTAATAATATAACAGCTGATGTAGTAAGGTATTTTTCTGTTAATGTTTTATTAATATTTATTTCCCCCAAATTATTACCGTAAAACTTAGTAAACATGGATCCAAAATCGTTAAATTTGTTCATAAGTGCCTAACTTGGTATTATCTTAATGGTTTGGTCGGTAGGGGACGTGGTATAGCGTGTAGAGCGTAACTTAGTAATCTTTAAGTGTAAGGACATGATATTCTAGCACGGAGTTATGTGGGAACTTAGCGACTTAGTAACTTATCGTGAGGTCGCGGAACGTGGCTTTCTTAGCATAACTTGGTGTTTTCGCTATAATAAACGAAATTGACGATTGTTGTGGCGTAGGGAGTGAAAAAAAAGTAAAGTATAGGAAAAGATTTGGTATAGAGGGTAAGGTTGGAGGTCGTTAGTGGTAATAGAAGTCGAAGGCTGTGGTTTTTAACGTAGGGACTTAGTTATTTTTCTGTAATAATAGCATACGTAATGGTACTAACTTAGCCGTTTACCAACTTTCCTTACGTTAAAACTTCCAATAGTCAATCTCAATGTCTTTAAAAAGGATTAAAAAAGATTTCTTAGTGTTTTTCAAGTAACGATACCATTGTTACCTCTAGTCTGCCGTAAAAACCACCGCAACCTAGAAGTCTTCTCTATTTACTGCCGTAAAAACCGATGCAATAGTAGAGGCCCTTTACAAAAATCTTTCCTCTACCCTAGCCGCTGTTTTTTAATGTAAAACGTAACTGGAAAGTAGCTTCTTCTTCTACTTAGCTTATCCATGCTTAACCTAATAGGTAGGCAAGCACTAATCAGTGTTGGTAGGCCTTAGAAATTGCAATGTTGTCGATTCGATTGGTCGAAGTAACAGTATTATTGCGTGGTCAGATGTTGGATGTATTGCTCTAGGTTTAGCAGACTGCTAGCCGGTTTGAACTGTAATTTTTATGGCTAATTGCTTGGCCCATGCCCCAAAGTGAATTACAGTGTACTGTACTCGATTTACACCCAATGCGGTAAGTCCATACAAAGCAATACACTTGCAGTACGGTTAACTTTGCTATAAGTAAAGTTGACCTACTATACTACATGTAATACTATTCCAATACTGGCGGCTTTTTAGTTTTTGCGCGTACGCCAATATGACTAACTAATCTTTTTTGGCTAGTACTAAACAGCGGCCTCTTACCTCCTATTAATTCCAATTGACTTCCATACTGCATTGCACTCGATTACATGTAAATTAACTCTATTTAACCTTAATTTCTCCATCGCTCCGAGGTCCTAGTTTATTAACTCTCACAAAAGGTTCTTTCGCCACAGTATTTCGTAACTTTAACTGTATCACTTAAATAGACCACTATTATCAATCCCCTGACAATCTTCCAGTTTATCAGCACATCCATATTTGCCATTACGTGATTTAGGCTTTCCGGGCGGTTTATCTACATATTCTTCAATACGTATAGTCAGTTTATTACTGTCCACAAACCTTTCCAGGGTTTTGTTTAATGTAGCTTTCATCATAGCATCTGTAGAATTATCTTTGCTATTGATTTATCGGAACTCCTTAATTTCTATCCTTTCGTAAGCTTCGCGGAGTGTCATTATGTCGATTATTAGGCGTTTTTAGCTGGTAGTTCCGAGTTTTAACAAGTAATCGAAAAGACTACTTAAGTTGGTACAGATTACCATTGAAATAGAGGGAATCTTTAGCTACCTAGTAATAAGGTTGAGGGTTTTTTTATGGTGCTATGCCTACATTAAAGCCCATTATCATGCCGTAGACCTTAGAAGCTAACACGCTCTATGTAATCCTTTTATATTTAATAGAGATCTAGTGAATTAGGTTACTGGTAATGCTAAATTTATTTTTTCGCCTATTTTCGTTGATAAGGGTTATTAGAAAACCGATTTGTAAAGACAAGTCGGTGTTATTTGTAAAGGACCTATCCGTAAAGATTATTAGCTTGGCTTTTAAAAGGTTGATTAACATTATATTGATTATGCGGTCTAGGTCTCGCATTTATTACTCTAATCTTTTATTTAGTCGATTAAAGTTTTCATCCGTTGGTGTTTGTACTTGTGCCGTAAGGGATAAATCGTATAAGGCTTTCGTTTAACATAAGGTGGTAATATAACTACCCCGTATATGTTATTTCAAATACCGTTAAGCTTTAGCCTTATTAGTCTTGTCGATTATAGTAGAAATAACACCCTAGCTTTTTTAACGTAAATCTTAAGCCGGTATTAATACTAAGTATATAGATTAACGATCTATTGAAGTTAAGTTATTTTTTTCCCGTTAACGTCGTTACTGGATTACAATTTTAAAACTGAAAGTCCTCGATTGCTCATTATTCCTGTGCCATAAATCTAACCATTCCAACTCATAGGATATCGTTAATTTATAGACCTTTATAACGAAGTTCTTCTTTTACATTATTAATAAATACGAGTCGTATGTTAAAGACTTTATCGCTAGCCGGATGTAATGATTACACTAAATATCCGTGAGTATATAGAAGGTGTCAGAGGGTTTATGCTATCAAGAAAGTAGTAGAGATGCTGAGTAAACAATATCGCAACCGTGCAAGTAATGATCAAAAGCCGTAAGGCTATTCAGAATATACAGAGACTGAATACTTAGATTGACAATTGAAGAGCTATGAAAGAAATACTATATATGTGGTACTGACCATGTCCTTATATATCCGTGCTTTCATACTATTTTCATTACTAGATCCCTTGGATTAGTACTGAGCCCGCTAATCCTAGATCACTTGGATTAGTACTGATCCTACTGATCCTAATCACGTGATTGGATTAGTCATTTCCACTAACAAAGGAGAGGTGTTCTCCGCCTGATATGTTCGACTTTAGGCTCTAAGTAGCTCAGCTACACACTAGCTTGCTTCCTGTTCCACTATCATACATGGGTCGTAACACTGGGCTTTAAAGTGCGACTAGTAGGTTATAAATCAGTGGACGCCTGCCTTAACTAATTTATATAGTAGTTTAACATACCGTATTACCGTTGTTAATAGTTAAATAACACGGAGTTTTTATAGAAATTCTAATAGTATAATTCTCTGTAAATCCGTTGTTAACTGTATATAGGTTTGTGTAATATTACAGCTATTAAGTGTAAAATTACCTTTAATTTTAATTAGTAAACTTACTATTAAGATAACTACCAAACGTTAATTAATTTTTTAGATAGTTGGAGATTATATAAGGATCTAGTCTTTACCTTTATCGCCGTATCTTTAAACGATTAGCCGTAACTTTTTATACGGTTGCCCCGTGATTTTTCCCTTAACCTTGTAGATAATCCTTAACTTAAAGATCGTGATATTCGGGTTTTAAAGGTTAAAATTAGCTTTCACACAAATTATACCATACTTCGAATTAATGAACCGTTGATCTCGACCTTATCGCTTTCTTAAAAGGTTTGTTGGAAGTTTTAATAATCCCTTATATCCTAAGTTTTATTATTAAGTCTTTATCCTTTTTCTTCCTACTTACCTAAATAGTATTATAAATACGGCCCTATATATATTCCTCTTCTTTAAGATTCCTTTTATTTGGAGGTTGTTCGCGCTAATGGCATTCAATTGATTTGTCGATAATAGGTGGAGAAGGTTCTTGTTAATTCGGTCGTTTAACTTAAAGGTCTTTATTGTTAGTAGTTTTAATGTAAAACTTGACCTAAGTAATTCGGAAAAATATAGAGCCGTTAGCAATTTTAACAACTACATTAAAGTTTACGATACTTAATATTTTATACGGCTCCTTTTATTTACCCGGATTCCGCTATACGATGACTTTACTTTATAGTAATAAAGCAAGCACGTCGATTTTTATAGGCCCGGTTTTGGTGTTGAGAGTATTATTGACTTAGAGGCGTGCCGATTTCTTTCGCAGTTCCCTTAAAGCTTTGCTGTAAGCCGTAACACGTTTTTAAGTATTTGTCGAGGGCGGAGATTCACTCGCCAGGCGAGGGTACGCTTTAAAGACTAATAAAGTTGGCACTAAGCTGTCAGGGCCCACGGTGTTATTAAGGCCTTTTACTGCTATTTGTAGGCGTGCCTCCGGATTCATAAAGCTTTTAATTTCCAACGTAAGGATACCATACGCTCGGCATAGTAAAGCGTATACCCTTTTAACCTTTCTAATACTTTAATAGGCTTTTACAGGTACCTATTTATATTTGATACCCATTATTTTGGTATTTTCCTAAAACTCTGTCGCCGAAAAATTGGTACCGATATCGTGGACGACGACATGAGGTGGGCTAAGGTACGTATTAATTTACAGTATCCTTAACATTTCCCACGTATTCTTTACCGTAAAAGACTTTAAAAACTTGGCTCCGTAGAAAGAGGTTACAGAGTTAACGATATAAAGAATAGGCTTATCATCTAAGTAAAACATATTAATAAAGATCTTATAGTTAAAGTTCTTGTTGTTTTTTAGTGTAAATTTAAATTTTCGGGTGGCTTAGGTATACGTTTGGCAGTGGTATCAAAGATCTTTCATTGTTTCTAGGGTAAAGTATTCCATATCGTTATACCCTGCGAACTTTAGAACTTTATATAACCTGTTAATAGTTGGGTGGTTAAAACGCCGGTACAATTAATTCGTCGCCTTTAGCGTCTGCTATCTGGTCCAAGTAATATTATTCCGAAGCAATAATGTACTAAACTTGGTACATTGATTTCTTATTATTACGCTTTATGGGAGGGTAACGAATTGACCAACAGCCGGCTTTACTATAAATCTAATATCTTTTGCTATTATTACGACGATAATATTTTCGGTTAATAGGTCCACTTAAATATTATTAACGCTAACGTAGGTATTGCCTCCAGTTTAGGGCCGAAGTTAATAAACCTGACCTTAGGCGTTATAAGCGCTCGTACTTGCGGTCGACGTAATTAACTACCGCAAGGTCTTCCTTATCCACGTTAAAAAAGTTACCGACTTAGAAATACATACCGAGCGAGTTTAGTACGCGTGCTATTATGGTAATAAAAGAAAAATATAATTAGTTAAAAAAGTCTTTACAGGTGATATCTGAGCGTTATAAAGCGTATTCGAACTTACTAACGCCCGTAATAGCTACCCGTACCTGCTTGCAAAGTGTGGCTTCGCTAGCATGGACCTTACCTTTTACCTTTTAACAAATTATTAGCTTGTTAAGCATTTAGTTAAAAACATCCATTAGTAATTTATCTTTTTTCTTCTTTACTATTATTATAGTTAACTATATAGTGGCCCAGTTTGTAAAGTATTACGCAAGGTGAACGTTGTACTCAAAGTAGCCTTTTATGCTATCGTAAATATTGCGGAACGTGATGACGTTTTTTAGGAAGGTTAAGTAGTAATCTTTAACGTAGCCTGTGAGGATTTCGGGGAATAGTAAGTAAAAACCAGAAATTAAACCGTTATTCACTTACAAATATTTAAAAAGAGCATTATCTTGATGTTAAAAAAGTTATAAGACTTCCCGTTATACTTCTGTGTGTCATTCCAGATCTTGGCGAAGTCCGTTATCAATTTATAATTAATGTTAACTATCCTAATTGGTTTTGGAAAGAGGTCGCAATAATCATCCTAAACTTAGTTAATGTTTTCTAACGATTTGAGTCTTGGAGATTTCGAAATACGATATTAAGGGTAATTACTAGTCGCTTAGACCGATGAGTAAAGTTCTATGGTAAAGCCTGTGATCGGTTCACGTACGAAACTTTTAAAGGAAAAGAGTTTTTAATACGCTTAGTAATTATATCGCTAAGAGTCGATAGGACCTTATAGGTTTTAAAAGGCCTAAAGATCTTGCTCGATTAACTAGTTTAAAGCGCCGACGTCAATACCTCTGGCCGCATTAACAGCTTTCGCTTCGTGTGCTCTTCCGCCGCTAAAGGTATACTTCGCGCTGTTATGTAAAGGTGTTCGACTGCCGAATATATCAACAGGTTCCTTATTACTAACGCGTGAAGAAGCTTGACTTGGTTATAAAGGGGGAAGCGAAGGTCCCCTGGATTGCGTATAAGAGTGTTAAAGTTTCTTAATATCTTTTTCTTTAGGACGTAAGTCTTAAGGGTATTCCTTAAGCTGGGCTAAATTAAATAGGGTCTTTACTAACCTTGTAAAGGTTTCATTAGCTCGTAAATCCCTTGGCGTTCAAATTCTTCTTTCAGCTTAAACTTAACAGCTTTCTGAATCTTCTTTCACATATCAATAATCCAATCGTCGAAGAACTCACGATACTTACGAAAGGCATGGCCACCGCGGTTTCATTCTTTGCCGCCGCCTTGGTCAACGATGTAGTGGCCAACGAAATTGGTGAGATATCCTTCGTTTAAGTCTCCGTCAATATCGTCCCCTTAAAGGTTACTGTTGTAGTGTTTGGCAAAGACGGGTCCAAGCGCTTTAATTGCCTTTTTCCTAGCAGGGTTGATGATAACTTCAAAGTGAGCGCTTGAAATAGATACGTTAAGGCTCGTATAGGACGTGGTAAGCTTATAAGTCGAGGGATTTGGTGATCTTTTAGGCGTAGTGACTTGGTGTTTCAACATGAATTCGCGTGGAAACTTGGCGACTTAACAACTTGGTGACTTGGTGTAAGGTCGCGCGATGTAGCTTTCTTAGCGCGACTTAGTATTTCTCAGTGTTTTCATTCCAGGCAGCAAACTTAACGATTAAAGTGACGTAGGAAGTGAAAAAAGTGAAGTATGGGTAGGAGTTTGGTGTAAAAAGTAAGGTCGGATGTTGTTTGTTAGTGGTGGAAGGCGAAGGTTGTTTATTATGGTTATTTGATATAGAGACTTAGTCGTTTTTACAGTAGTAGTACCCGCAGTAGTACTTACTTAGCCTTTTACCAACTTGTCGTTTAAGACTTTTAGCGGTCAATTCCAACGCTCTTTAAGAAGGATCAATAAAGATTTCTTAGTATTTCAAAGTAGCGATACCGTCGCTTACTTCTAGATTACCGTTGGGGACTAGCGCAGTACTAATAGAGGCCCTTCACAAGAATCTTTCCTCTACCCTAGCCACCATTGTTAACGTAAAGTGTAACCGGAAAGTAGCTTCTTCTTCTACTTAGCTTATCTGTGCTTAACCTAGCAGGCAAGCACTGATCAGTATTGGTACACCTTAGACGTTACAACATTGTCGATTCGATTGGTTAAAGTAATAGTAGTATTGCATGATCAGATAGTGGATGTATTATTCTAGGTTTGGCAGACCGCTAGCCAGTCTGCACTGTAATTTGTATGGTCAATTGCTTGGCCCGTGCCCTAGAGTAAAGTGCAGTATACTGCACTCGACTTACACCCAATGCGGTAAGTCCGCACAAAGCAATATACTTGCAGTACGGTCAACTTTAATATAATTAAAGTTGACCTACTGCACTACATGAAATACTATTTCAATACTGGCAATTTTTTTGTAATTTTCACTCTAACTTATTACAGCCTTTTCATTTAACTAATATAAAATAAACATCGTCCTATCTCATTTTCGCCGCAAAATTTTCTGAAACTTCAAATTTCTCGTATATACCTTTTCCTATATCGTTAATAATGAAAATTAATCATTAGCGAATATCGGATAAAAATTATGAGGGAAAGAGGTTTATAACCGTTTACTTATTCAAATCAACGTAAAATATGAGGTATTTACTAGGAATATTAAGAACAATGTAAAAAAAATTCAAAATATGGACGACTCGATACTAATTATAAATCTAATTAAATTTTTTACCTGGGCGATTGGGCTCAATATTATAAAAGCTAAGTTAAACTTAGTCCTTTACCCTATACTGCTCCGCAGAAAGTCACCAACAATTCGCCATCATTTTTATTCATTACTAAATATATACTATGACTGCCTAAGTTAACTCCGCACCTTCATGCAAATATATTAAAAACGTAACGACTCGCCACATTCAACTAGTTAATAACTTCGTATTCCTATTTATTTTCGAAATAGGTAATATCTTATACCTATTTACCAAATGGTTCGCGTTTAACCTGGTAAATATGGACTTTCCATTTTTAAATATCAATTGATGAACGAATAAATATAGAGTCTAATTATAATATTAAAACACGACGATAATATGAATACTTTTGAAAAAATTAATTTATACGTTTAATATCTTTGTTTATTTATGATTAATACGCCGTAAATAAAAGTTATTCAACTTTTACCAAAATAATAAGGTTGTTTAAAATACGCTTACTTAATTCGAATTGCTATTATTAATAATAAAAGCCGTAAATCAATAAAATCTCCACTATATATCACGAAAAAGGTTTACATATATATCGGCAATTATAAACTACATAATCCAAAACTAGATAAACCTAAAAAAGGAGTTCGTAATAACGAATAAATATCTAAAGCCGTTATTAATAGTTAGTAAGTCAACTATAAGGTTGACGAAAATATATATCTAATACCGATTTAAGATAGAAAAGGGTTCAAGGAAACCTTATCATAAAGTAAAACAAGTTTTCGGACTATTATATGACGTATATATTCAATATAAACGTCAAATATCCACAATGATTCTTTTTTAATAAAAATTCCGTTTAAAGACTCTAAATAAAATATTTTTACCCAGATAATCTATAATAAGCGAATCGTAAATTTATTATTAAATATTCATCGTTAATGATTCATAATTCGACAATTATAATAGATTATGGTAACATAACGTACTTCGCAAATTAATCTTATGATTCACAATCTATATTAATCAACTTGCTTTAACCGAAAAACTCTCAACGACTTCGAAAACTATTAAAAGGAAATCCTTATATAATGGGTCGTTCGTTATATTTTAGTTTTACAATTTCGCTAAGGTATTCAGGCCGAAAATAAAGCGATTATTCGGCATTGAAGAAGTCAATGGATTTAACGCGAACCAGGTCGACGATGGTACTACCGGCATCGGCATTTTAAAATCCCCTAAAATTATTTTAAATAACAATTCAGGCTCGGGATTCGCCTGGAGCGATCCCGTTAACATCGACTTTTTGAAAACCTTCGACTAGCCTTTAAGGTATACATTATCGCGATCCAATAACTAAACGTCTATTTTAATAAATTTATTTGTATAATCCGCCGTAATATACGTTCTTATAATACATTAGTTTATTATTACCACGTTTAATATAATCATAAAAATAAGTTGGAAGACTCAAAGGTAGTGTTTCTCAATTTCGGTCTTATCCTACAATTAACGGGTTAATATATCCAGATAAACGCCCTAAGTTATGGGCTTATATCGCAAATAATATTCAAAAAAAGACAAGACTCCAACCTATTGAATCTAACGTTTCTAAATTAAACGTAATAAAGAAAAATATTCTAATCCCTTAAAATCCATTAGGATTATTAACGGGGTACGGACGTTATGTAATTTTAAAAATCACGTTCTTAAACAAAATATTACCGCGAAAAACTTCTCATTGTAAATAGTATAATTACGTTCCGCGTTTATCAATCGTGAAAAATAATAAGCTACTAACTTTAGGATATCATCCTTATCCCGTTACGACAAATACCCTATTAACGTTATTTCCAAGTAATCGATTTCCACTACTGTTAACCGATTAAGGTTTTAATATACCAACATTGGGGCCGTAATAAAAATATCCTTTCAGGTTTGGAATATGTATTCCCCATACCTTATTTAAACCTAAGGAATTCTATATTTCGTTAATCAAATGAAATAATGAACTAATTAGGAAACATTATTAATAAAATATCGATAAAAGTTAACAAAACCTAGAAAACTTCGAACCTTTCGAATAATACGTAGTAACTCCTATTTTCGTATTACCCGGAATTTTTCGGAGTTGGCTCGAATATCTACCCTAACCGTTATAATAAAACCTAGGTATTTTACCTTTTTAATTACAAAGTTATATATCTTTAAGTTTAAGTTGAACCCCGTATTACGAAAACTTCACAAAACCACGCAAACTTTCATTATATAATCTTATTCAATATTGAAGGAAAAAAGCGTTAAAGTAAATGATAACAAAATCATTCAACGTATTTTTTATTATATAATTAATATATTGTTAAAACGTCGCCTGTATTCACTATAACTTAAAAAAGATAACCAACCATTTAAATGATTCTAACCGTATACAAAACGCCGTTAATTCTTTTTATTCGGGTATAACCTGGATATGGTCAAAGGCTGTTCGAATAACTAATTTCGTAAGTTTCGTTGATTTCGACAACGTACGTAGGTTTTTTTAAATTAAAGGTAAATAAAAATAATCCTATTCAGTAATCATATTTAATACTCGGTAATCGATATAAAACCGTTATCGCCCCCCCTCCTCGACTTAAAAATAAACAATATCGGCGTCACAGTCGATTAAAAACTTACACATACCAAACCCTTATTTATTAATTTCGTATCTTCAAGTATAATAATCCCTAAAGTTATTTTTACAAAGATTTATCTTCGTCTAGTTTTATATAAGTGTAATAGTTGTGTTTTCCCAATATAAAGGTAAAGTTATAACCTTATTTTTATCGAAAAGACCGCGGGATTTTGTTGATTTTAATAAAAAATATAACTAATTTTATTTTTCCATAACGATTCCTAACGCCATCGCTTATATAATCCGTGTTATTTCAAAAAAACTTATAATAAAAGCTAATTATAACTAATTCCCTGTATATTATACCTTCTGGTACGAATATTTTATTAAACCGATTAAAACCAATCTTATTACACCTCATATATCTTCCGATCTTGAACGTACTATTATTAAGTCGATAATTTAACCTTTTTGATTATAAAAGACTAAACGGTAACCATTAATATTAAAAATGACCTATTAATATTGTATCCAAGGAATTTTGAAATTTATATCCTACTTTATTACAGAAATAATATATATTAATATCTAGGTCAACTATCTATTAATATTTATACGAAACTTAGGTATTTAAATAATACGCATATTTTACTGTAACTATTGGTAGACCTTAGACGTTTCAACGTTGTCGATTTGATTCGTCCTCAAAGTAACAGTAGTATTGCGTGGTCAGATGGTAGATGTATTGTTTTAGGTTTGGCAGACCGCTAGCTGGTCTACATTGTAATTTGTATGGTTAATTGCTTGGCCCGTACCCTAGAGTGAATTATAGCGTACTGCACTCGACTTACACCCAATGCAATAAGTCCACAAAGCAATACACTTGTAGTATAGTCAACTTTACTGTAAGTAAAGTTGACCTACTGCACTGTATGTAATATTATTCCAACATTGGCGGCTTTTTAGTTTGTGCGCGCACGTTAGTATGGCTAACCAATCTTTTCTGGTTACTGCAGAATTACCTTTTTGTCAACTGGCTAGACCTCTGTTAATTCTAGTTGACTTCCATACTGTATTGTACCCAATTATATGTAAACTGACCCTATTTAACCTTAATTACTCTATTTCCCCGAGGTCGGAATTTATCAACTCCTACAAAAAAATCTTTATGTTACAGATCTTTGCAAGCCTTTACTTTAACTGTACCATTTAAGCAAATTATCATTATTAATTCCAATCCTCTGGCAGTCTTCTAATCTGCCAGCACATCCCCGTCCGCCGTTATGTAACCCTTTAGACGGCTTTTCCACATATCTTTCGATACGTATAGTCAGCCTATTACTATCCATAAGCTTTCCAGGGCTTTGTTCAGCGATGTTTTCGTTATAGCGTCAGTAGGGTTGTCTTTGATATCGACTTATCGGAACTTTTCGATTTCCCTCCCTTTGTAGACTTTATGAAATGCTAAAACGTCAATTATTAGACGATTTTCACTAATGGTTTCTAGCTTTAAAAGGTATTCGAAAAGGATTTTTAAGTCGGTGTAAATTACCATCGGAATAAGAAGAATTCGTAGCTGCTTGGAGATATAGGTAAGGGTCGTTTATAATACTATACCTACATTAAAGCCCATCATTATGCCATAGACCTCCAAAGCCAATATAATTCATGTAATTCTTTTACACGTGATGGAGGTTTAGTAAATTAGGTTACCAATGATAGTAAATTGGGTTTTTTGCCTATTTTCATTAACGAAAGTTATTAGAAAACCGATTTGTAAAAATGAATCGGTATTATTTGCAAAAAAAAACCGTCCGTAAAAATTATTAACTTGGCCTTTAAAAAGTCGATTATCATTATATTAATCCCGCGGTCCAGGTTCCATATTTACCACTTTAACCTTTCATTTGATATATTAAAGTTTTCATTCATTGGTATTCTTATTCATTCCGTTATGAATAAATTATAAAAGGCTTTTGGTTAGTATAAGATAACAATTTAGGTATCTCATATTCGTTTTTTCAAATACCGTTAAGCCCTAGCCTTATTAGTCCTGTCGATTATAGCAAAAACAACGCACTAACTCTTTTGGCGAAAACTTAAGCCGGTATTAATATTAAGTATACGGATTAACTATCTATTAAAGTTAAGTTGATTATTTTCCGTTAATATAGTTATCGGCTTACAATTCCAAGACTTAAAATCCTCGATTTTTTATTATTCTAGTATTATAAAACTAGTTGTTTCGACGAAAAATGTATCGTTAATTTATATATCTATTATATTGAAGTCTTTTTTTTACGTTACTAGTAAATAAGAATCGTATATTAAAAACTTTATCGCTAAATGCGATTTAAAATGCGACTAATAAGTTAAGAACTAATAAACACTTATTTCAACTAATTTATATAATAGTTTAATACACTATATTACCGTTCCCGAAAGGTAAATAACACGTAGCTCCTACTATAGTTCTACTAATAAAATCTTTCATAAACCCGTTATTAATTAAATATAAACTTATGTAATATTACGGTCATTAAGTATAAACTTACCTTTAATTCTAATTAATAAATTTACTACTAGGATAACTACTAAACATTAGCGAATTTTTTTCAATTATTAACGATTATATAAGGATCTAATTCTTACTTTTATCACTGTATCCTTAAGCGATTAGTCGTAACTTTTTGTACAGCCGCCCCGTAATTTTACCCTTCATTTCATGAATAATCTACAACTTAAAAATCGTAACGTTCGAGTTTTTAAGGTTAAAGTCGGTTTTCAATATAAATAGTTTAATACCTCGAATTGATAGACCGTTAATTCGACCTTACCGGGTTTTTAAAAGGTTTACCGAAAGTCTTAATAATCCCTTATACCCTAAGTTTTACTACTAAATTTTTATTATCCCTTTTTTTCCTGCTTACCCAAATAGTATTATAAATACGACCTGGTATGTATTTCTCCTTTTTAACGTTATCTTTTTTTTTCGGAAGTCGCCTACGCCGATAGCGTTTTATCGGTTTATTAATAACGGGCAATAAAGGTTCGTATTAGCTCGGTCGCTTTATTTAAAAGATTTAAGGGTCTTTATCTTTAATACCCCTAATATAGCTCTTAACCTAGGTAATTAGAAAGGATACAGAGCTGTTAACATTTTTAATAACTACTTCAAAGTTTTTAATACTTAATATATTATATAACCCTTTTTATTTACCTTGCTTCCGATACACAAGGACTTCACTTTACATTGGCAAAGCATGTACGTCCATCGTTAAAGCACCATTTTAAGTATTAAAGGCGTTATGGATTTAACAGCGTATTAATTTCCTCCGTAGTTCCCTTAAGGCTTTACTATATACTATAATACGTTTTTAAGTATTTGCTGAGTACGGAGATTCACTTATTAGGCGTAGGTATGTTTTAAAGACTAGAAGCGTTAGTACTAAGCCGTCAAGGCTCACAGTGTCATTGAAGCCTTTTACTGCTATTTATAAACGTGCCTCCGGATCCGTAAATCTTTTAATCTTTAAAGTGAAGATATCATACGCTTAGCTAAATGAAGTATGTGCCCTTTTAACCTTTCTGATGTTTTAATAATCTTTTATAAGTAACTATTTATGTTAAATACCTATTATTTTAACACAGTTTGAAAACTCCGCCGCCGTAAAGTTAATACCGGTATTGTAAATAACGACTTTAGGTATTTTTAGGTACGTATTAATTCATAATATCTTTAACGTTTCCCACGTATTCTTTACCGAAAAGGATTTTAGAAATTGAACCCTATAAAAAAGTTATGAAGTTAACAACGTAAAAACCAGGTTTATCATTTAAGTAAAACATATTAATAAAAAATCGTAATTAAAATCCTTATCGTTTTTAGTGTAAATTTTAATCTCTGTGGGGCTTAAGTATAAGTTTAATAGTAATAAAATAGCATTTTAATAGCTTCGGGGGCAAAGTATTTCACATCGTTATTTCTTACGAACTTTAAAACTTTATATAGCTTATTAACAATTAAGTAATTAAAATATCAGTATAATTAACGTATCTTCGGCTTCGTCAGGTTTAACACTACTATTTCCGGGCCTTAAAAATAAAACCATAAGTACCCCTATTTAAAACAAGTAAAAACCTTTAATAAATTTAACCAGTTCGTCTATGATAACATTAATATCAACACCTAAAGTCTTTATATATTTTAAGCAAAATACAAGAAAGATAGGAGACTTAAGAATGTAAAACGTAATTATTTTTAAAATAGTTTAAATTACCGTTATCTCTAATAACTATAGTTTTTCGCCTAGGCTATAGTCGACTTTAGCCTTACCAATATCGTGAAAATCAATCTTGGTAGCTATAGTGCTTTCCCTTTGCAGTGTCACATACTACTAATAGCCTCCTATTAAGTATCTTATTGCCCTAGTATCTAGCATAATACCTTACAACGTTATATCCGCGTAATGATCGGAAATGTTAAAGGTGTATAAGGGATTAAAGCTATGGTTAAGGCAAAAATAAGGGGTTTTATCACCTAAACGATATAGGAAAACATAGTCAGATAGTTATTAGACCGTCGTATTAAAAGTAATATCTTTGTATTACTCAATTTGTTTAAAAGCGTCAATGAAGTTAATTAGCTTATCATCTTAAATATCTATAACTTAATTTAATTAATTTTGTTCTTAAGTAATAAGGTACTAAACGTAATACTTTCCTTTCATATTGTTACATTCAGCCGGGGGGTGTCGAATTAACTAGTAACTTATATTATTATAAATTTAATATCTTTTGTAATTATTACAACGATAATGCTTACGGTTAATAGATCCGTCTTAATATTATTACGGTAGCAAGCAAGGAACGTAATTGGTTAAAAAAGCCTTCACAGGTGGCATTTAGGCGTTATAAGGCGTATTTGAATTCGTTAACACACGTAACTACTGACTGTACCTGTTAGCAAAGTGTAGCTTTGCCAACGTAAGCCTTTCCTATTACTTTTTGATATATTATTAGCTTATTAAGCATTTCATTAAGAATATCCATTGGTAATTCCTTCCTCTTTTTTTTTTTTTTTGTCATTATTGTAGTTAACCGCATAATATCCTAATTTGTATAGTATTACGCGAAGTGGACGTCTTATTTAAAGTTAATTCTTTATATTATCGTAAATCTTGTAATACGTAGTAGCGTTAGTTAAAAAGGTTAGGTAATAGTCCTTAGTATATTCTGTAAAAATTACGGAAAACAGTAAGTAAAATCTAAAAGGAGGTATCTTTATCCATTTTTAAATGTTTAAAAAGAGTATTATACTGGTGTTAAGGAGATTATAAAGCTTCACATTATATCTTTCTATATAATTTCAAATTTTAGAGAAATCTGTTATTAGCTTATATTTCATATTAACCATTTTCACGGGTTTTAGAAGAAGGTAACGATAATTATGTTAGGTTTAGGTGGTGCTTTTTAACGGTTCAAGCCTTAGAGGTTTCGAGGTATGGTACTAAGGGTAATTGCTAATCGCTTGACTCGAGGGGTAAAGTTTTATAGTAGGACCTGTAGTTGGCTTTCGTACGTAGGTAAGCCTAAAGGAAAAGAGGTTTTAAGTTGTTTAGCCATTATATTACTAAGTGTTGATAGGTATTTAGGGGTTTTGAGAAACCTGACGATTTTTCTTAATTAACCAGTATAAAGTGCCAACGTTAATACCTTTATCCGCGTTAGCGGCCCTTGCTTTACGTACTTTATCACCGTTAAAAACGTATTTTACGCTATTACGTAAAGGTACTAAACCTCCAAACAAATTAATAGGTTTTTTATCGTTTATATATAAAAAGGCTTAACTTAATTAAAGGTAACTTAGGGGTTCCTTAGATAGTGTATAAGTGCGGTAAGGGTTTTTAATACCATTTCCTTTAGGCTATGAGTTATAAAGGTATTCGTTAAGTTAGGCTAAGTTGAAAAGGGTTTAAATTAACGTTATAATGCCTTATACTTAAATGAAAATCTCTTATTCCTTTAATTTGGATCTAAATTTTAATTTAATCCTCTTTAAAATTACTTTTTATATATTAATTATTTTTCGTTAAAGAAGTCGTAGTATTTGTTAAAAGTATAATTAAGGTCTGAAATAATATTATACTTAATGATAAAGTATTCGACAAAGTTATTAAGTTATTTTTAGATTAATATTTCGTTAATATCTAACGTCTAAAGGTCGTCATCGTAAAACTTAGTAGAAGAGTATCTGAAAGCTTTAATTGCTTTCTTTCGGGCAAGGTCGGTAATTACTTTAAGGTAGGTGTTAAAGGCAGACATCTTGACAGGCGGGTAAATCGAGTAACTTGGTAATATTAGGCGTAGAAACTTGGTGTTTTAACTTAAAGTCGCGTAAAATCTTGGCGATTTAGCGAGGGGTCACATAACGTAGCTTTTTAATGCAGCTTTGTGTTTTCTACTAAAGCAACGAACATAAAAATCGGCGTGGCGTAAGTAATGAAAAGAGTAAATTAAGGAAAAAAATTAATATATAAAGGGTAAGGTTAGAGGTCATTACTAGTAGTAAAAGACGAAGGTCATTTGTTATAATCTATAAGATTTAGTCTTTTTTTATAATAATAATACCTATAGTAATAATAACTTAACCGTTTACTAATTTGTTGTTTAAGACTTTAAACGGTTAATTTTAACGCTTTTTAAAAAGGATCATTAAAAATTTCTTGATATTTTCGAGTAAAGATACCGTTGCCTACTTTAAAATTACCGTTAAAGACTAACGTAACCCAAAAAGTCTTTTTTATTTTCGTGCCATTAAGGACTAACGTGATATTTATAAAGGCCCTTTATAAAAATCTTTCCTTTACCTTAACAGCCGTACCTACAAAGCGTAACAACCAGAAAAAAGCTTTTTCTTTTACTTATCTTATTTGTACTTAACCTAACAATCAAACACTAATCAGTATTGGTAGGCTTTAGACGTTACAACGTTTTCGATTCGATTGGTCTTCGAAATAACAGTAATATTACGTAGTTAGATAGTGGATGTATTATTTTAGGTTTGGCAGACCGCTAGCCAGTTTGCACTGTAATTTGTATGGCCAATTGCTTGGCTCATGCCCTAGAGTGAAGTGCAGCGTACTGCACTCATCTTACATCCAATGCGGTAAGTCCACAAAGCAATACACTTTCAGTACAGTCAACTTTACTGTAAGTAAAGTTGACCTACTACGCTGCATATGATATTATTCCAATAGTAACCCTAATATCGTATCAAAATTTTAAGGATAAATAGCTGGATTTACTTTATTTTTAACCGTTATATTAAAGCCTAGCTTATGATATAATAATAATTACAACCAAAATTAACTCAAATATTTTAAAAATAAGTATTATTAAAAAGTACGGTGATAAAAAATAGATTTTGGTTTATATGTGTTTTGATTAAATTAAACTCTTTTGTATTCTATTTTATAATTACGCTGTTAAGGTTATATAACCTATAAATGAAATTATATCTAAAAGTTAAGTTTCCCCTGTCGTCGTTAATAAGGAATTTTTATTTACCTTTTCAACTTAGACTGTATATACCTACGTCGAAGGTGATATCGGGTAAAGGTCGTAACTACTTTAATAATAGTTTGTCGAACCATAACGTAGGTAACGCCCCGTAACAAGCCTAATTAGGCGTTTTTTTACCGTTTTCTACGTCGCTTTACGTCTATAGTTTTAAACATGTACTAAACGAATTTGTTAAAATAACTAGCTGCGATATTAAAATAATTTATCATGATTACTACGACCTTTGCATAAGGATACTTAAAAGGTATAAACTCCTATTATAATTATATCTTCATCCGGCCGTTTAACTTATACATGTTTTGTTCATTAACTACCAAAACATTGTTTTAAATTTAAGGACTTTAATTCGTTGACAACTTCGCAATACTTCGTTAAAGTTACGATATAATTTACCCGGTTTACATCAATAGTAATAGATTTATCGTGAATATATAGTGATATACAAAAGCGTAACTAATTATTCTTTACAACTAAAGGCCAATTTAATCCGTCCGCTTAAGTTAATAATATTTCGAACCTATTAGCGAATAATACCTACAGGTCTTTGTTGTTTATAAGTAATCCTTTCAATTTAACTAAAGCCTTATGCGCGCGATAAAAGTCGTTAAAACAACCTTAATATAATCGAAAAACTTTTTAATATCGTATATATCGTCGTATTTACTAGTTTCATAATACGCCGTAACAACTTATTTTATCGCCGTCGTATAATAATCTTATATATATAAAAACGTATGCTAACCTTTTTTAATTTATATTTTATCTTGTTTTAGTTTAAATTCGAATATTTTATGCGTCGCCACCTATATAAAAGTAAATCTATCGAATTGTAATTAGTCGTATCGTTTTCGCCTACCTTAAGACGGTAAAAAATTAATATGAATTACCGTTAAGTTGGCTTCGAATTGCTAGATTTTAACTACAACTCAAGCAAAATCGGATGTAAAGTCGATAAATAAAGTCAATTAACCCAGTTATTACAATTATTTTATAATGAATGTGATATAACCTATAATATTTCATAATCGAAAAATATTAGCTTAAATTAGCCTTATAAAGGTAAAAGGTATATTTATAAAGGTAAAAGACTAGGTCTTCACCGACATCCTATTCTTTCCGATAACGTTAAAATATAACATAAAATTATTGATATTTACCATCAATTCGTCTATTATGAATGATATTCTTTCAAAAAAAAACCCTTAATAATATATTATAATTCGATGTACGATAATAAGTCAAATAGGTGCCGAATGAGGTTTATTAGTAAGGTATAGTAAAAGATTAAAAAAGGCTACCGTAACCCATCGTACAGGACCTATAGGCATAGCCTGTACCTAGCCCGTCACGTACTATTATACGTACCATACACGAACCGCGCCCGGTCCGCGCCCGGACTGGGCTTGGACCGGGTACTGCATATTCCGTTACGTACACAGTCACGTAACCTATAGACTCAATAACCAATAGTCTGAGTTCATAACACTATTACTATGATATCACGAAAAAAAACTGTTCCTACTAAATCATAAATATAAGCCGTACCACAAACTAAATGTTATAACCCAAGGACCAACTGCAGGTCATGGAATAGGCCAGCGGTCCGCTGCGCTATCAGAAGCCTGATGTCCAACACATCAAGCTAGGGATCTCCCTTATGTAAGCACCCAGGGTTAGGGTTTGGACCGACAGGACCGCTCGCGGTCCAGTCGACAACATTGGGACCGAAGGAAGCGACATCGACTTCAGCGGTCCAGTACTGAAGACGGTATGATGGCACGGATATATAAGGACACGGTCATCACCACATAGATAGTATTTCCTTCATAGCTCTTCAATTGTCAATCTAAGTATTCAGTCTACACACCTGAATAGCCTAACGGCTAGTGATCATTCTACAGCACGAACAAACATCTTCTGGATATTGCACCTTTGTTACCTTTGCTACCTTACTGCTAACATAAACCCCCTGACACCTTCTATTTACTCACGGGTATTTAGTGTGATAATTACACTAAACTGTCATTATTGAATTACTGATACATGGCGTGTTAAAAAAAGAGTTCATATATAAATATTATCCTATATCTCTATAATTAGTAAACGGCCACATTACAAGTTATACCTTTACAAAGTACAAGATAACGTGCCACTTTATCAGGTACAATTTTGTAAAGTATATAATAACGTTCCACTACTCAGAAGAGGCATTGACAAAGTACACGGTAAAGTTCTACTACCCAAAAAAGAGATTAGCAAAGTGTATAGTAAAGTTCCACTGCCCGGATAAGAGATTATAAACTCTCACGTAGGGCGTGCACTCTCCGGATACCTCTTCTTCCTTCTATCTTACTATCTACTTCAATATATATTACTAGTACGTATGATTACTCTTCTAACGTACCTAGTACAATGGATTCTACTGATAAGTGGGCTTATTAGCAACATAAGAACAAGTTGTGAAAAATAGGGATATTGTTGGTAGGTCTTAGACGTTGCAACGTTGTCGATTCGATTGGTCTTCGAAGTAACAGTAGTATTGCGTGGTCAGATAGTGGATGTATTGTTTTAGGTTTGGCAGACCGCTAGCCGGTTTGCACTGTAATTTGTATAGCCAATTGCTTGGCCCGTACCTTAGAGTGAAGTGTAACATACTATACTCAACTTACACTCAATACGGTAAGTCTCTACAAAGCAATACACTTGCAGTACAGTTAACTTTACTATAAGTAAATTTTGACCTATTACACTACATGTAACATTATTCCAATACTGGCGGCTTTTTACTTTGTACGCGTACGCTAGTATGGCTGACTAATCTTTTTCGGTTGCCACTAAATTGCCTTTTCGTCAACTGGCTAGACCCCTGTTAATTCCAATTGACTCCTATACTAAATTGCACCCAATTGCATTCAAATGAACCCCATTTGGCCTCAATTGCGCCGTTGCCCCCGAGGTTTAAGTTTTCAACTCCTATAATAAGTTCTTCCGCCACAAACTTTCGCAAGCCTTCACTTCCACTGTGCCATTTAAACAAATCACTATTATTAATCCCTTAGCAATATTCCAGTCTGCAAACACACCTCTATCCATCATCACGTGACCTAGGCTTTACGGGCGGCTTATCTACGTAGCCCTCGATACGTACAGTTAGCCTACTGCTATTCATAAACCTTTCCAAGGTTTTGTTTAGCGATGCTTTCGTTATGGCATCCGTAGGGTTGTTTTTGCCATCGATCCATCGGAACTCCTCGATGTCCTTACCTTTATAGGCTTCGCAGAATACTAATACGTCGATTATTAGACGCCTTTTACTAGTAGTTCCGAATTTTAAAAGGCATTTGAAAAGGCTTTTTAAATCGGTACAAATTACTACCGGGATAAGAGGAATCCATAACTGCCTAATAATGTAGTTAAAGGTCTTCCACAATATCGTACCTATATTAAAACCCGCTATTATATTATAAACTTCCGATACCAATACGTTTCATATAATCCTTTTATACTTAATGAAAAATCAGTAAAATAGGTTACCATTAATGTTAAACTGATTTTCCCACTTATCTTCGTTAACGAGGATTATTAGGAAGCCGATTTGTAAAGGTAAGTCGGTATTATTTATAAAGGATCCGTTTATAAAGATTATCAATTTGAATTTTAAAAGGTCGATTAGCATTATATTGATTCTGCGGTCCAGGTTTTGCATCTATTACTCCAACTTTTCATTTAATCGATCAAAGTCTTTATATGTTAGTATTTGTACTTATATCGTAATAGATAAATCGTAAAAGGCTTTTAATTAATATAAAGTAATAATATAATTACCTCGTATATGTTATTTCAAGTATCGTTAAGCCTTAGTCTTATCAGTTTTATCGATCATAATAAGAATAACGCCTTAGCCCTTTTAGCGAAACCTTAAACCGGTATTAATATTAAGTATACGAATTAATGATTTATTAAACTCAAGTTAATTATTTTCTGTTAACGTCGTTATCGGTTTACAATTCCAAAACTTAAAGTCGTCGATTGCTTGCTATTCTAATACCATAAAGCTAGCCGTTCCAACGAAAAAGGTATCGTTAATTTGTATACTCACTATGCCGAAATCCTTCTTTTACGTTACTATTAAATACGGGTTGTATATTAACAATTTTATTGCTAAACGAGATTTAAAATACGACTAATAAGTCAGAAATTAATAGATATTTACTTTAGTTAACCTATATATTAATTTAACATACCGTATTACTGTTTCTAATAGGTAAATAACACGTAACTCCTACGGTAATTTTAATAATACAATCCTTTACAGATCCGTTATTAATTATATATAAGCTTACTTAATATTACTACCATTAAGTGTAAATTTGCCTTTAGTACTAGTTAACGAACTTGCCATTAAGGTAACCACTAAACGCTAATTAATTTTTTTAATCGTTAGCAACTACGTAAGGATTTAATCCTTACCTTTATCACCGTATCCTCAAGCAATTAATCGTAATTTTTCGTATGACCGCCCCGTAGTTTTGCCTTTAACCTTATAGATAATCCTTGATTTGAAAATCGTAATATTCGGGTTTTAAAAGTGAAAGTCGGGTCTCCATATAAATTATATAACTTTTCGAACTAGTTAGCCGTTAACCTCGACTTTATCGCTTTTTTCAAAGGGTTTAACGAAAGTTTTAATAATCTTTTATATCTTAAACTCTATTACTAAATCTTCGTTATCCTTTTTTTTTCCTATTTACTTAAACAGTATTATAAATACAACCTAGTATGTATTTTTCCATTTTATCGTTATCCTTTTTCTTTTGGGGTTGCTCATGCTGGCAACATTTTATCGGCTTATTAATAATGAGTAGTAAAGTTTCGTATTAGTTCGGTCGCTTTACTTAAAAGGCTTAAGGGTCTTTATCTTCATTACCCCTAATATAATGTTTAACCTAGATAATTCAAAAAAATACAAAGCTATTAACAATTTCAATAACTACTTTAAAGTTTATAATGCTTAATATCTTATATAACTCTTTCTATTTACCTGACTTTCACTATACCAAAACTTCACTTTATAACGGCAAAGTAAATACGTTAATCGTTAAAGGACCGTTTTTAATATTAAAAGCGCTATTAATTCAACAGCGTGCTAATTCCCTTTATAGTTCCTTTAATGTTTTACTGTATACCATAATATGTTCTTAAATACTTATCGAAGGCGAAGATTTACTTATTAAGCGTAAGTACATTCCAAAAGCTAGGAGTGTTGGCACTAAACCATTAAGACCTACGGTGTTATTAAGGTCTTTTACTGCTACTTGTAAACGTACTTCCAGATCCATAAAGCTTTTAATCTTTAACATAAAAATACCATATATTCGATGAAGTAGAACGAAGACCCTTTTAACCTTTCCGATACTTTAATAAGCTTTTACAAGTACCTATTTATACTAAATACTCATTATCTTAACGTTTTCTGAAAACTCCATCGTCGTAAAGTTAGTATCGATATTGTGAACAACGACATTAAATGAACCTAGGTACGTATTAATTTATAATATCCCTAACGTTTCCCAAGTATTTTTGACCGAAAAAGACTTTGAAAATTTAAACACATAAAAAACCGTTATAAAATCAATGACATAGAAAATAGAATTATTATTTAAAAAAAATACATTAATAAATATTTTGTATTTAAAATCTTTATCGTCTTCTAATATAAATTTGAACTTCCGGTGAGTTTCAATATACGTTTCATAATAATAATACAGCTTTTTGATAGCTTCGATGGCAAAATATTCCATATTGTTATACCCTACAGACTTTAGGACTTTATATAATCTATTAATAGGTAAGTAATTAAAACGTTGGTATAGTTAACGTATTTCCGGCTTCGATAAATTTAATACCATTATTTTCGGGTTTTAAAAATAAAATTATAGGTACCCTTATTTAAAGGAAAGTAAAAACCTTTAACCATTTTTAACCAATTAGTCCACATTAATATTAACGTTAACATTAAAAGTCTTCATATTCTTCAAATTAATTAGGAAAAAGGTAAGTGATTCAAAGATATAAAACATAATCGATTTTACAATAGTTTAAACTACCGTTATCTCTAATAACGCTAGTTATTCGTCTAGGCTAAAATTAACTTTAGTCTTACCAATATCGTAACGATTAATCCAAGTAGCTATAATGCTTTCACTTCGCAATATTACTATTACAAATAATTTCCTATTAAGTACCTTACTGTCCTAGTGTTTAGTATAATACCTTAAAACGTATAATTTATATGACGATCGCGAAGGTTAAAGATATATAAAGGATTGAAGGTATAATTAAGATTGATTTAAAGGTTTTTACCATATAAAGGGTAGAAAAAAACATAGTCGGTTAGTTATTAAGTTGCTGTACCAAGTAATATCTTCGTGTTATTTAATTTACTTCAAAACATTAACGACGTTAATTAGCTTCTTGCTTTTGATATTTACGATTTAATTTAAGTAATCTTATTTCTAAGTAATAAGGTATTAAACGTAATACTTTATTTTCCTATTATTACGCTCGGCAAAGAGGTACTGAGTTAACTAATAACTAACCTTACTATAAATCTAAAATTTCCTGCCACTATTACGATTATAATATTTACGATTAATAAGTCTACCTAAATCTTATTAATGCCAACATAAGTATTACCTTTAATTGGAGGTTAAGGTTGATAGACCAAACTTAAAACGTTATAGGCGCACGTACTTACTGTTAACATAATTAACTACCGTAAGGTCTTTTTTATTTACGTTAAGGAAGTTACCGGCTTAAGGAAGCATATCCAACGAATTTAATATATAGGTTATTACAATGGTAAACGAGGAACTTAACTAGCTAAAAAAGTTTTCGCAGGTGGTATTTAAACGTTATAAGGCGTATTCGAACTCGTTAATACCTATAACTGTTAACCATACCTACTCGCGAAGTATAGCTTAGTTAACGTAAACCTTTCCCATTACTTTCTAACATATTATCAACTTATTAAATATTTAATTAAAAACGTCTATTAGTAATTCCTCTTTTTTTTCTTTACCATTATTGTAATTTACCTTATAGTAACCTAATTTATATAATATTACGCGAGGTAAACGTCGTATTCGAAGTGGCTCTTTATACTATCGTATATCTTGCGAAACGTGGTAACGCATATTAAAATGGTTAAATAATGATTTTAATGTAACCTATAAGGATTTCGAATAATAATAAGTTAAAACCAGAAAATAATACCTTTATTCATTTACAAATATTTAGTAAAGACATTATTTTAGTGTCGAAAAGGTTATAAGGTTTCCCGTTATACTTTTTTTATTATTCTAAATTTTAACAAAGTCCGTTATAAGTTTGTAATTAATGTTTACTATTCTAATAAGTTATTTTTAAAAAAGTCTCGATAATTATTTCAAACTTGGGTAAATTTTTTTTTTTTTTGCGATTTAAGCTTTAAAAAAGGGTTTAAAGTACGGTACTAAGGATAATTACTAGTTGCCTAGCTTAAGAGGTAAAGTTTTATAATAAGACTTGTAGTTGGCTTTCGTACTTAAATAAACCTAAAAGAAAAAGGTTTTTAAAGTGTTTAACGATTATATTACTAAGAGTCAATAGGTACTTAGGGGGTTTTAGAAAACCTGACGATCTTATTTAATTAACTAGTATAAAACGTTAATGTTAATACCTTTAGCTGCGTTAAAGGCCCTTACTTTACGTGTTTTACCACCGCTAAATACGTATTCCGTATTATTACGTAAAGGTACTAAACTGCTAAGTAAATTAACATATTTTTATCACCAGTATGTAAAGAGGCTTAACTTAGTTAAAGGTAAATTAGGGGTCCCCTAAATCGCATATAAGGGCGGTAAGGTTTTTTAGTATATTTTCCTTCAAGTCGTAAGTTGTAAAGGTATTCGTTAAATTAAGTTACGTCGAAAAAGGTGTAGGCTAACGTTATAACGCCTTGTACTTAAATAAAAATCCCTCGTTTTTCAAATTCGAATTTAGATTTCAACTTAACCTTTTTTAAAATTGCGTTTTATATATTAATTATCTAATCGTTAAAAAACTCGTAATATCTATTAAAAGTACGATTAGTGTTGTAGCTAGTAATGTATTTAGCGATAAAATATTCGACGAAGTTAATAAGGTATCTTTCGGTTAATGTTTCGTTAATATCCAACGCCTAAAAGTCGTTGTCGTAAAACTTAGTAAAAATGTATTCGAAGGCCTTAATTACTTTTTTCTGAGCGAGGTCGATAATTACTTTAAGGTAGGCGTTGGAGGCAAATATCTTAACAGGTGTATAAGGCGAGAATCTTAGTAATCTTAGGCGTAAAGACTTAGTGTTTTAACGTAAAGTCGCGTAAAAACGTAGCGACTTAACGAAGGATCGCGTAATATAACTTTTTAATGCGGCTAGGTATTTTCGCTTAAAGCAACAAATTTAACGATCGACGTAACGTAGGTAGTGAAAAAAGTAAAGTAAGGTAAAAATTTAATATATAAAAGGTAAGGTCGAAAGTTGTTATTAATAATAAAGGGCGAAGGTTATTTATTATATATCGTAGGACTTAATCGTTTTTTTATAGTAGTAATGCCTATAGTAACATTAACTTAGCCGTTTACCAACTTATCTTTTAAGACTTTTAACGGTTAGTTTCAACATTTTTTTAAAAAGGATTAAGATAGATTTTTTTAGTGTTTTCAAGTAACGATACCGTCATTTACTTTCAAATTACCGTTAAAGACCAACGTAACCTAAAAAGTCTTCTCTGTTTTCCTACCGTTAAGGACTAATGTAATACTAATAAATGCCTTTTGTAAAAATCTTTCCTTTACTTTACCGAAAAAAGCGTAACCGGAAAATAGCTTTCTTCTTTTACTTAGCCAATTTGTACTTAACCTAATAAGCACTGATCAGTATTGGTAGGCCTTAGACGTTATAACTTTATCGATTCGATTGGTCGAAGTAATAGTAGTATTATAGTAGTTAAATGGTTAATCTCTTGTTTTAGGTTTGTCAGATCGCTAGCTGGTTTGCACTGTAATTTGTATGGCCAATTGCTTGGCCCATGCCCTAGAGTAAAGTGCAGTGTACTCGACTTATACCCAATGCAGTAAGTCTCTATAAAGCAATACACTTGCAGTACAGTCAACTTTACTACAAGTAAAGTTTGACCTATTGCATTGCATGTAATATTATTCCAACAGATATATGTATAAATATTGACTAAACAAAAATAGGTACGCTTTGTCTAATTGGAACAGATACTATTAAAATGAAAATATTTGTAATAAAAACCTTCTAGAACTAATAAGCGAGGTATAATTGAGACTAGCACCGGAACAGTTCATTCTTTACTTAAATTACTAAAAATCATCAATAAATCATAGGTATTTCTTTAGTTAGGAAACTCTATAGCAATAATATTAGGATTTAATTTATTTAAGCTACAGTTTCTAAGCTAAGTCAAGTCAATATTATCATGCATTGATTGGAGAGTATATAGTAATAAAATGCGATATACCTCTGCATATCAACAATTTACGTCGAAAATTTACTTATCGAATTCGAAATTTCGGATCCGAAACATCGAAAGCTTTTTATAAGATTCGATATTTTTAAGTTGTATATTGGATGTTTATACCAGGTTATATAATACACACCAGAAAGCTCCGTACAACATATTATAATTAGGGACAGATCTTCGCTCTATTTTATTTCTAGTAATCCAATCCTTTGGAGCTTACTTGCAATAATATGGCCTCTAGCCGTTAGCCTGAAACGTACAGAAAACACTATATAGCCACCGTGGCAAGGGTTTGGACCCGAGCATCCGGCACTCGAGTCTTGGGTTAGGTACTGGTACCCCCGTACCGGTACGTACAGTACTTACTACGAATCTACTTACCTACTACTTCGCTTCTGCACAACTAAATTCTTCCTGATGAATACAACATGTCGGGAAGTCATCTTTCCAAAAGAAGAAGAAAAGCTCGTTCCACCAATCGGAGAGGCCGGGGAAGATTCTTCTCCACAATCTGCATGATATTGCTTCTACTTGTGGGTGGGTCGCCTTCTGCATGCGAATTTCGGACGAATTAGTATCATACGTGTGGTGCGGCTCCATCTTTCCCGCTCCAAAATTATAAAAAACCAACCGCCGGCGCGATGAAGCCGTGGAAGGATATCCATTCATGACTGCGCCTATGTTGTGTCGTGTTGCGCCCTGGGTATATATATATAGTAAGACGCAAGAAGAAACAGCCGCACACAAAACCAACCACCATGCGAAGCTTGTCTGCCAGCGCAGGATGAACAAAAGCAGCCCCTCGACCAGGGAAGAAGCTCCCCGCGCGAAGCCCCTCACAGCTTCGGCGGCGCCGTCCCCGCCGGCGCCGCGCTCGCCAGGCTCCGCAGCCTCTCGAACCACTGCTCCTCGCTGTACGGCGCCAGCGCCGCGGGATCGCACGGCTCCTCGCGCAGCGAGCGCGCGCGCACGGTGCGGAACGCGCTCGGCAGCGGCG